>OY482671.1:51162537-51722131 GCA_960531455.1 Urophora cardui | reverse complement strand
GACTTATTTGCATATTTTGTTATAAATTCATATTTTAGCATAGTACTTATTTCGTCATATTTTTCCATCTCGCTCGTAAAATTGTTTTTATTTACATTTTTTACTCTGGCAACTTTGTTTTGTATATGCGCATACTATTTGCCATTCCTCTCTGTCTGACAAGTTCAAGGCGAATTTAATAATTTTCGCAATGCCTCATTCACATGTGCTACACGAAGAAGCTGTGTATCTACATACATAGGCATACGTCAGACGGTCAATATATATTGATGAAATCCGTGGATCGCGATTCATATTGAGTGTGGATCGAGTATTGATGGATCGCGATTCTGGATCGCAAAATGTTTCGAAATTTTTAAATCCGCGATCCGGATCGCAATATTGACAATACGGATTGACTGTGAAAGTGCGAAAAGGACGGAAATAAAATATCTTGAACCTCAGAGCGAGAAAAATTACGCAATATTCATATTGAACGTGTAGCACTACACACAACACAGTGACTGAAATTCTTCTTTTAAATACGCTCCGATAACTGCAGTTGACGTGAAAAATCTTTTTCTACGTTTAAAAACTTACCGCGACAATCGACATAGTTTTCTATTTGAATATTTATCACAAAATTTTGTAGTTTACAGCAATAGCAATTTGAATAAATAAGTATGCAAGTTTTCCACTGGAATTTTGATTGCCATCAACACATACAATTTTAAATTCATGAACATAAATATATGTATGTATATATTTTCGTATGTAAAAATACTTGTTTTCTTTTGGTAACAAAGATGTGTTTCGCAAATGTACATTTTTTTATTTCGTCTTTTGTACCTATAAACTGTACCTTTAATAAAAATAATTTTTGTTACAAAAAGTATTATAATTTAATAAAATGTGAATTTTTTATTTCGTTTTTGTACCTATAAAAACATAATGTACCTTTAATAAAAATATTTTTTATTACAAAAGGTGTTCTAATTTTATTTAAAACTAATTTTTGATATTTGTCCGGGCCAGGGTTGGAACCTGGAACCTCTTGCATGAAAGGTGAGCACACAACCTACCATGTCGTAAATCTTTTTATTAAGTATATAAAAAAAATTTTAAGGGCATATTTTCAGTGCTTAAAACAAGTTTTAAGAGCATATTTTTAGCGCTTAGACCATATTTTTAAGGACATATTTTTAGCGCTAAAAACGAATTTTTTAGGGCATATTTTCTGTTGCCCTAGTTATTAAGAATGCCAAGAATCTGTTAATAAATCAAACATATACGGAAAATAAACTTAAACTAGTTGGAAATAATTTGTTACAATATACGAGTTGTTCATTAAAAATAAATGACTACTACTTTTCAAATTCAAAAGAAATTATTGAAGAAAAAACCGTATACACTCAATATGGAAAAATGCACAATTTTACGCAAAAAATAACCTTAACGGATGTCATTAAAATCAAGAAAATAAATTTACAGAGTATTGCAAACTTGTATAACCATAGCAAAATTTCATATATATGCATCATAAACATAATCATTGCAATAATAATAGCTGTAATATTTTCAATTTTTAAACATAAAAAAAATAATCATAAAGTTAAATAGTAGAATTCAGGAGAATTCCAATCTAAAAGGGGGGTAGTTACATATAATTCTGCTACTCCACCAATAACAAATACAATCAATAGCTTGCCAATTTACATAAGTGCAGAATCAGCACTTAACGATACAACAACAAATAGAATCAATGGCTTGCCAAGTTATATATGTAAGTGCGGAGTCAGCACCTGACGATATTGATAAATTTATATTAAAAATTACGAATAAACAAACATCCGGTCTTAATTAAAAATTGCAACATTTCTAGAATTCTGTTATTTAACAAAATCAGCATAATACTATTTTAAGTTAATTAAGCTTAGTTAGCAATACGCAATAGCATTAAGTTAACAAATTGTAACTTTCGTTATTAAAGACAATAAAGATGAAAGTCAGTTTGGATTTAGTGTCCATCACATTCAGTATTGTTTGCGGTAATTAATTATTTGCCTTGGGCTTGGAATCTCTTCTGACTTTTTTAAAAAGCCGAATCGCGAACCCCACGATAAAACTCGCGCGCATATAGGTACGCACTATTTGATTAATAAAAATACATAGTTATTCGATATTAAGAAAGCTAAAACTTCTTAAACTAACAGTTATCAGTAAGATTTAAATGAAAAAAAATGTCAGCTGAAGTTTTCGCAGCGGAAAAGTGCTCAGCTGATGCAGTGAAAGCATGCATCGCGCCCGCGCCCATAACGATGCGCCGCACAGTGGTTCGGCTCCATACATTTTGCGGAAAAAAATACAAGGAGTGGTCCTAGGCCATTGAAATTTTGCACAGAGGTTATATGTGAGCTAATTAAGAAATTTTCAAAAAATGGTTGAAATCGGTCAACCCCTAGGGGTACCTCCCTTGGACTTATAAAAAAATGATTTAAATACAAATTTTAGTTTCAGCTAAAAAAAATTAAGATATCTTCACGAAACTTGGTACATGAGTTACCCTCATTAAAGGCATTGACAGCACCAAAAATTGTTGAAATCGGCCACTCCCTAGGGGTACCTCCCCTGGACCTATAGTGAAAATTTTTAAAGAAAAATTTTAATTTCAGCTCAAAAAATTAAGATATCTTCACGAAACTTGGCGCATAAGTTACTGTGATGAAAGATATCGACAATACCAAATATAGGCGTGATTGGCACACAACCACGCCTACTTTTCCTACACCTTTTATTCAAAAACAAATGAAGATATACATTTTCAGTAACTGAAAAGAGCCCTTGTAAAAATTTGATGTACTTAATGATTATATTTATAATATATATAATCGAAAATATAACTATGTATGTATATATGGAAAGAAAAAAAAAGCAAATATAAGGAAAATGTTTAACGATTTAGCATATCCTTGACAACAAAATCCAATTCCACACACTTTTTGTTTGGTTGTCGCGTTGTGGACTTTATATAATTACCAGAACTTACTAGTAATCGATTAATAACATCTGTATTGGTAGAAATTATATCATTTTTCCTAGAAAACATAAGCCTAGAAATCATTAGCCCCATTTTTTTAGTAAGGGTTAACTCAGAACATGATAAGGAGTTCAACTTTTCTGTTGAGAAAGTATCAATGTCTTCTTGTTGTGTGATCAAGTAAACTTTGCAAATTAACAGCAGCATATGTATGTATGTTTCTGTTACTACAATTTCGTCGGGATAACATTTTTTTTGCATCTAATACCTTAAAATAAGCTGGTAAAATGCTTAAACAAATGTGTTTGTTGCTATTGTTGTTTGCAAACCGCAATGTTATGACGAATGTGTTTATCGTTATTTTTGTTTGCATTACCATTTATTCTAACAAATTAGGGTTATAATTTACCAATTTGCATTTTTATCTAACCCTCTCTGTGCCTTCATATTCGTAAACAAAAAAATGTCACATAAGATGTAAACGTTAATATATACGCATCAGCCTAAAAGCATGCTACATTTTGTCAATTTTATCAAAATTTGATGGGACTTTCGACATTTAAATCAAGTTTACATCGATTGGGGAAAATATGGGAAAAATTTTTTAACAGAAATCGATAGAAGACATTCCAAACTTTCATTTTATTGCAGTTAGCGAGTTTAGCACGCTGTAGCACACAAACTTTTTGTCCATCGAAGTTAGAAAAGGTACCATTTCTGAAGTACCATTTTTGCTGGCCTATATTTTTTTTAATATTTGGCCGATTGCACTGATTTTTTCTTTAATTAGTCAAGGAAGTGCTATATTTTCTTTTAAACTCACAACAGGGACAATGGAGATATAAGTTATAAGGAAAATTTATAGCTAGTTAGCAAAAATTTCAAGCAGTTTTTGTTGAATAAAATTTTTCTGACTTCTGATACCATTATTTTGTAAAAAAAATCAACTTTTTGCAAAGTAGTCATGAATTGTTCATATTTGGACATTTTTTTATAAGACTACATCATTAGAATCTGAAAATTAGGCATTGAAAAAAATGAATTTTTTCCGCGGCTGAACCACTGTGCGCCGTATCTTTAGGTAGCCAGCTGAGCACTTTTCCACCACGGAAATTGCAGCTGACGTTTTTTTTTTTGTTAAACTGGTACAGTCTACTATAACCTCCTCAAATTTCAGCTCTCTTAATATGACTTCAGAATTCGCCTATTTTTGACATGTTGGGGGGGGGGGGGCGCTGCTGACGTACTTCCCCCCACCCCAAAGTCAGCTGATTAGTTTTTTCTGTTTCCTTGCATCAAAAACAAAGTACACACAAAGTCTCAGTGCTCTTAATATAAGTTTTTTTTTTTTTCGAAATTTTGCGGTTTTGGATGGCTGCCGCGGCCACACCCACCGCAAATGCGCCAGCTGACGTTCACTTCCTTTACCAGGAGTATTCAAAGAACTATTCTACAAAATCTTAGTGTTCTTAATATTGGTCGTCAAAAATGTCAGCTGGCTCCCGGACTAAGGGTTTTACTAAATTAATAAACAAAGAAGTTACGTCACTACGAATATTTAATTATATTTATTTATCTCATTTCTTTTAACCAATTCAGGATCTGTAAAGTTGTGAAAGTCCACCCCTAAATTTGAAGCTTATATTGAGAGGATTAAGGGACAAAAAAAAACTTTTTTCTGATCCCGCGAAATTCCGCCGAAATGGTTTTTTTCTTGTAACTTTGTTATTTAACATCCGATTTTTAAAATTGATAGGTCATTATTTTCGTATTTCGAAGCTCTATATTTTCTTCTAATGTCCTTTTGCACTCTGAAGTCAAATAACAATGTTACAAAAAAAAACTATTTCGGCCGTATTTCGCGGAATCAGAAAAAAAATAAAAATTTAGAACTTTGTACAAAACAAACACACAATCGCACCAACATACTAGGTAGCAAAGATAGAGTGTCATTAAGCTACTGTTGTTGGTATGTGGATTGTAATATAAGGAAAATTGAGAATTAAGCGAAAGAAAGCTGACGGCGGTGGTAGCTCAATGGGATAGACATTGGACTACCAATCGAAACGACCTAAGTTCGATTCTCGGTTGAAGCCGCTGGAAGAAGTCTGATGAGGGGATGTGGTGGTCTCCGAAATGGATCCATAACTTCTACCAAAAAAATTTTTTCAATTTTTCTTAATTATAAACTGGCCAATAGCTCATATAAAATTCACATAAAAATTTTTTCTTTAATCCTCTCAATATAAGCTTAAAATTTAAGGTCGGACTTTTACAACTTTACATATACTGAATTGCTTAAAAAAATTAGTTAAATAATAGCTACGTTAAATACATTCTTTGTTACGTAACTTCTTTGTTTATTAATTTAGTAAAACCGTTTCAAGACAACATTGTCATGAATTTTGAAGCACTTTCATTTGGCAATACAAAGAGGATAATTAATGGACATACAAATACGTTAGCTGACCCAACTATGTGAAAACGACTTCAGAGCTCAAAAGGATATTAGAAGGAAGAGCTTCAAAATACGAAACTAATGACGTATCATTTTTAAAAATCGGATGATAAATAACAAAGTTACAAGAAAAAAAACAGTTTCGGCGGTATTTCGCGGGGTCAAAAAAATTTTTTTTTGTGTCCCTTAACCGTATCAACATAAGCTTCAAATTTACGGGCGGACTTTTACAACATTTTTTTTCGACCCTATCTAATATACATACATATGTACCTAAATAAGTAAAAAAGTACAAAGATTGCAATTTGAGCGTTAAATTCTAAAAAAAATACATAACCTCAGATCACAGCGTCAGTTAGTATTATAAAGATCACAAATTTTCAAAGCACTGACACTATCGAAACTATCGACTATCGCAAAAAAAGATCATGTATCGCCGAAAAATGAACTATCGATAGTACCATCGATAGTTTTGCAGCTCTAAGTCACATATAATTGAATATCACTCAATGACAATTACCTGCAATTGTAATTGTATCTTTTTAATTAGAATTACATTTATATCACCTGTAATTGTAATTGAAAAATCTCAATTTAAATTACAAGTAATTGTAATTGTGACATGTAATCAATTGCAAAATCTAATTGGATTGTCCACGTCTGTTCTCATAATTGGTTTTGTTGCTAGATTCAATGTTATAGCTGAAAGCCGTTAACTGACCTCTTCGCTTACCTTGGGTTGAATTCCACATTATTACACAAATGGAATTAGGTGAAATCTTATGTGGTAAAAAACAAAACTTTTTTTTAGCGTGACGGTCTAATGTACATATCGTCGCTGATACTGCAAACCGTGCTATGTCGCTATTACTAAATTTTACAGGAGGGGTAAAAACTTTATATATTTTTACTTTTCTCAATGATTGTTACATTTTTATAGTGTGAATAAAAGTAAAGCTATATATAAAAGCAAAATCTATGTGATTGGCAAAAGAGTGAAGACGTTATTTAGGTGTGTTCAGAAAGAAATGAAAATTGACATGGAACGTAATGCAGAGTCACCGACGATATATGTATATGTATACACTGTATAATATACAACGTAGTTGCGTCGAGCTGCTTTTCTTAGCTCTCTTAAGTTATTCAACCTAGTTTCACTCAAATACCTTTCTTAGCCATCGTGAGTGAAATTAAGTCCAAATTCAAATATGTAGTTATAACTTCGCGCTTGCAAACGTTTTTTTGGTGTTAGTATCAATAAGAAACTCTTGGGTAAAGTGCGACTTAAAGGGAGATTGTCAACAAAAACAAATTATACGAAAATATCTATTTACGAATATACCTACATATATACACATATATTTTTTAAGAAAATTTAGATTCAAACATTTAATATGCCCTGTTCAGCAGTTACGCTTTCCATTGCAACAATTTCTGCCATTTTAGCAACTGCTTTATTATCTGTAGCGTTCTCTACAGATAACTGGTTGTATTATGAAGTTAAACGTAGTAATATCCAGGTGAGCCTAGTAGTATAAAATAGGTATTTTAATGGATATATGTACGCATGTACATACATACATATGTATGTATATGCACATGTCTGATTGTGATTAATATACATAATAAATAAAGTCGTTTTTAGTTTATGCTTTTAACTTTCTAAAACGTACATATGTACAAACATATATGGCCATAATTCACTTCTTAAAAATTTCGTATGCTAGTAAGTCTTACATATATGTATTTTATGCAGGTACCTACTAGACATATACGCCGACAGTGATTCCGGCGGCGGCGGCGCTATTCCAAAAACATTTCGGCGGCGGCGGCGACGCCGGCGTGCTTTTTCGCGCCGGTGCGCCTGCCCCAAATCTACAAATCACAATCCTTATTCAAATATTAAATTTATTTAGTTACCTTAATAGCGCTGGCTGAATGGAATAAATAAACTAATTTCCACCTTAAATTGTTGAAACTTTTTTATTAACAGCAAAAAACAATTGTTACATAAACTAAAATATAAAATAAAGAAAATAAATATTAAAGAATATACACATATCCATATGTAAGGGTAAATTTAAATTCATTTGCTTATTTTGTATGATAATAAACATGCATACATATATTTACATATGTACATATTTATATATATATATAATATAATACAAATAATAATACAATGGCGCTATTATAACTCTGACGAGTTTTATGGCCGAGCTTCTCTCCCAATTCAAGGTGTGCTCCTTTTTTTGTTTTTCTTACTATGTAATTGGGTGGACCTACAGTTTTATGCCGGCTCCGAACGGCGAATGCATTTTTTGTGAGAAGCTTTTTCATGGCAGAATTAATCTCGGCGGGTATGCCGCCCACTGCCGAGAGGTGACCGCTGCTCTTAAAAACCCCAATAATTGGATTTTTACTAATTAGAAAATTTATTTTTATATTTATATATATATAAGGCACTTTAAAAAATAAATATATGTATATACAGTGTTGGAAAAAATAATAGGGACAAAATTTTGCAATTCTCCATTTATTTCATTTTGAGACCAAATAATAATTACCATATATTGATGCTTACACGGGGAGGACATACTTCAATGACTGGGGTGGTTTTTGTATAATAATTTAATTTTTATGAATAAAAATAATGAAATGTATAATTTAAGTTGGAAATAATAATAGGGACAAACTTTAAATTCGATTGTTTTTTCAAATAAACTACAATATTACTGCTGCAGCTAGATTTAAACTAATGTTTAGTTGAAGCTCCTTTATTTTTTATAACTTCCTTACTTCTTCGTGGCATAGGGTTGACCAAATCAGCGCAATTTGCGACTGGTATTAAGTACCAAGCTTCTTTAATTTTTTTTCCATAACTCTTGCTTATTTTTCCATTTTTGATCCCCCATCGTCTTCTTTAATATTCCCTATAGGGCTGAGGTTCGACAACTGTGAGGGATACTCAAAAACAGCAACTTTCTTACGTTCAAACTATGAGTTTTCGATTCTGGAGGCATGTTTGGGATCATTTTCGGCATCTAATGATATCAAGGAGGGTTGAAATGGTGCAGTTTTGCGTAGAACAATTAGCAACAGACCTCGAGAAGTAGGACTAAATGGAAGAGATCCCAGAAAAGTTCCGTATCTGAGAAAAAATTATGTAAGCCAACGAGCTGAAATTTTCCAGTAGCTTAAATTCTTTAGGACTGAGGCTAGTAAAGTAGTGAACAGCCAATTTAATTTTGAAGAACTTTAGCAGTTAGAAAAACTAGGAAAACATGTACACATCTCGCTCCATACGGCTATGGCGCGCCAGTGCACGCCGCCGCGCCGATACGCCGATTTCACGGATTATGGCGGCGGCCTATTATGAAGGCATTCGGTGGCGTATATGTCTAGTACCTACCCACCAAAAAATTCAAGTCTTATTTAAAAACAGCAGATTTAGAGGCTCTTGAAATAAAGACTGCAAATTATAAGGGTAGCAAATTTGTATGGCGTAAGGCTTAAAATAAGGCTGACTTTCCTGTGTTGATGTCATTAGGCCATAAGGAGTAATTTCTGAGAGCACACCTTATTCCAAAGGCTTATCCGTCATGCGTAATAAGGCCTAGATAAATATTAAAAAGTTAGGAGCAGACAGAGTAAGTGCATAACAGAAGCAGCGCTGCTAGCGTACTCTTTTTCTAGACCTGATTTGTCAACAATAAGCAAAACATTTTTGCAGGGTATGTGTCATATCCATGCATACATATATAAATATGTGGCAATGGAATGTGCCTTGCTTATAAAAATGCAGTATAACCCTACAAAACATCTGAGTACTCGCTGTGGATCATGCAAGTACTCCAGAGTTTACCACATTTCATATAAAAATATGGTTGGCGTAACATACTCCTATTTCCGCATTACACAAAAATAATCCATGGAGTACCTATATTGGATTAATCCATGGAGTACCTACGTGCATTAGTTCATGGATTTGTACGAGTGCCAATTCATTTTGATTATTACCTTTATAATTTTTTTTTGTAACGCTAGAGAATTTGTGGTGACTACATTGGATAACTAGTGTAATTCTGAAACTATTATCTAATCGAAAGCGAAGGCAAAAAATACACTAGAATTCCATTGGAAACTGATTAGAAAGAAACACTCAGGGAAAAAATGCATTGTAAAACCAAGTACGATCACACTTAATCTTACAATGCTCAATTTCAAAGGAAATAATCTTGTTTTAGATATGAACAACTTTGAATTACAATTAGCAATTTTGATTTAGAAATTCATTTTTAATTCAAGATTGTAGCCATCTTAAATTATTGATTAAATAATTTGATTTAAAATTGTCATGCTTAAACGCGCTGTGTTTTGGATATCGTGATATTCTGTGCAATTTTTATTCAGTGAATTGCATGCAATCCATACGGAGAGAAATATTTTTATTATTTAATATCTTAACATCAAAATGGTAAAAATACAATATATTGATGGTATTGCATACATAAGTGAATTAGTGGAAATGGACCCCGAAAATTTGGTGGCTAAGGAAAGTGTTATAAGTGAAGATGGCCAGAAACTGCCACAGCTGCTTAAGGAATTTGACCAGCGGGATGTTGGAAAATATTTAAAAGGCAAGTTAGATATTATAAGGCTTCACAAATCATTTCGTATATATTTTTGTTATATTTTAATTGCATAGCGGCACAGATAACATATACCTAGAAGCCTCAAATATTTACGCGCTGATGACATATGAGAAGCGATTCTTCCTTGTGGATAACGAGCGAGATTCCATGAAAAATTGTTTATTTGTAGCACAACGGGGTAGGGTTTTGATAATATGGATTATTCTGTTACTCTAAAGATATTTAATTTTTTTTTCAATATGGAATTGACGATGAAACTAAATCTTTGCCCAGTCAAGTGACCGAGTGGCTTACGAATAATTTATTTTTTTTTACAAATGACAAGCGTTGTAAATGTATATACATATGTATGTATTTAAAAGTTTATCAAATAAATTCGCAAGTTCATATTTTTTTGGTAGGTTTCGTGGTGAAAAATAAATAGGTTGTGGGGAATATGAAAAATAAAATGGTTCAATGTTAAATTAATAACGTTCTACCGTTAACTCAAGCATGAACCACCTTAAATTAAATCTGTTAAATGTTATAATTCTATTATAAAATCAACATTATCCCTACTTGGATTAAGAATTTTACAGCTTAACTGGAAATCATGACAGTTTATAGGTACTTGATTTAATATTGTTCATACTTTATTTTAAAATGTTTTTCCTTGAATGTAAGTATTTGCAAATTTTCATTAGAATCTTATTAGAGAACTACATTAGATTTCGATTCGAGAATTATCATTTTCTCTATTGGAGAATTATGCCCCATTTTGTTTGAGATGGCTTTGATTCTCGATATTTTCACGAATCGTCCTCTTACGTTAAGGGCTATCATTCTCATTTGTTGATAGATACTGAATCGGTCCTTGGGGCTATGTTAATGATCACTTTGAAAGTACTGCAACCTCCAAACTCGCGGTAAAAAGCGATTTATTCCGTAAAAAAGGGACACAGCGTTTTCTCTATAATAAGTAGGTGGACAAATCATGTTTTTAGAAAAGATTGGATGGCTGAGCGTGTTAATTATTATTAGGGCATGGAAATCTATGCAAATACATGTTTTTCTTAGATTTAGGTAGAGCAAAATAAATAAACAATCTTTGCGCATCGTGAAATTGTCTTAAAAATGGCATTCAAATGTTTTTGCATATTTTGCATATTTTGGTCATATATGCATATTTTTACATATTTTGCGTTGTTTACATTTTTTTATTACATATTTCGCATTATATTGCCTATTTTTGTAATTTGCTAGTTGACAGTTTTATACAAACGAAATTCATGCATAACAGCCATCTGACGACGAATAGAGTTTCGTGTGAACACGGCTATTATTAGTATTTTCGATACGGTGCATACCTGTCGACAAAGAGCCGTTTTCAAACATGCTCCTATTACCTCTGTGGATGTAGAACGTTCGTTTTCTATGTATAAGAGGTTTTTTTTTTGACCGAATCGGCAAAGTTTTCTTTTTGAGAATATGAAAAAATATTTCATTGTGTACGCTAATGAATCGTTGAATAAGGATTAACTTTGCAAATTGTGAAATGTTCAAGACTGAATTTATGTATCTATATATGTATATACATAAACATACATATGTATAAACGTACAACGTAAGAGCAAAATTGAATTAAAAAATGTTTGTACCTAATTTATTTAACTATTGTAACTTCAATAAACATGAATTATCTGAAGTTGAAAAATTTGAATTAATGCATTTTTTTTTTGATTTTTCATGCATATTTTTCAGTTTTTGTTGCATTTTTTATGCGCATATTTTTTATTTTTTAGTACATGAAATTCCATGCCCTAATTATTATAAAGTTAAGTGCATACAGATGATTTTTAATCATTATTATTTTTGCCATAGTTATAATTATTATTAGAATATTTAATTAAGTAAAAACTAAATT
The DNA here is from genome assembly GCA_960531455.1 of Urophora cardui. Taxonomy (NCBI): domain Eukaryota; kingdom Metazoa; phylum Arthropoda; class Insecta; order Diptera; family Tephritidae; genus Urophora; species Urophora cardui. The sequence continues at coordinate 51,710,099 of OY482671.1, read as the reverse complement.
GTTTAGTTATGTAGAAACATAACATAACATCTGTTTTACGGGTCGTATGAGTAACCTTTTAACATGTTATTATAAAGAAAGAAAGTGGTTCGTAATAAAATTAATTTTCTACTTTTTTATTCGTCATCACTCTCTCCGCTAGCCATTCCAGTATCTATGATATCTAGAGCTCGGATAATAGGTGAAAATCAAACTCCTAAAATTATGCTACGTAATGTTTATGAGCACATCCAGTGGCAAGTTTAACGGTGGGGTCTTTTCGGGTCTAAGCCCCCCGTGAATGCAATTGGATTTTTTGCTTACTATGATACCAGAAAAATAAGTTATTAAGGTTTTTATGGGTTGCACCATATACCAGAAGGATGTGTCTATCTGTACATAATTGTAATTTTATTATTTTCTTGTTTTTCTACAGCTACAAAATATAAATTTGGCCGAACTACCTGTTGCTATGTGTACCTTTTGTAAGTCATTTGTGCTCGTCCCAAAATGTTTTCATGATAATGCAAACCGGTTTGAGTGGCACTTTAGCGTTTGCACTCAGTTATAGTCCGGTTAGTGTAGAACGTGTGGTCCGCCCACACGTAATTTGCTTACATTTTGGCAGGGTTGCTATTTAGCCGTTTTTGAACAAACAAAATTTTTAGTAATCTTCAAAGTGTTATCCGGGTTACTCTTCAATGGCAATAAAATATTAATTTAATATTTTTTAAAGTTGTCGTTGACTTTTTTTTAAATAAATTGAGCTACTCTTTTCGGCTTATAATAACACTGTGGAACAAATCAGGTCAACAAAAGTTAACTCGGTTCTGAAAGTTAGGGGTGAAAATAGAGGCTAAACTAGAAGACGCGTATCGCGGCGTTTGCTTAGGTTAGTTCGAATTTGTTTTTAATCGACCTTTGAACTTTGCAGATAAATGCCGATTTTCAGCATATTGTTTGTATGGTTTGTTATTTGTATAACTCGTCGACTAATTGAGATTTTATTTAGATTAGAATAGAGTGACAGCAAACGAAAGAAAATTAAATTTCCTATACATGGGTTCTATAACATTTTTCTCTACCTCTTATAGTTTCTGAAATATTGATGATTCAATTTGAATTTTTTCGATATTTTAAAGAAAAAATTGACTTTGTCAGGCAATATCTTTAAAATCAATATTTTCACCTTCGGTTTTACTCCTTTACGTGAAGCTACATTCTATTAGCAAAAAATAAGCTATCAACGAAGAAAATCCATGGTAAAATGGAAAAGTTATAGGCGATCAAGTAAATACGGCGCAATGCTACTACATGGATATATTTTGTGCATGTTATACCCGTAAATGGGCTCATATCTACTGCGCTGCCAATACGCTGCTACTGCAAATGTTGAAAATGTTTTTTTTCATGCTTTCTGAATATATTTTCCACAAAACAAAGTCCTTTTCTTTCTGTTTGAAAAAAATATAATTTTGAAATGTTATGAAAAGTTTTAAGTAAAACAAGTAAGGAAGCCTAAGTTCGAGTGGAATCGAACATTAGATACTCAGCTGTATGTGTTCATTGTTTGTTTGCGTTTGATGGAAACACGGTGTATTTATAAAAATCGGGTGTCGCATAAAGTGGGCGTAGCCACGCCCATTTTCAAAATTTGTATCAGTCATCCAACTAAGCATATGAATATTATTCTTTGTGCAAAATTTCTTTCCTTTATGACTTCTAATTACAAAGATGTCACGTTACAAATTCCAAAAGGGTGTTCCAGAAATATCTTTGTTGAAAAGTGGGCGTGGTCGTCAAACCGATTTCGCTAAAATTTTGAACAGGTATTATCACAAGTAATAAAAGTGTACACACCAAGTTTCGTCATAATATCTCAATTATTTGTCGAGTTATAGGCTAAGAAGTCTCGTAGATTCCTTTCTCTAAAAAAAGGCGGTGCCACGCCCATTTTCAAAAATTTTTATGTTTTTTGTTTTATATCCATAGTTAGACTCATGCCATAAAATTTCAATGATATATCTTTATATTTGACAGAGATATCGCTTAAAATGTTTTTATTGGGTCACTTTATAATACCCATATATAAAAGTGGGCGTGGTCGTCAACCGATTTTGGTAGTTTTTCATCCACGTATTTGGATAAGTAAATATAACACGCATACCAAATTTCATCGATATATCTGCTACGGTTTCTGAGTTATGGCTTATAAAACTTCAATGTTTTCCCCTTAATAAGTAGGCGTGGCACCGCCCATTTTCCAAAATTTTTGTGGTTTTTGTTTTATATCCGTAGTTGGACTCCTGCCACAAAATTTCAGTGATAGATCTTTATATTTGACAGAGATATCGCTTAAAATGTTTCTATTAGGCCCCTTTATAGTTCCCATATATAAAGTGGGCGTGGCCGTCAACCGATTTTGACAATTTTCCGTCAAAACATTTGTCTAAGTAATTTCCAAAATTTTTGTGGTTTTTGTTTTATATCCGTAGTTGGACTCCTGCCACAAAATTTCAGTGATAGATCTTTATATTTGACAGAGATATCGCTTAAAATGTTTCTATTAGGCCCCTTTATAGTTCCCATATATAAAGTGGGCGTGGCCGTCAACCGATTTTGACAATTTTCCGTCAAAACATTTGTCTAAGTAAGTAACTCATGCCTACCAAATTTCATCGATATATCTTCAACGGTTTCTGAGTTATGATATATAAAACTTTCAATGTTTGACCCTTAATAAGTGGGCGTGGCACCGCCCATTTTCCAAAATTTCATCAAATTTCTTCATAAGGGCCTGAGCTCAATAAGTGGGTAAAATTTCATCACTCTAGCTATATTAGTGGCTGATATACCAAATTTCCCATTTTTTCTATATAGGAAAAGTGGGCGTGGTCATGGTCCGATTTCGCCCATTTTCAATACCAACCGTCCCAGTCTCGATACCAACTTGCATTCCAAATTTCATTAAAATATCTCAATTTTTGCGCGAGTTATCGTGCGTACGGACGGACGGACGGACGGACGGACATGGCTCAATCGATTTCTCTTTTCACCCTGATCATTTTGATATATATAAGTCCATATCTATCTCGATTATTTCATTCTGTTACAATCCACCGTTATGAAATCAAAACTATAATACTCTGTGTACTAGTACAGCTGAGTATAAAAATTAAATTAATACAAAAGGATATGCGGAACCCCATCAAAACACACAATCGCACCAACATACTAGGTAGCAAGGACAGAGTGTCATTAAGCTACTGTTGTTGGCATGTGGATTGTAATATAAGGAAAATTGAAATTTAAGCGAAACAAAGCTGACGGCGGTGGTAGCTCAATGGGATAGACATTGGACTACCAATCGAAACGACCTAAGTTCGATTCTTGGTTAAGGCCGCTGGAAGAAGTCTGATGAGGGGATGTGGTGGTCTCCGAAATGGATCCATAACTTCTACCAAAAAAATTTTTTCAATTTTTCTTAATTATAAACTGGCTAATAGCTCATATAAAATTCACATAATATATTTATTAGAATTAAAACGGCCATGTAAAAAAAAAATATATACTTTTAATTTTTCTGAAAGATGAGTCGTATAGTGGGACACCAATGTGCAAAATTTGGTTTCGGTAGGTCCATCCGTTTCCAAGAAATTGAGTTTTGTCCCACTCTCCATACAAATGTGACCAGTGTGTAATTAAAATATTTTAAGCGATATATTTGTCAAATGTGGCCGCTGTGGTGCAGTGGGTAGAGTGCTCGCCTGCTATGCCAGAGGTCTCGAGTTCAAACCACGGTCCGAGAAAAACACCAAAACAATTTTTCTAATTAGTAAAAATCCAACTATTGGGGTTTGCAAGAGCAGCGGTCACCTCCTGGAAGTGGGGGGCATACCCTCCGAGAGTATTTCTGCCATGAAAAAGCTTCTCACAAAAAATGCATTCGCCGTTCGGAGCCGGCATAAAACTGTAGGTCCACCCAATTAGTAGGAAAAACGAAAAGGAGCACACCTCGAATTGGGAGAGAAGCTCGGCCATAAAACTCGTCAGAGTTAAAATAGTGCCATTGTATCTATCTATCTATCTATTTGTCAAATATAAAGATAATTCATTGAAATTTTGTACCATGAGTCCAACTATAGACATAAAACTAAAAACACAAAAATTTTTGAAAATGGGCGTGGCACCTCCTCCTTTTAGAAGCAGGAGTATACGATATTTCGGAGCCCAAAACTCGACAAATAATTGATATACGATGGCGAAACTTAGTGTATACGCTTTTATGACTTGTGGTAATACGTGCTCAAAATTTTAGCAAAATCGGTTGACGACCACACCCAATTTTATATATGAAAATTATAAAGGGGCATAATAAAAACATTTTAAGCGATATCGTTGTCAAATATTAAGATAATTCAGTGAAATTTCTTGGTATGGGTCCCGCAATATACCGGAAAGAAAAAACACAAAAATTTTTGAAGATGGGCGTTGCACCCCTCCTTTTAGAAGCAGGAGTATACGAGATTTCGGAGCCCATAACTCGAAAAATAATTGATATATTATGACGAAACTTAGTATTTACACTTTTATTACTTGTGCTAATATACGTTAAAAAATTTAGCGAAATCGGTGTATAACCACGCCTACTTTTTTACAAAAACATTTCTAAAATGGCCTTGTGAAATTTGTGACGTGACATCTTTGTAACTAAAAGTCATAAAGGAATGAAATTTTGCACTAACAATATCATGTATACGCTTAGTGGGATAATTGATACAAATTTTGAAAATGGGCGTGGCTACGCCTACTTTAAGCGGTATCCGCATTATATAAAATACACCATGTTTCCGTCAAACGTAAACAAATAATTTGCCAAAATAGTTGACTTGTCTGGTCTAACGCTCAAATGAAACTTTATAAACCAAATTTCATTATTTTTTTCATTAATTTTGAACTTACAAATTCTTGCTTTTGCTTTTTTAAAAAAATTTTCAATTTTGACGAATTATTTTGAGGCACCCTGGCTATGAATTTTCTACCACAAAAGGTTGAAGTATTTAGCTTTCAGATGCAGTTTAAATCTTTGAAATATCTCTATTGGTTCAAAAGTTATGATTTTTGCAACGAAAAAAGCCAAAAGGCGTCACAGTGCGTTGACAGAAATTCTTACAGACATGTCTTGGGAAATTCTTTGTTTTTTACCGACGATTCGTACAGATATCTAAAAGATTTCTGAACGAACAGTGGGGGAAATTCTTTTGTTTTCCGACGAATCTGGTGGATATCTTACAGATTTCTAAATAAAATTCAAACAAAATTCTGACTTATTTTCCGACGAATCTAATGGATATCTAAATAAAACTCAGCTAAAATTCGGTATTTTTCCCCTTGAAATTTTCACACACGAAATAAATTAAAATATTCTGACACGTCTGATAGAAATCTGTAAGAAATCCATAAGATATGTCTACATAATCAACTTTGTTCTCAGATTTTTTTCAGAATTGTCTTAATCAGAAATTGTCTGGTAAAATTGTTAGCGGGGTAGTACCTATGCTCATTACTGCATTATTTTACATATATTTACTTATATTAAGCTTAAAACTATTACAAATTGTTATACATAACCAGGGAAGCAAAGGCAAGTGAGTGGTCAAAACATATGTATGTCATATTTTTCATTCAAAACCAAATACACCGTTAGAAAGCATAACCCCTCCCCTTAAATATGACGTTTAAATTTTTCAGATATCTTTATTAGAATTGGAAATATTGTTGCTTAAGTTTCATTAATTTGGCAAATTTTCCCCATACAAAAAATTAATACTTTTTGAAGCATACTTTTGGGCATTTTGTATGGGAAAATGTGTGAAAACTTAAAAAAATTCACTCCATAAAAAAGTTCATAAAACAAAAAAGCGCAAACGAATTATTAAGATTTATTCACCTGTATGTAAAGCAAATTCACTAGCACCAAATATTAAAAATTTGGGGAGGTCACATTTTTTATTTTTTTTTTATTTCATGTTAAAGTTTTCGAATTTTTACACAATTTTTTTTTCTGTTCGAAAAGAAAAAGCTGCAAAAAAATAATATTAATGCTGATAAAAAAAATTATTTCATAATTTGAAAGTATGAACTATTTTCTACAACGTGGTGAAGTAATAATCGTATAGTCGCATAAAACCTAGATTTTTCATAATGTCCAAAGTAGCCTAATTATTGCGTTTTGAAAAAGACACTTTTAGTCAAATGGGAGAAACATTATTTAAGCGAAAGGCGCAGGTGGATTTCAAAAATTAATATTTTATTTTTTATTTTTTAGAAACTAGAAAAAAACTTTTTAAGCATGGATGTAACTACAGCTGTTTCACCTTAGATCCCTCTAAAACTCATCAGGTTACTTTTGCTTCTGCCAAGACTCGAACTTGCGCACCTTGCAGTACAATAACTACAGTGCTAACCGCTGAGCTATTGCCTGCCTTCGACATCTGATAGAAAATTTGTTGCTACTATAATTTGTTCCTACTATAATACGTTTCTAACTTATGCACATACATATCGCACGTTTTATGCAATAGGGATTTAACTCAAAAAAAATTATTTTTGGGAAAACGCAAATAAACTTTTATAATTTCAAGTAGTTTCCTTCTACGGCTAACTACAAAATCACTTTTATTTCCGCCATTTTTATCTTTTCGAGTATTTTATAAGACTAGACTCAAACGTACGACCCAGTTATTGGAATATATGGCAAAATCCCAGAAATCGAAAATTTCGAGTTAAATCCCTATTGCATAAAACGGGCGATATGTACATATTTACATATTATTGTATGATTAAACATAAGTAGCGAATAAAGTGTAGGGATGTTCAAATGAACTTAATTTTTTATTTTAATTTATTTAATTTAACGAGCACAGGCCCAGGTTATATTTTATTTTTTATTATTTTTTAGAAACTAGAAAAAAACTTTTTAAGCATGGATGCAACTACAGCTGTTTTACCTTAGATCCTTCTAAGACTCATCAGGTTACTTTTGCTTCTGCCAAGACTCGAACTTGCGCACCTTGCAGTACAATAACTACAGTGCTAACCGCTGAGCTATTGCCTGCCTTCGACATCTGATAGAAAATTTGTTGCTAGTTTCTTTCCTACTATAATTCGTTTCTAACTTATGCACATACATATTTACATATTATTGTATGATTAAACATAAGTAGCGAATAAAGTGCAGGGATGTTCAAATGAACTTAATTTTTTATTTTAATTTATTTAATTTAACGAGCACAGGCCCAGGTTATATTTAATTTTTTTTTTTTATTATTTTTTAGAAACTAGAAAAAAACTTTTTAAGCATGGATGTAACTACAGCTCTTTCACCTAAGATCCCTCTAAGACTCATCAGGTTACTTTTGCTTCTGCCAAGACTCGAACTTGCGCACCTTGCAGTACAATAACTACAGTGCTAACCGCTGATCTATTGCCTGCCTTCGACATCTGATAGCAAATTTGTTGCTAGTTTCTTTCCTACTATAATTCGTTTCTAACTTATGCACATACATATTTACATATTATTGTATGATTAAACATAAGTAGCGAATAAAGTGTAGGGATGTTCAAATGAACTTAATTTTGTATTTTAATTTATTTAATTTAACGAGCACAGGCCCCGGTTATATTTTATTTTTTTTTTATTTTTTAGAAACTAGAAAAAAACTTTTTAAGCATGGATGTAACTACAGCTGTTTCACCTAAGATCCCTCTAAGACTCATCAGGTTACTTTTGCAGGCAATAGCTCAGCGGTTAGAACTGTAGTTATTGTACTGCAAGATGCGCAAGTTCGAGTCTTGGCAGAAGCAAAAGTATATAACCTTGGCCTGTGCTCGTTCAATTAAATAAATTAATATTTTTTATTTTTTTTGTTTTTTTGTATAAAGTTGAGGAACATTTTTTTTCTTCGACTTTTTTTTATCAATATTTGAAAGTTCATATAAATCCAAGAGTGATCGCTGTTTACAAAAAGCTTATTGATTCTAAGGCCCACTTGCGCAATATCCAGGGTTAAATTTATAAATCTCGAGTTAAGTAACTCTGAGTTAATTGGTTAATTTTTTAACCCAGCCTGTACGTTGCTGAACATACAATTTAACCCGGGTTAGTTAACCCAACCTATGGGGGGGGGGGGAGGGGGGCAGTTTTCATTCAAGTTGGCATCACTGACTCGTTTTTCATATTTTGTTTTGATTATTCTCATTCGTTTGCTATTTTCAATTTGAAATTTGGAATGAAAGCATCGCAATTTGAAAATTTTGTGGATTAAAATAAAACAGAAAATTATTTCGTGGTATTATATTTTTCGTGAAAATTGTGCACATCTCCACTGACGGACGGACGTGTATATGCAACATTTCATAAAGTGGTGCTCTACGTCGCAAACGCAATTACCTTTATCAATTTAGTCATACGGCATCAGCTTCTCCACATCCGAGATCACCATATACAATATTTTCATCATATTTCATCGATCAACTTGCATCCTATCATGTAATAAAATATTTATTATTTCAGGGCTTTCGCTTTGCTTTAAAAAGTTAATCCTTAGCCGGTATAATTCTCTTTCTGGGGTAATGGGTTGGCTTTCAATTAAGGAAGCACGCTCCGAGAAAAGTCACTTTTTCAGGGAGGTAGAGGTGCTGGAGGTTTATACATAGGTTACGAGATATTTCTTGATAAAATTGGATGGGTCCATAGATATGTATTACCCCGGCTGATGATTATTTTTTTAAAGCAAGACCGAAGGCCGCCAACGCAAAAAGGTGTTATACACACATATGTATATGCATATGTGCGCGTTTTTAGACGTGCGTTTCCTCGGTAATAGTGGGGTAATATATATGTACGCGTCCAAATTCGACAACAAATATCGCGTATCGTGAGTGCTCCTCTACCCCCTGAAAAGTTATTTCTCTCGGGGCGTGCTTCCTTATGGAACGCCTGGTCCCTTAACTGATTGAAGTAATCAGCACGTTCTGCCACTCTTCTATTAAAAAAACCATAGCTGAAAAACTGTATAATTTCTTCATCGTCCGATTGAAGAAATTCGTTAATTAATTAATTCGCTAATTAATTATTAAAAAAATCACAATAAAATTTACGTACATAATATGATGTACGTTTTTTTTTTTTCAAATTTAACTTCGAGTTAGGCATTTAACCCTCCAAATTGGAGGGTTAAATATTTAACATTTTAACTCCGGGTTAACTCCTAACTCATCGATCTGCAAGACATTTTATTAATTTAACCCGGCATGAAGGGTTAACCTCGAGTTAAAAAGATAACTCGAAGTTCTGCAAGTGGGCCTAAAAGGCCAAATCATACGTTAACAATTGAATGAGATACGTCATTTTGTATAAGGTGTAATTGTTGAGAAATAAAAGGACCTATTTTTTGCCTAGTTTTGGGCACCCTGTACGGCTAAACAAAATGAGACTCAAAAAATGTTCTATAAGCTTTTTTTTATATCTGTCAATCGCTTTTAAAAAAATTGATTTGATGATACTTTAATTTCGATTTTATTTTTGGCCGCTATAAACCAGTGCAAAAATTACTTATATTATTTGCCAGCGCAAAAACGAACTATCGTAGGAATAAAAAACGCGAAAACTCGAAGCGCAAAAACATGCCGACAAAACTTTTTAGTTCGTTTTTGCCCTTTTATCTTAGGACGAATTCCCTTATATTTTTGAATTTTAGTAGATTACAAGGTTGCTATAATTAAAAGATACTGATATTCTCTATATTGAAGTACGGAAATGTCATGGATCCTTATTTACTCATATATACATACAAACAATTTAAGAAAATTGAAATTTTTAATGTATATTTTTCATGTAATCGTACATATATGTATATTATATGGTAAATTTTAAAAATAAGTGCCCTCTATTAGTGTAATTGTAGATTCTCGAACACAAATAAGAAATACAATTCAGAACTTTAATTCTCTTGAAAGTCCATTGAAAGCGTTTGCGGACCAGTGAAATAATTCCCACATAAAAGGAATTAAATAACTCCCAAAGAAGGAAATGAAATAAGTTCCAAAACAAAGCGAGTTATTTCATAACGAAATAAGTCCTATTTTGTTTGAAATATTTGAAGTTTTTAATTTTTATTTTAGTTACTTTATTTGGGAGTTATTTCACTGCGCAAGCGTTTCTTGCTGACAATTTGGGATTTTTTTTTGTCTATAACGCTTTGCAACAGCACTTTTGAGAAAGCTAATTTTCACACAGAATGAAATACCAATATCCACATAGTAAAACCCCCAAACAGTTGCAATAGCTGTAACTTTGTAGACTACTTTAACCCTCAATTACCCTTTAACACCCCGACGATGAGGTGGCTTTTACTCCTTTTTAGAAAGTCCACAAAAAATATTATTTCGAAGGCCGTTAGAGGGTTAAATAGTTATAGAACATTGATCGCGATAGAATTTTACTAGGTATCCACAGACAAAAGAACTTAAATACCACAGTCCAGGGACCTTATGGAGGTGATTTTTGTGGCAACTTGGGACTTTTCTTACTATTTTTTATATCAGAATTCAATTAAAACGGTGTGCAAATGTAGAAAACTGGAAACATTTAATATTCTAAGTGCCTCCTCGGATGAAATTCTTACAAAATGACTCGAGGAAGATGAATGGGAAACTGACATTGAGGACTCTATCATGAATAGTAATGGACCGTCTCGATATTATATTTGTGAAGCATTTTCAAACGATAGTTACGCTGACTACGAGTAAAGTGGCCATGATACGCACACGAACTTTCCTAATGCCGACAGATACTCACTTTTGCTATGTTTGTAAAAAACTAATTTGTCTCACATGTGCTAAAAAGGTACATATGTGTGGCATGTGCTTCACTTAAATGACCTCCCCAGTTGTACGTTTTAAAATTATTGTATTGGAAGAAAAGAATATAGGCTATGACAGTGGCGTAGCTAGAGAATTTTTCGGGGGGGGGGGGGGGGAAGGGGGTCAAAGCCAATGTAAAAAATTTACCAAAATTAAAATTACCAAAAAAAACTACAATTTTTTTTACAAATGATAAAAATCGCTAGCTTAGAATGCAAATTGTGTAAGTCCTTTTTTAAAACTTTTTCAAAATACCCGAATTGTTCAAATGCCCGTACAAACCATGGTATAAAAAATACAGGTATGTGCATTGTCATTGTGACGCTGTCTTTTTGATTAAAAAGCAGATTTTTGAAGTTTGATCTTATGTCAGTTTTGGAGGATAGCGATGCCAGACTTTTATTTTTGAATGCGTAGATTTTTGTTTGAAAGTTTGGGTATTTCAGGAATCAAAGGACAGAAAGAGAAAGTTAAAATACTTAGAAGGGGCACTAGTGAGCAGATTTATGGAACTTCCGGTAGCTCCTCTTCGCTCACTCCACAAATCTTCATCCACTCTCTGCGAATAAAGGGTATCGTCGGAAATTGGAAAAATTTTATATCACCGTCAAAAATGAGATTTGGATTAAGAATATAATTCAAAAATCTACCTTGGTTTGAATGTGGGTTTGCAAAGTTCCGACAGTTTTTACTGTCTCCTGTAAAATTTGGATGGTAGCGGATACGCGGTATTGCACTTTATGCGACGATATGGAGGTATAATAGATCAATCTTCAAAACCTCCCCAAACTATATACCAGAGTGATCACAAAGCCTAAATTAAAAGTGATCGTAACTACTAAACTAAATTAAAAACTCACCGAGAATACCGGGAAGGAGTTACTTTGTAGTACGGCCAAACTGATATTCCGCGAAGTAAAAATCCGAAATGAATCTTTTATGAATCACTGATGAAATTCATCTATGACTGAGGAGACATCAGTGAGTACTTTCAAATAAAGACTGCTGAATTTTTCATATAAATGGTTTGCTTTTTTCAAAAAAAAAAAATAATAATAATAAAAATTGTACTCAGAAGAATAATATATGATCATACAGCAGTGAAACAAATTTACTGCAGGATGTGTAATTTTTTCAAATTGAAAAAATTTCTTTCAATTCAAATTCGTTACTATGAATACCATGGTTACAATTTATTTTTAAAACAAAGCAGTGAAAAATGGAGAATTTTTATCATTGAGTATGGCAGCACGAACTGTCATAATCTGCTTAATTGTCAGGTGGTTAATATGGCGACGAAAACTTGACGTTTGTTTTACCTGGTATACTTATACCATGCGTACAAACATACGGGTAATAAACAAACAAACAACTCTTCGAGCATTTGAACAACAACTGTTCGGGCTACTCGAAAATGTTCAAAAAAAATCGAGAGCTCTACTTTTAACACAAATTATTAAAATTTTGCATTAAACAAGCAATTTGGAATAGATGTACACAATAAAATATTTTTGGCCGCATAAAACTTGAAAATCTACCTATGTGCTACGGTTATAAATAATAATTTTCTTATATAATTTAGTTTTTTAATATTCCATTTTGACAGGCATTAAGTAAAATCTCAAGTTCAGATACTCTTATACATTGCATATTTATTCCCATTGTAGTTTATACTAATATTATTTGATTAAGATGATAAGTAATTGAAAGAAAACTTGAAATTTAAATAATTGGCGTTACTTTTCTGTTATTAGCATGTTAATAACAGCAATACCGTATAATAATTGTAGCGTTTGTTGAGCCGTAGGGAAGTGCAGGAACCGTAGGAATTTTACCACAAAAGAGCAAATATAAGTACAAAGAATGTAAATTGTGGTAAAATTCCTGCGGTTCTTGCACTTTCCTACGGCTCAAAAAACGCTGGAATTATAAGTAATACTTCGTGAAAAAGCGCTAAATTTCGAATTACCAATTTCGAAAAATTACTATTCTCATTGATTTTTTCCTGAAAAAGAAATGTATGCTAATAAAGTCAAATATGGTTTTATGGTCAAAACTAATCTTTCCGGGGGGGGGGGGGGGTTGTCCCCAAACCCCCCCCGTTACTAAACTTGATGTTGTTAACTTTTATACTCAGCTGTACCAGTACACAGAGTATTATAATTTTGATTTAATAACGGTGGGTTCTAACAGAATGAAATAATCAAGATAGATATGGACTTATCTATATATTAATACGCTAACATGAATTTTGTCCGCGACCTTTCGGCGATTCTACTGAACCGATTTTAAAAGATAGACCATCATTAGAAAGTGAATTCCCGAGAATAGGTCCATTTTGATTTTCATTAAAATCGGTTGGAAAATACGTGCGCAATCGCCGTTGGAAAGTTTCTGGGTAATTGTTGTTGTGGCAGAAAATTCCTATTGTTATTGCAAAACACAACTTTATCTATAATAATTTGCATAATATTTTTGTTGCCTGCTTTTAGGCGTAATAAATGGGCTGTGTCCAAACTAAAACAAAAAAAAAACCAGTGGCATCCAAACTAAGGTAAAAAAATAATTTTTTATTAAAAATTTATTTCTTTGTCGCCGGCTTTCGCCCAAACGCGTGGAGGGATTTTGACCAAATTTACATAACAGCTGAGTACCTTGCCCTAGATGGTGTATATGCCTATTTTTTTTTTTTTCAAATCCGGAAGTCGGTTCCCTAGATATAGGTCAAAAGGTCAAAACGTGGATTCGGCTTTCCCCTGAATATTTTTTGTCGATCTTGGTAGGTATTGAAAGGTATTGAGCAGGGAATTTACATAAAATAGTACTTATTGTGATTCCTAGGTCGGGTCTCCAGATATGGGTCAAAACTTGGACCCGGATCACCCTCGAATGTTTCTGAGCGATATTGGTATCAAATGAAAGGTCTTGATGAGAACTTTGACATAGAACCCTTTTAATTGTGTTGTCTAGGCCGGGTCTCCAGATATGGAGATATGGGTCACAACGTGGACCCGGATGACCCTCGGATGTTTTTGAGCGATATTGGTATCAAATGAAAGGTCTTGATGAGGACTTGAACATAGAACCCTTTTAATTGTGATGCCTATACCGGGTCTCCAGATATGGCCAAAACATGGACCCGAATGACCCTCGAGTATTTCTGAGCGATATTGGTATCAAATGAAAGGTCTTGAGGACTTCGAGACAGAACTATTATAATTGTGATGCATAGGTCGGGTCCCCAGATATGAGTCACAACGTAGACCCGGATGAAACCGAAAAGGGGGAATCATGGCTTTAATACAGAGATGTTCTAGATGTAATGCTCAACCTGGTTCCCTGGGTAAAGGCAATAAAAAGGAAGAGGAAAGTCGAATGGAATGGGCATTGAAGGCTAAGGAAAAGAAAATGGAATGGGAGAGCGAAGCGGAGAGAGAGATTGGGAGTGGGAAAGGGTGACGAATGAAAGGGGAAGAGAAAAGGAGGGGTAAGGGAATGGAAAGGGAAAGTAAAAGGAAACGGAAATGAAAAAGGGAAAGGGAGTGGAAGTCTAAGAGAGGTCAGGTCTGCAGATGTTGGCCAAAACGTGAACCTAATGACCCCGGAATATTTTTAAGATATATTGGTATCAATTTCTATCGAAACCCGCTGAACGCAGAAGAAAGGGGAGACCTCCACTGCGTTGGGAAGATCAGGTGGACAGTGATGCTGACTCCCTAGGTTTTCCCAAATGGCGCCATGCTGCACGAAATAGAAATAGCTCGCGTGCTTTATTAGACTCGGACAAAATCGTCTTTAACGTTACGTGCCAATTAAAGTAAGTAAAAGTATCAAATGAAGGGTATTACAGGGGTTTTACATAGAAATGAATTTATTATGATTCCTATGTCGGGTCCCAAGATGTGGGTCAATACGTGGACCCGGATAACAACGGGATATTTTTCAGGTATATTGGTATCAAATGAAAGGTTTTGAGCAGGAATTTTATATGGAGCCGTTCCCATTATGATTCCCGGATATGGGTGAAAACGTGGACCCAGATGACCACGGTATATTTCTGAGGGATATTGGTATCAAACGAAAGGTTATGAGCATGACTCTTCGATAGAAATAAAATTAATATCATTCCTATATCGGGTCCAAAAATGTGGGTCGAAACGTGGACGGATGGCCACGGAATATTTCCCAGCGATGTTGGTATCAAATCAAGGGTGTTGAGCTGGGCTTTTATGTATGTAGGTATGAACTCATTATCCCTAGGTCGGGTCCCCAGATGTGGGTCAATACGTGGACCCGGATGGTGCTGAGCTATACCGATATAAAATTACAGGTGTTGATCAGGGCTGCTACGTAGAACTATTTTTATAGTGATTCTTAGGCCCGATACTCAATTATTGGTAGAAGAGTGGACCCGGATGCCACGCGATGTTTTTAAACAACAATGGTATAAAATGAGAAGTGGAATGCAGGGCTATGTTATGCTAAACCCGGTTCCCTAGGGAAAGGGGAAGGAGAAGGGTAATTATAATGGGAAATGCAAATGCAAATTGATGGAAAAGGAGGGGGAGAATATAATGAAAATGGAATGAAGACGATGGGGAGAGAGACAGTAAGACAGGGAATTAGAAAAAGAACAAGAGGGGGAATGAAAGGGATAAAGACAGAAAAGGAGAAGTAAGAGAAGCGGTAGAGAAAGGGAAAGGGAAGCGCAAATGTGACGGAAAAGCAAAAAGAAAACTGAGGCGGAAATGAAAGGAAAGGGAAAGATAAATGGAAAGGGAATAATAGAGGGAAAGGGAGTGGGAGACTATTACGAAGAAAAAGAGTATAAGGACATTTTTTCCTTCACTTTTTTTAAAACTTATCTGACTTTTGCTGAGGTAGGCAGCCCGAGGAAAGTTCGGTATCTAGATACTTCTAACTTATTTTAAAGTGTGCCGTTTTTCGCTTCTGCCTATAATAGGAAGTGGGCCAAAGCAAAGCTTGGCCGGGTACAGCTAGTATATATCAAAATGATCAGGGTGAAAAGAGAAATCTCTTGAGCCATGTCCGTCCGTCCGTCCGTACGCACTCTAACTCTCGCAAAAATTGAGATATTTTGATGAAATTTGGAATGCAAGTTGGTATTCAGACTGGGACGGTTGGTATTCAAAATGGGCGAAATCGGACCATGACCACGCCCACTTTTCGTATATAGAAAAAATCGGAAATGTTGTATCTCAGTCACTAATATAGCTGGAGTGATAAAATTTCACCCACGTATTGAGCTCAGGCCTTTATGTAGAAATTTGATGAAATTTTGGCAAATGGGCGGTGCTATGCCCACTTATTAAGGGGCAAACATTAAAAGGTTTATAAGTCATAACTCAGAAACTATAACAGATATATCGATGAAATCTGGTACGCGTGATCTACTTGCTTAAGTAAATGTTTGGAAGAAAAATTGGCAAAATTGGTTGACGGTCACGCCCACTTTTATATATAAAGTGGCCTAATTAAAACATTTTAAGCGATATCTCTGTCAAATATAAAGATATGAACATAAGAATCTTGGGAAATGGGCGTGGGACCACCTCCTTTTAGAAGCAGGAGTATACGAGATATCTGAGCACATAAATCGACAAATAATTGAGATATTATAACGAAGTTTTGTGTATAAACCAGGGTTTGAATTGCTGACTAGCAAGTAGTCAAAGCAACATAAATACGACTGTGCATTCTAGTCGCATGGTCGTTTAACAGAAATAACAACTAGCTCATTCGGTTGCTAGTCGTTTTTTTTTTTTTTGGCAACTTGACTAGACTACGACTAGGAAAAGTAAACAACTTGACTAGAAAATGAGATAGTCGTTGGCCAACAAACAGCTTGTAACTGTGGCAGCAAATGCGACGGCGCGCAACTTGTAGTTTTTAGTCGCAGTTATTTTCTCAATAAACAACTATGAAAATGTGCATACATACACCCGGATACCGGTCAAAATGTGATTGCCCAAAAACATTAAAATTACACTACAATATGGGTATCAACCGAAAGGGGGAGCCCCCAGGTTTCATTTGAACGTCGGTATATTTGGATAAATTTATCGATAACTGAGTTATCGGTCAAAATGCGATTGTACAAAAACCTTAATATTACCTTACAATGTGGGTATCAAACGAAAGGGGATGGCCCCAGGATTCATTTGAACTTCGATATATTTCGATAAATTTATCGATAACTGAGTTATCGGTCAAAATGTGATTGCCCAAAAACATTACAATGAGTTATCGGTCAAAATGCGATTGCACAAAAACCTTAAATTTATCGAAATATATCGAAGTTCAAATGAATCTTGGGGCTATCCCCTTTCGTTTGATACCCATATTGTAAGGTAATATTAAGGTTTTTGTGCAATCGCATTTTGACCGATAACTCAGTTATCGATAAATTTATCGAAATATATCGAAGTTCAAATGAATCCTGGGGCCGTCCCCTTTCGTTTGATACCCATATTGTAAGGTAATATTAAGGTTTTTGTGCAATCGCATTTTGACCGATAACTCAGTTATCGATAGATTTATCGAAATATATCGAAGTTCAAATGAATCCTGGGGCCATCCCCTTTCGTTTGATACCCATATTGTAAGGTAATATTAAGGTTTTTGTGCAATCGCATTTTGACCGATAACTCAGTTATCGATCAATTTATCGAAATATATCGAAGTTCAAATGAATTCTGGGGCCATCCCCTTTCGTTTGATACCCATATTGTAAGGTAATATTAAGGTTTTTGTGCAATCGCATTTTGACCGATAACTCAGTTATCGATAATTTTATCGAAATATATCGAAGTTCAAATGAATCCTGGGGCCATCCCCTTTCGTTTGATACCCATATTGTAAGGTAATATTAAGATTTTTGTACAATCGCATTTTGACCGATAACTCAGTTATCGATAAATTTATCCAAATATATCGACGTTCAAATGACCCCTGGGGCCTCCCCCTTTCGTTTGATACCCATATTGTAGTGTTATTTTAATGTTTTTGGGCAATCACATTTTGACCGGTATCCGGGTGTATGTATGCACATTTTCATAGTTGTTTATTGAGAAAATAACTGCGACTAAAAACTACAAGTTGCGCGCCGTCGCATTTGCTGCCACAGTTACAAGCTGTTTGTTGGCCAACGACTATCTCATTTTCTAGTCAAGTTGTTTACTTTTCGTAGTCGTAGTCTAGTCAAGTTGCCAAAAAAAAAACGACTAGCAACCGAATGAGCCAGTTGTTATTTCTGTTAAACGACTATGCGACTAGACTGAGCTAGTCGCAGCACAGTCAGCAATTCAAACCCTGGTATAAACTTTTATCACTTGTCGTAATAGACATGCAAAAATTTAGCGAAATCGGTTTATAACCACGCCTACGTTTTAACAAAGATATTTCTGGAACACCCTTTGGGAATTTGTAACGTGACGTCTTTGTAACTAGAAGTCATAAAGAAATGCAATTTTGCACTAACAGTAGTATTTATATGCTTAGTTGGTACAAATTTTGGAAATAGGCGTGGCTACGCCCACTTTATTCTGCATTTGGGCAAAAATCAAAACCGTAGCAACGGTGAAATCAGCTGTTTGTTTTTATACCTTTCATGAGAATGAAATGGTATTATAACTTAGTGCCAAAAATTTTTTGTCGAAAGTACCAGAAGGAAGCGTGGGGGACCTACCAAAATATATACCGATATGGTCAGAATCACGAGCTGAGTCGATTAAGCCATGTCCGTCTGTCCGTCTGTCCGTCCGTCTGTGTGAACGCAAACTAGTCCCTCAGTTTTTGAGATATCTGAATGAAATTCGGAATACAGGTATGTTGTTATATGCAGCTGATCATTTGTCGGAACCGGCCGAATCGGACCACTATAACATATAGAAAACAACCGATTATTCAGATATACATGAAATTTTTGGATGTAATTTGTGCATAACTTCCCCATTTATACAGCTAAGGACATGAAACTTTGAAGTAGACGTGCCCATTTTGGCCCAAACAAGGTTACCGAAAATTGTCAAGATCGGACCACTATAACATATAGTTCCACAACATCCGATTATTCAGATATACACATTTTGGTGTATAACTCCTCCATTTTAACAGCTAACGGCCTGAAATTTTGAAGTATTTGTACCCATGTGGACCCAAACGAGATTGCAGAAAATTGTTAAGATCGGACCACTATAACCTATAGCTCCCCTACAACCGATTGTACAGATATACACATTTTGGTGTATAACTCCTCCACTTTAACAGCTAACGGCGTGAAATTTTGAAGTATTTGTACCCATGTGGACCCAAACGAGATTGCAGAAAATTGTTAAGATCGGACCACTATAACCTATAGCTCCCCTACAACCGATTGTACAGATATACACATTTTGGTGTATAACTCCTCCACTTTAACAGCTAACGGCGTGAAATTTTGAAGTATTTGTACCCATATGGGCCCAAACGGGATTACCGAAAATTGTCAAGATCGGACCACTATAACATATAGCTCCCATACAACCGATTGTTCAGATATGCACATTTTGGTGTATAACTCCTCCATTTTAACAGCTAACGGTGTGAAATTTTGAAGTATTTGTACACATATGGGCCCAAACGGGATTACCGAAAATTGTTAAGATCGGACCACTATAACATATAGCTCCCATACAACCGATTGTTCAGATATGGACATTTTGGTGTATAACTCCTCCATTTTAACAGCTAACGGCGTGAAATTTTGAAGTATTTGTACCCATATGGGCCCAAACAGGGTTACCGAAAATTGTCAATATCGGACCACTATAACATATAGCTCCCCTACAACCGATTGTTCAGATAT
Organism: Urophora cardui; assembly: GCA_960531455.1. Classification (NCBI taxonomy): domain Eukaryota; kingdom Metazoa; phylum Arthropoda; class Insecta; order Diptera; family Tephritidae; genus Urophora; species Urophora cardui. The sequence goes on along the minus strand of OY482671.1, from coordinate 51,690,328 downwards.
GGACATTTTGGTGTATAACTCCTCCATTTTAACAGCTAACGGCGTGAAATTTTGAAGTATTTGTACCCATATGGGCCCAAACGGGATTACCGAAAATTGTCAAGATCGGACCACTATAACATATAGCTCCCGTACAACCGATTGTTCAGATATACACATTTTGGTGTATAACTCCTCCATTTTAACAGCTAACGGTGTGAAATTTTGAAGTATTTGTACCCATATGGGCCCAAACGGGATTACCGAAAATTGTCAAGATCGGACCACTATAACATATAGCTCCCATACAACCGATTGTTCAGATATTTACATTTTGGTGTATAACTCCTCCATTTAAATAGCCAAGACACCATTTTTTCTAATAAATCTTTCCATAAATTAACCCACAGAATTAAAATTATAAATTAAACTTAATCCGGCTATGTACATACATAGGTAACTTTTCATTTCCCCACTCATGAAAGGTATGAAGTCTTCGGTACGGCCGAAGACAGCCGCGCTTTTACTTGTTTTGATTTTCTTTTGTTCATTTTCTATGTTGTTGATTTCCTTACATATGTACGCACAAATTTTTAAAAAGCATAAATAAATATGGAAACCATGGAAATTGCGGAATTATTTTGTGATTTATGTGAATTGTACAAATTGTACGAATAATTGCAAACAAGAAAGGAGATATGCCGTGCGTCCCATTAATAGAAATTGGGGCACAAGTGGATACCAGCTACAAGTTTTCCGCCGAATAAAAAGTTTGGAGCCGGATGATGTCTTTGCTCACACCAGGATGTCGCCAGCTGTGTTTGAACTTCTATTAAAATTGGTAAACAGCTCCCTGCGGAAACCCAAGCAAAGGATTGATCCCGAAGAAAGACTTTCTTTGGTGCTGCTGTAAGTATAGTTTGGGGAAAGTTCGGTATAATGCGCCAGACCCCGGAAATTTTTGTTTTTGTATTCTTTCGTAATCGAGGATGTTGAAATTAGTAGAATTAACATCCACAGAAAATTTACTGAAAGTTTTATTAAAATAAATCCGGCGGGCACATTATACTGAAGCGATAGTTTTATTATTTAACTTTATGCTGCATATTATTTATTTCCTATTGCATCTTAAGGTATTTGTCGCAAGGTGTATCCGCATGGAGCTACAAACTGGGTAAATCGACAGTTCGAAAAATAATATTGGAAACCTGTGAGGTAATTTGGCAGCTCCTTTCTCCAATATACGTCAGTGAACCTACTGAGTCGCAGTATAAGGACATTGCTGAAGACTTTTTGCGAAAATGGAACATTCCAAACTGTGTAGGTGCAATTGACGGCAAGCATATTGCCATCAAGTGTCCGGCAAGATCCGGGTCTCTTTTCTTTAATTACAAGAAATTCTTCAGCATTGTTTTGATGGCGATTTGCGATGCCAATTATACCTTTACAGCAGTGAGCATTGGAAGTCATGGCAGTCAGAGTGATGGAGGTAGTAGTTTTAAATAATATAATTTTATATATATAGTACCCAAGTTTATGTTTTTTATCATTTTTTCTAACTGTAGGAATTTTCCAACTTTCAACTTTTGGACAATCCCTAATGGAAAATAATCTTCCATTGCCACCACCCATACCGCTGTCCAGAGAATCGCCTATACCGTTTCCTCATTATTTCGTCGGTGATGCCGCTTTTCCGTTGAGACCAAACTTGATGCGTCCATATCCTGGCTCTAATTTAACAAGGCGCAAGCGTATATTTAACTACCGACTTTCAAGGGGACGTAGGGTAATAGAAAATGCTTTTGGTATATTATCGGCACGGTGGAGGGTATTACGAACAACTATAGAATGTGCGCCTGAAAATTGTGAAAAATGGTTTTGGCGTCCATTGTCCTAATAATAATAATAATTTTATCATGTTAAATGACCACAATCGTTGGTATTGTCCAGAGGGTTACGTTGACCGAATAGATGAGGACAATTCAGTTCGCGAAGGGGACTGGCGCCGTGAAATAGATAGTCATCGCCCTTTGTCATCACTTCGGTCAGCAGTACGCCGAGCTCCTGCAAATGCATTTAGCCTGCGTGATAGACTTGCCGAGTATTTTGTAAATGAGGGAGCAGTACCATTTCAAGATGCCATCGACCTTGCCACAAATGGACCGTACTTTTGAGTTTTTGACATAAATATTATCTATGTACATACCAGACCTGGGCATCCTCAATTACATTTTTTTTCAGTTACAATTAAAAATTTAGTTATCTTTATATATATTACGCTAAGCGATTTTTTGTAAACACCATAACTTTTACACCGTTATACTGATTTTCGAGAATGTGGTGTCAAGGGCTTGACCAGTAGATGTGCAGGAAGGTTTCATTTTTCTGAAAAGGGTTGCCAGCTGTTCGAAAATTTTATTTTCCTGTATAGTTTGTTTGATTTTAAAATTTGTGGTACCATATGAAAAGGCTTGACCTGATATTGAGTAATTTAATAAAAATTTGACAAAAAAGGGTTGCCACCTGTTCAAGAATTCAGTTTTACGCTATAGTTTCTTTGATTTTTAAATTTGAGGTGTCATATGAAAGGGCTTGATCAGTTAATGAGTAATTTAATAAAATTTTTACAAAAAGAGTTGCCACCTGTTCAAAAATTCAGTTTTACGCTATAGTTTGTTTGATTTTTAAATTTGAGGGTTCATATGAAAGGGCTTGGCATGGAAATGGAAATGAGTAATTAATTAAAATTTTTACAAAAGGGTGCCGCCTTTTCAAAAATCCATTTTTACACAACAGTTTATCTCATTTTGAAATTTGGAATGTGATTTTTACAAAAAGGGTACTGAATAAAAGGAAAGGGAAGAGGAAAATGAAAGGGACGGATATGTCGAAGGAAAGGAAGCGAAAGAGGAAAGAACACGGAAAATAAAATTGATAAAGGGAAAATAAAGCGCAAATAAGGGGGACTGGGAAGAGAAAGAGAACTAGAAAGAAAAATAGAAGCGCGCCAAATGGCCTTTTGGAGGTCACTTTAAGGTTACTATAGTCTAGAAAAATATTCGGCACAAAACTTCTCTATGCCCCTCGGACAAAATCTGTGTATAAAAAATCAAGGTCCACAGAAAATAAAAATAACCAGTAACTATGAAGGTATATCAAAAAATTTTCAAATGTGGCAATACATAAGTGGTCTTCCACCCCCAAATTATAGCACAGTGTAATTGAAAGCCACAGCATCGCGTGGCCGGGTTTACTAGTACAATTTGTTTTTGTTTCTATTCTTGTCCTTTTTTATTTTTGCTTTTGTTTTTGCTTTTGCTTTTGTTTTTGGTTTTGCTTTTGTTTTTGCTTTTTTTGTTTTTGTTTTTGCTTTTGTTTTTGTAATTGAGGGTGCCCAGGTCTGGTACATACATACATACATACGTATGTATATATAGTGTGTGCATATGTGTATATCTATCTTATTATCATATGAAAAACAACAAAGTCATACATTTTTCATATTTATTTTATTTCATAAAAACGCATATATGTCAGGGATTGCAAATAATTGTACCACTACATACTACATAAGTACCTGAATACATACATACATATGTACATATATCAGGGACCGTAACGGTTATGAGTTATATCCAAAAAGTTGATTTTAACAATTATTTTCTGTTTTATTTTTTGCTCAGAAAATAAAAGTTTTCTTTTGAGTTTTATTTTTCGATCAGAAAATAAAAGTTATTTTTTGAGATTTGTTTTTCCCTCAGAAAATAAAAGTTATTTTTTGAGATTTGTTTATCCCTCAGAAAATAAAAGTTATTTTTTGAGTTTTAATTTTCGCTTAGAAAATAAAAGTTGTTTTCAGAGTTTTATTTTTTTGTTCAGAGAATAAAAGCTCTTCAGTTTAATTTTAGCCGCAGCTGTCGATTTTGCCACATAAATACGTAGGTAAAGTATATAAAGCAAAAAAAATTAAAAATTTATTTGTATAATTTATGTATTTATGTGGCGAAATCTAAAGCTGCGACTGAAATTAAACTCTGAAAACAACTTTTATTTTCTAAGCGAAAATTAAAACTCAAAAAATAACTTATAAATAAACAAGTAAAAGCGCGGCTGTCTTCGGCCGTACCGAAGACTTCATACCTTTCATGAGTGGGGAAATGAAAAGTTACCTATGTATGTACATAGCCGGATTAAGTTTAATTTATAATTTTAATTCTGTTGGTTCATTTATGGAAAGATTTATTAGAAAAAATGGTGTCTTGGCTATTTAAATGGAGGAGTTATACACCAAAATGTAAATATCTGAACAATCGGTTGTATGGGAGCTATATGTTATAGTGGTCCGATCTTGACAATTTTCGGTAATCCCGTTTGGGCCCATATGGGTACAAATACTTCAAAATTTCACACCGTTAGCTGTTAAAATGGAGGAGTTATATACCAAAATGTGTATATCTGAACAATCGGTTGTATGGGAGCTATATGTTATAGTGGTCCGATCTTGACAATTTTCGGTAATCCCGTTTGGGCCCATATGGGTACAAATACTTCAAAATTTCACGCCGTTAGCTGTTAAAATGGAGGAGTTATACACCAAAATGTCCATATCTGAACAATCGGTTGTAGGGGAGCTATATGTTATAGTGGTCCGATCTTGACAATTTTCGGTAACCCTGTTTGGGCCCATATGGGTACAAATACTTCAAAATTTCACGCCGTTACCTGTTAAAATGGAGGAGTTATACACCAAAATGTCCATATCTGAACAATCGGTTGTATGGGAGCTATATGTTATAGTGGTCCGATCTTAACAATTTTCGGTAATCCCGTTTGGGCCCATATGTGTACAAATACTTCAAAATTTCACACCGTTAGCTGTTAAAATGGAGGAGTTATACACCAAAATGTGCATATCTGAACAATCGGTTGTATGGGAGCTATATGTTATAGTGGTCCGATCTTGACAATTTTCGGTAATCCCGTTTGGGCCCATATGGGTACAAATACTTCAAAATTTCACGCCGTTAGCTGTTAAAGTGGAGGAGTTATACACCAAAATGTGTATATCTGTACAATCGGTTGTAGGGGAGCTATAGGTTATAGTGGTCCGATCTTAACAATTTTCTGCAATCTCGTTTGGGTCCACATGGGTAAAAATACTTCAAAATTTCAGGCCGTTAGCTGTTAAAATGGAGGAGTTATACACCAAAATGTGTATATCTGAATAATCGGATGTTGTGGAACTATATGTTATAGTGGTCCGATCTTGACAATTTTCGGTAACCTTGTTTGGGCCAAAATGGGCACGTCTACTTCAAAGTTTCATGTCCTTAGCTGTATAAATGGGGAAGTTATGCACAAATTACATCCAAAAATTTCATGTATATCTGAATAATCGGTTGTTTTCTATATGTTATAGTGGTCCGATTCGGCCGGTTCCGACAAATGATCAGCTGCATATAACAACATACCTGTATTCCGAATTTCATTCAGATATCTCAAAAACTGAGGGACTAGTTTGCGTTCACACAGACGGACGGACAGACGGACATGGCTTAATCGACTCAGCTCGTGATTCTGACCATATCGGTATATATTTTGGTAGGTCCCCCACGCTTCCTTCTGGTACTTTCGACAAAAATTTTTTGGCACTAAGTTATAATACCATTTCATTCTCATGAAAGGTATAAAAAAACGCTAATTCAACTCCATTTAAATGGCAAAATTAAAATTAAAAACTTCATTTAGTACATATGTACATATGTAAAACTACAAAATCAGACTTATTCTTCCTGCTGAACCTGAAATGCAACATCCATCATTCGCTGTATAGCCCGGGTTTGCTTCGTTGCATGCATTTTTAATAGAAGTGACCCTATCATTTTTGTAAATGACTCCACTGCTGGGTAGCCATGGGTAATGGCGCATTTTTTTGGCGCTGATACAATAACGCCAGCGCCAACCGTGGCGCCAACTCACGGTACTGGCGCAATAACACCTTTAGCGCAATTGTCATCGAATAATCGATAAATAACATTTTTTCGCTTGTTACTGTTTACCATCCCCGTTTTATTTCTTTTGGCGCAATTCTGCTTACATATACGAGGGCACAATTAATTTTAATTTTCATAATCATTTGGAAAAATATTCCGTATATATGCGAAAATATGCTGGAAATTAGAGTCACTTAGATCACTATCAAGCACACATAATTGTGACGTTGTCATACGTATACATATACTATGATCAGCGTTGCCGTTTTAGCCATTTGGTGGCTAGATTTAGCCACCGCCATGTTTTTTTAGCCACCAAAATTTCGGTTTTGCCACTAGCCACGTTTTTAGCCACCGCTTGTATAGCCCAATTACATCACCGATGTGGCTGCGGGCAGCGACGGTTTTCGAAATCAGCTGATGCGTCTAATATGAGCAGTGACAATTAAATTCTCTCCCGCTTGCTGGCATCAAAGTACGGAAACACAAAATTAGTAAAAATATATTACATTGGATAGTACGGAAACAGACATAAGTTCACATCAACACTTAGAAGTTGGCTGCGATTCAAGGCAGCGGCAGCGAATTTAGAATTTGGGCTAAACGGAGCGGTGCTGCCAGCTGCCTCTGCTGTATTATGTGCCGCTTCATTGCAAACCGTAGTTTCTAAAAATCAGCTGATTTAGAAAATCGATCGGTGCTACTGCCACAGCGCTATTGTAATTCCGGCTTAATGAACCATAATTTTGCACATAGGAAGGATGTGGTAACGCTAATTGAATTCAGCGATTAAATCGATTTAAGTGTTAAAAAAAAAAACAAGTAACGCGACTATCGATAAATGCCTGTTGATACTCGCTAGTGGAATAGTATACTGTCGATGAAAGTCCGTATAAAGATCTAACTGACTTTGTATATTGTTGGCTACTTCTACCACTTAGCAACGACGAAATGGAAAGAACCTTTTCCGTAATGAATATTGTCAAAACCAAAAATCGAAACAAAATGAATCATACAATGTTGAATGCAATTTTAACTATAAGATATGGCTTAAAGAATGTAAAACAATGTTGCAAATTAATGAAGAAAGAATTAATTTATGAAGAGAAAGTGTCAATTAGTGATGACGACATAATGATAGATATTGAATGTGATATCTAGTTTTTTTTTAGATATAGTTAAGTACATAGTATCTATTATATAAAAATAAGTCGCGTTTTCCTCCCTGACGCTATAACTCCAGAACGGCTGGACTGAATTAAATGAAATTTTGCACGTATTTTTCGATTGAGCCCGACATGGTTTGTGGCCAAAAAAGTATAAGAATCCGGGAAGGTTTTGGAGATATTCCACAAAATGTATACCAGGGTAACCCTATAACGGGTTCGTACGAAATAAAAGGTGTTGACGAGTGCTTGAACATGGTGTAGTTATTGGTCCCATATAAGACCCCGTATTCGAGGTATTTCCCGAAATATGAACCAGGTTTGACCCCAGACGGGTTTTCTACAAAATAGGTATCAAATAAAAGGTGTTGTGAGTATTTAAAGAAGAGATGATTTTCAAGATCCTATGCGACCCGTTTTCCGACATATCGACCAAAATGTGGACCAGGGGTGACCCTAGAAGGTGTGGAGGGATAGGCATAGGGATAGAGATTAGGTATTAGGTATTAGGGATAAGGATAGAGATAGGTATATGGATTAGGGATTAGGGAGTAGGGATTAGGGGTAGCGATAGGGATAGGGGTAGGGATAGGGGTAGGGATATAATGGTGAGCAACACGGTAATCTAGGACTTTTCCTTTAGGCTTTATAGGAATAAATTTTAGGCAGAACAACGTCTGGCTGGTCAGCTAGTGTATGTATGAATATTTATTTTTACACAAATTTATGATTTTTTTCTTATGTTGTATGCAATACTGATATACCAATACCTGAATCTGAAAAATAAATTTAAAACATGTTAATTTGAAGCAAAATTTTTTAGCCACCATTTTTAGCCACGAACTAAATTTTTTAGCCATTTTTAGCCACAAATTAAATCAAATCTAGCCACCACGAAAATTTTTCAACGGCAACGCTGACTATGATGCTGTTATTGGCGTTGTGGTTGCGCCATTTTACACTAGCGCTATATTGGAGCTGGTGTTAGCGCACGAAATTGAGTCAGTGTTATATTGCAATAGCGCATCATTGAGTTGGCGCTACATTGAGTTGGCGCTACATTGAGTTGGCGCTATATTGAGTTGGCGCATTTCCCAAATCGGAGTTAGCGCAATAACACCAGGGTTGGTGTCAGCGCAATTGCGCCGCGCAGCGCAGTGTTACCCATGCCTACTGCTGGGTCGCCTGCTTCTTCCACCCAAAGACATTTTTGTTTGAAACAGTCAATGGCCTCACACATTTTCTTCGCTACAAGGGTAGTGTTACTGCGTTTCCTTCCGCTGGAGCTGTTGTTGCTGCTGCTGTTTTGTGGGTCGTTGCTGTTGAATGGGTTTTTGCTGTTTGTTGTTGCTGTTTAGTGGGTCGCTGCTGTTATATGAGTTGTTAATGTTGTTGTTGCTGTTTTGTGGGTTGTTGCTGTTTTGTTGATTGTTGCTGTTTTTATTGCTGCTGTGTTGGATGTTGTTTTTATAGCTGGAGCTTTGGGTATTAGATGTCGATGGTGTTATTTTTGGTGATGATGCGGTTTTTGGCGATAATGGTGATAATGGTGCTTCCGGCGATGATGAAATTTCAAAAAGATACTCAATTTCTTCCGATGGAGTCTGCGATGCTGTCTGTGATGTTGTAGTTTGTGGCGATGGTGGGAGAAATGGGAAATGTACCGCACTTGAAGACGACTCGGACGGAGTCTGTGGTGAATGGTACCGCATTGCACATATATTTTGAGAACATCTGACTCTATAAATAATGTATAAGTGTATCAGTAAATTTTTGCTTGTATACATCTTCATTTATATACATGTGTGGATAATAGGATCTAGGAAAAAATTACTTTGGACTTTCGAAAAGTGGTAGGACGTATCAATTTGTGTGGGTGCACAGAAGTCTTTGTACAAAAACACATAATTTATACATATCATTACCTACGGTCTTGGAACAATGTGCCGTTTGAGGAAGTGCATCGCATCCAACAAATACCACGGCTTGTAATTTTGCGCTCCGCTGCCTGATGGTGGTTCTACTTTTCGAAGTTCTCTTCCATACCGGTAGCGGAGTGCATTCCATCTTCGGCTACATGTATCGCCTTTGAAAAAGTATAAATATATATATATATGTACACTAGTATTCCGATTATTTTCTTATGAATAAATAAAATTCACACTTACCACTTTCACCCATTTCTTTTCCAATAAAATTCCAAATTACGGCCTTCTTATTCTGCATTTTATAATACGGATTTCTTTTATCATACAATTCCGTATGTACTTCGACCAGCGAAATCAATTTTTCGTCGTTCATTTTTTTTTACTTTGAATAAAATAAAATAAATTCAAACCGCTTTGTTTCAAATGGATAAACAAAAATTAACGGCGGTTGCCTGTTTTGGTTGTCTTCGTTTTATTTTTGGTTTGGTTTTGTCTTTTCATTACATTTTATCTTCGTTTCTTTACATCGACACAATGTTGCCATTTTTTCGTTATTACACTTTTTTACAAACTTGTATTATTTCTATCAAATTTTTTCTTGAATTTGTTAACAAAACTAAAAGTAAACGAATAATACTAGTTCATCTGTTCACAGTCAGCAATTTTATTCCATTATATTTGGTTATTTTAAGAAAAATTTTAAATTTTTGAAACTGCATTATATAAGAGATACAAAAGGCTCAGACGGCAACACTGTCTTCAAAGAGAGTAGTCAGCTGACACGTTTTCACGGAAAAAATCAAAACGATTTTGATTCCTACGTAGCGTTTTCCGTAAACGCAGAAATTCAATGTCGGTGAGTTTGCGTTTACATGGCATTCCCATAAGGTAGCTCGTGTCAGCTGACACGGTCTACGGGCTGGCGTCGGTGAGTGTTTCCACTATTAGAGTTGTTCAATCGGGCCAAAATTTTTAGGGTATACTTTTTTATTAAACAAGAACATATCAAGAGGTAACACCTGCAATATTCCGACTTTCGAAAATAATATCTACATATTAAGTAAGAATTTGAGTAAATATACATACATACATAAATAAGTAGTACATAAGAATTTTTGTGTATAAGAGGAATCGATTTTTACAATAAAGCAAGAATTATTGATCTTGCTTTCAGTTAAGCAAGAGATTTAAATTACATTGCATTTTCATTTATCTGCAAGCGGCTACATGGCGATCCTGCCATGACTATAATTTGGCAAAAAAATAAAAAATTGCTGTTAGATAAAGCAAGTTGCATTAGTTAAATGGCAGGATTATTAATCGCCTAAACTGTTGCAAGAATAGCAGTCCATCCTTGAGTAGCAGGACAAAGTGTGGTTTAACATTTTTTGAACCAAACGATACAGATTTGAACCGAACTACAGACCTGATTAAAACAAATGGATTTCGAAACCCAATTCGAAGAGATATTAAAAAAAAAATGGGAGGCATATTTTGAACAACATCCAGAAGAAAAAAGAACAACATCAGCAAATACAACAACAGCATAAACCAGAACAGCAACAACAACAGGAACAGCCAGAACCAGAGCTACAGCCACAGCCAGGTCCGAGGACAATAACGATAAAAGAGTACAGGCGACGCCAATACCGCCCAACCCCACAAGAATCAGTACAACCACCGAAACCTTCTTACCACAGGAGACGGGGTGGTAGGAAATTCCAAGCCAGGCAACGATTTGTCGCACTATATAGGCAACTCGTCTTCGCAACGACAGAAAGAGAAAGGAAAACTATAAAAATTAAAAAAGCAATTGAAAGGTTAACTAATAACCTTATCTAATAAGTATGTATTTTGCAAACTAACAAATATTTTGGCAACCTAGCGGCTGCCTAGTGAGTGGCAAGAATTGAAAAATTCTTGCCGTTTCAGTTCTGATACTAGTAAAAAAAAATTCCCTCTAAAACTGTTAAGCAAGCAAAAATAAATACAATATTTTTACATATGTAATTAAATAAATAAAATTATTTAAAATGCCCATATCAAAAAAACCAATAGCTTCACTTTCAAACAGGGACTTGTAACGCGTTTCGGTTTCGGTTTCTGTTACACAGCTAAGTAGCGAAAATGAAACAGAAACAAAACTCCTTTGTAACAAAAGTCGTAACAAAACTCCTGAAAAGTTTACAGTAGAAAAAAAACCTGTAACGAAACTAAATTAATTTTGTTCCTTGTAACAAAATCCGAAACAGAAACAAATTTAATTTTGTTTCTCAGTATCAGAAACAAAATTAATTTGGTTTCTCAGTAGAAAACTATATTTGCAGAACATTAGGATGGACTTGTTATTTTTAGGTACATATATAATATACATATATATGTATTTCTGTGGCAACCAACTAGAGTATATACAACCTTTTTTAAATATTATCGTAAGAGACATTTATTCAAATACGCTCATAAAACATTGAGAGCGAAATTATCGTAAAGGACAAAATTATGATTTTTTCCCAAATTTTTTCAAGAAAAAAGATATCAGGTTCAGTATATTAATTAACGATCTAAACGCGTGTTCAATTTCATTTAAATATACCAGTAGAAACAGTAAAAAAACAAAAAAAAAATGCTCTCCTGTAAAATTTGCTTTTGTCCCTTACGATAAAGTCGCACAAAGGGGTCGATGTGAAGAAAAATATAACAGGGTGACTATTAGGGTTGTCTTTTTTAATTTTTTAAGTGATATATAAAAACGCTTCATATACATAGGAGGCTCCATGTAGAAGTCCTGCTCAAAACCTTTCATTTGCTACAACATTGCTCAGAAATATTCAAGGATCATCCGGGTCCTCATTTTGACCCATATGTGGAGACCCGGTCTAGGAATCGTAAATAATAGAGCTTTATACGAAAGCCCCGCTCAACACCTTTCATTTGATACCAATATAGCTCAGAAACATTCAAGGATCATCCGGGTCCTTGTTTTGATCCATATCTGGAGATCAGGCCTAGGAGTCCCAATTAAAAGAGCTTCATATCGAAGTCTTTCTGAAAACTTTTCATTTGATACCAATATTGCTAAGAACCATGCAAGAACATCCGGGTCCTCGATTTGACCCATATCTCAGGACCCGACATAGGAATCATAAAGAGTAGAGCTCCGTGTAGAAGCCCTGCTCAAACCTTTCATTTAATACCAATATTGCTCAGAAACATGCAAGATCATCCGATTTTGACCCGTATCTCCAGACCCGACCTAGGAATCGTAAAGAATAGAGCTCCCTGTAAGAGGCCAGCTCAAAACCTTTCATTAGATACCAATATTGCTCGGAAACACACAAGATCATCCGGGTCCTCGTTTTGACCCATATCTATCTCTATCTCTATCTCTATCTCTATCTCTATCTCTATCCCTATCCCTATCCCTATCCCTATCCTTATACCTATCTACCTTTACCTTACCCGGACCGTCCATCACCATCCGGGCCCACTACTTTAGCCATCTCTGGGAAACAGCCTTAGAAATCACAATGAAAATAGCTGTGGAAGCCCTGCTCAACACCTTTCATTTGCTACCAATATCACTCAGAAACTTTCCAGGGTCACTCGGTCCCACGTTTTGACCCATATTTGGGGACCCGGCCTAGGCATCACAATCAAAATAGCTTTATGTTGAAGGCCTGTTCGATCTGGGTCCACATTTAGGCCTGTATTCCAGGAAGGTCCCATTTTTTCTATATACCCTATTATGTGCGCTAACACCACATGAATCCGCTGTGAAAATTTCATAAACATCGGCAGATTACTTTGGGAGTATATAAAGGACACACGCGCACACATCCACACATACACACGTACACACGGATTTTACCAATTTTCGGACTTTTCCGGAGCGATTTTCCAAAATTTTCTTCCGTAGGAACCTTCTCCTCGAGAATACGAACAACTGGCAAGAAATTTTACAGAAATCGGCCCAGCCATTCTCATCTGATGAGGTTAGTAACATTTTTTACATCATTTTTATACATATAGAAGATATACCTAAAAATAATAAGTCCATCCTAATGTACGGCAAATAGTATTATAATAATTTTTATAGTTTTGCCACTGAGAAACAAAATTAATTTGGTTTCTGTTTTTGTTTTTGTTGCAAGAAACAAAATTAATTTTGTTTCAGATACTGAGAAACAATATTAATTTTGTTTCTGTTACGGCTTTTGTTACAAGGAACAAAATTAATTTAGTTTCGTTACAGGTTTTGTTTCTGCTGGAAACGTTTCGGAGTTTTGTTACGACTTTTGTTACAAAGGAGTTTTGTTTCTGTTTCTGTTACAAGGAACAAAATTAATTTAGTTTCGTTACAGGTTTTGTTACTTATTGAAACCGTCACAATCATTTGGTTTCGAATTTAGTTTCTATCCTTTAATATTTCTTGGAACAGAAACGGCAGAAACGAGAGTTTCGTTTCGTTACGAGTTTTCTTACAAGTCCCTGCTTTCAAATGAGGTAGAGACTAGGGACTTAGTAAAAGAATTAGAATGGTTAAGAAGACAATGGAGACTAATAAGTATGCCTAGGGAACCTAGCATGAGAGATATTTTAGAACCTAGCACTTTAGTAGAAGAAACCCAGCGTACATTTGAATGGTTAAATAGGAATAACAGACATTAAATTAATTAAAATGGGTGGTCAAACATCCAAAATAGAAAAGGCAAACGCTAAAGTTGTAAATTCAATTGAGGTAATTGACCATAGCGAGGCATTATGTCATGTTCAGACACAACCTTAATTGAACATTAAGAGCCTTTGTTCAATTTCCAAGCCTGATGATTCTTAATTTACCATACAAAAATTTACTAAGTTAATGCATCATTAGAAATTAAAGAGTTGTTAATGCAAAAATTCTGATTTAGCTTTGGCTTTTTTTAGCTTTTTTATTTGCTAAAACTCCCCAAAAAATGAGCGCTGCTCACTGCTAATATACATACATACAGTCATCATAGTTACCATTATTTGAATGTAAAACATTTTTTTTAACATTTCGTTATTTTTATTGACACTGAAGTACAGATTTACATATAGTATATGAAAATAAATAACTTATGCAGGCTCCACTAAACAGGCGGTTCTTCAGGTCAGCTGACTTTTTGTTTTTCTTCGACAGCTATCCCATTTGTTTACTTCTGGATATTCTATACATGAATTCGTGTTTACAATTGGTTATATTCTTCATTCTCTGAATTTATCCATCATTCGCCCGTGAGCTGAATGTTAAATTATTTCGTCTTTCTTACAGTTTTGACATATCGGTCACGAGAGTTCGACATTAAGCTCATGGCGTGTATGTGTGTATGTATCTTGAACCGACCTGTTAAATTGACCTTGGATTTATGTATGTGTGTTTTGAAACCATCCCAGTTAGAACACTATATGTTATATAATGCGTTAAACCATCCGTAGTACTACACATACTATGCGTTATAAATCTGAAAACTTTCCATGAGTTTGTACAGGTTTGGTGACAAAATATAACGTATACTGTTCTGTACGTGTGAGTTTTTGTAGTACTACGGATAGTTTAATGCATTATATAACTAGTTGGGTGCAACATTGCACCTTAGGCGAGTTCCCCTGGCTGTGATCCAGATACGCATAAAAATTTTGCATGCAAATGGAACCACAATTTTGTGATCATGATGTTTATCTGGATCCATTTCGGGTCCGTATAGATTGTAATAGATTTTTTTTAACCAGATAAATCAGTATCAAAAAATTTTTGTTGCAGTTTCTTGCAAATTTTTTGTCCGGATCACTGCCACGGGAAATCACCTATTAATAAAGCATTGAAATACGCAGTAGGACTTGGAATCATCGTTTTATTAATCCGGGAGTACTTGTCAATAGATATTCTATTACTCCCTATACTTCGTGTATAAGCATACAATTTTGTATACTCACTTTTAACATTGTATGTCCTAGGAAGGGAAGTAATAAACACAAACAAAACTGAAAAAATTTTGATATGTATTGCTCGGAAAGGATATAAAATAGAGTACTCTTCTGGTCTCGCTTGGGGAGATCTCGCTCCAAGTTCTACTGGGTAATTTCGTAATTTTTTCAGCTTCTTTTTTTAGCTTTAAATTTTATTTTGATGTGTGAAACAATTTTTCTTTTAGCTTTTTCTAGCTTTTTTTTTTGAGAATCTAGCTGGAACTCTGGAAAAGTTCTGGCAACACTGAATGTCATGATCAGAGAAATGTCATTACCGTCAGGGTCCACTAAACAGGTTGGTTCGTCAGATCAGCTGAATTCTTGTTCTTCTTCATCACCTATCAAATTTGTTTTTATTTCTGCTTATTCTATACATGCATTCGTGTTTACGATTGGTAAAAGTTGTGAGCTGAATGTCAAATTTTTTCGTCCTCCTTGCAGTTTTGACATTTAGGTCACGAAAGTTTGAACCTTGAGCGGATCTGTTAAATGGGCCAAATAAATTAAATATGTCTGAACACCGAATTTAGAGATGCTCAATCAAGCCCAATTGACTTAATTACATTTTTATAACTATTTCAGTCGGCCGACTAATCGGTTGTAGTGTGAAAACTTACATACATCCCCATGCAAATCAAAGCCCGACTAAATCGATTTAGTCGTTAGTGTGTATAGTCTTTAAAAGTAATGCTTTTGATGATGACAATTTGCACTTGTCTGAGTTTAATCATAAAAGTGTATTCAACTAGGGGTGAAAGTTTTGAGGACCAACATCGATGTTCGATGTATCGACAAAATGAACATCGATTCTAAAAAAAATCGGAAGAAAACTATCTATTTAAGCTAAATTGTTCGAAAAATCCATGACTCCGGTGGATTTGGGGATATTTGTAGTTGAATGGCTGTTGGGCAATTTCTCACACACCCCGAAATTGTAATTTTCATAGAAATTCGACCCGTAATGTGGGGTCACATTACTAACCTGTGGAGGATTTATTATTTTTATATATAAACCACTGACTAAAACAACAGTGAAATATCATCAGGGTCGACATCGATGTATCGGCGAATTTTCGATACTGAGTTATTTTCAAACATCGATGTTAAACGTCGAATTTTTGTTCGATATTATCGATGTTTTAAAGAAAAGATACCAGAGCCGCGCAGACGGACTAGATAAAGTTTAAACAGATTTTATTTTGTCTTTTTTTAATGGATATAATTATTTTTAAATGGTCAAATGGGATGGAATTTTAAAAACACTCGTGAAGAAAAAACTATAGCAGAAAGGTTATACAAGTGCGTAAACAAAAATATAAGCATAAAACAGAGACAGCTATAAAACACCTCAACACTATTCTAGAGTCATTAAATAATTTAGATGAATTAATACGCAACGTAAACAACCAACTTACTGCATTCATCTAACGGAAGTCCTAGGAAACAAGCGATTTCAACAAGGTTGGACCAAAGTGAGATGGGTTCTAGAAGAGTTGGTTCAACTGGACAGATAGTTAGTATCATGAGATTCGGGGCTTAATCTGTATAGGTAAGAGCTTAACCTGTTACAGTAACCAGATCGAAGTTGAGAAAGAGTGACTCTAGTCCCTCGTGGAAGATTTAATATTTTCTCTGCTACTGGTGGTGCACGAGCGTTTATTACGGGATTTACTGGGCGTTTAGCAATGAGATCCATCACCACCAATTCATGGGTTTGTTTGCGGTCGTGTCGCAAAGCTTCGGATCAAACTTCACTTAAGATGTTGATTCGTACCACGTGCTCTCGGAGTAATGTTTACGAAGGTGTCGTTCGCAATGGATATGTCTGGCGAACAAATGCAGTTTCCTACCACTCATGTGCGTGCGTCCTCGTTCACTGTGCAGAATGGAGTTACGTATATTAGTTTCGTGAGATTATTATGAGCAACGAACTAATCTCAGGGTAGTAGCCATACTGCGGAGGTTGTAGTGATGAAAGGCATCCATTAATGTAGTAGGGCGCGAGCTGCAGTGGGGGTTTATTGTGGACTACATTGGTGGAAAACATTGGTCGTAGACACCATTCCAGTTGGAACGTGACTATTTGCAGAAATCGTACGTTGGAGTGAACAGCATGGAGCCACGAAGGTGCGCCAGAACATTTTGGGTCTGTCTGGGAAAAAACCGCGAACATCCAGAGGCTGCATGAAGACCCGAACACCCTGAAGCTCTACTGTTGGGTAAAACTCGAGTTATTCCGGTACGTACAACCAACTGTCTTGGGTATGAATAGTCAACATATTAGCGCTGACTTACCAATATCGATTTGCTAAACATTTCGGCCCAAAAATCGTAATGTACAAAGTAATCGAAGAGATAAGGGAATAGGCAGCTGTGATGCAGTGGGTAGAGTGCTCGCCTGCTATGCCAGAGGTCTAGGGTTCAAACCACGGTCCGAGCAAAACACCAAAACTATTTTTCTAATTAATTAAAATCCAATTATTGGGTTTTTTAAAAGTAGCTTCTCACAAAAAATGCATTCGCCGTTCGGAGCCGGCATAAAACTGTAGGTCCACCCAATTACTAGGAAAAACAAAAAGGAGCACACCTCGAATTGGGAGAGAAGTTCGGCCATAAAACTCGTCAGAGTTATAATAGCGCCATTGTATTATATTATATTAAGGGAATAGGCAACCCTCGGTTATTATTTGGAGAATCTCTTTTTGACATGTTAATAATAAATTGTTCTGTTCAAATAGATCACTTCGCACTTTGTGTGTTTTCCCCTTTCTAATTAGCTCTAACTATATCTTCCAATATTTCGAAATCCCGGTCAATATGCTCCATATTTTCTTTAAATTACATTTTTTTCCTTGAGCTTGTAAAATATTTCGACTTAGGTGTGAACCAAATGCGACTATGAATACGCGCCATTGTGTTTTCATTTATCCGCAACCGGCTACACTGGTGACAAAGAATTCAACGACTACGTTTATGGTAGCCGTTTTACTATAATCACAGATCGTCGCCCACTACATGGTATTTTTGAAACCAACAAGTCAGTTCTTGTAGTCCAGGTACCGGAAAAAGTGTCCCGCACGGACAAATGAGAAGCGCATTTTAACCAATATAGCGCGAATCGGTCTGCGCCCACTAACACAAACTCTCAAAACTTTTCCGTACTCTGCTGTAGAGTTGGGAAACTATCGATGGCACTATCGATAGTATCGATATTTTATTTTTTTTCAGACTATCGAAGACCATCCAGGGATGTGATAAGTGGGCTATTCCTACCAAAACTGGTCGGTTTTTTTCCTGTTGGTCGGATGGTCGGACGATTTGAATTTTGGTAGGTTTTTACCTTCCTTCAAGTAACATCACTGATTTGCTAGATTTTGCCACAACACTGTTGAAAGAACGTTTGAAAGTTCATGTATTCATGTCTCTTTCTCACAGCAACAGTTTGCTTGAATACTTTTTGTGTTTCTCTTCGGCAGAGTTTTGTGCAGTGATGTGATACGTAGGGAAAATTCCCTACATGTAGGGACATTAGTAGGAAAAAAGTGACCGTGGGGAAAAAAGGACAGATTTTTATAAAATAGGTAAATGTAGGGATTTTTTGGCAAAACTGTCGATCTGAATAATGAAAACGCTGTGAAGACAAGTTAATCGCGAATCCTTTAATGGCGTAATTGGAGACAAGCTGCCGTATCGTGAAGACAAGCTTTGAGATCTTTTATTGAACTATCGGATAACACGATACTTTTTATCTGTGCATCGGAGCAAAAGATTTTTTTATTATACATATTATAGAACTGTTAAATTGCAAAAATTTTATGAAAATGGTGCAGGTACACTTGAAGAAATGGAGTCTTTATATCCCGAAACTTTCGTAAATCCTTCATTTACTGCCATGCATTTAATTCATTGTTATAACATGGAAATAACAAAAAAAAGTGTAGGGAATTTCGTGGGGAAAATTTGAAACAGGCGTAGGGAAAAGTAGGGTTTTTTTTCTTGCTTTGCAGGGAATTTCCAAAAAAGTGTCTACCATCACTGGTTTTGTGTAAAGTGGATAAAAGAAGGTGAACGCATACGCATGAAAACCCTTTCTTCATTTTTTAGTTTGATGAAAAAGCACTATGCACTAAAAAAGATCTTAGATTCAATTTCGATATTTAATTAAAGTTCTGATCTCATTTGTATACCTACTTGGAGACCTGTTAAACCATAGTCGTAACTATTTTAAAATGTCAACATAAATTACATACACAAATTAAGGTACATACATATGTACAAACGCATTCGTACCTTATTATTTTAAGCTAAAACATGTGAAAATACTTGAAGAGTGATATGTATGTATAAGTTCCTATATATGTACCAGTTAAATGAATAAATAAAAATACATAAATTTTCAAAAACCAGCTAAAATGACGAATTTTGTGAAAAAAAAATTTTGGTCGGCTGAAACCAATTTTGGTAGGTTTTTTAGACGAATTTGGTCGGAAGAAAAATTTCAAAGTGGCAACCCTGAGACCATCGATGGTTTTTTCAAAACTATCAAAAACTATCGATGGTAATGTGTACTATCGATAGTTTTACAACCATATTGCACATTGCTATTTCAGAGTACCAGCTATTGAAAGGTGTATGAATTTAGTGTGTACATATTGTGGCGAATATAATCGGTTCTCCACTTACATTACTAAAATGATTGAACACATCTCTAGGGAAAGTGCCAGAACTAGAAGAAGATACCAGATAATTTCCAGTGTTGCCAGAATTTTCCAGATTGCGTTTGACAGACTATATAAGGCGGCGAGCAGGCGCTCCAGAGTCAGTCGTAATTTAACCGTAGAAGTGTTAACATCAAGTCAAGTAAAACAAGTGTAGACTTTTTAGTCGTGAAATAAAGCAGTGTGAATTAAGAAGTAAATAAAGACTTTTATTTAACAATTCAGCGATACGAACCCTATAGAAATAATCGAGCTATCGACAAATACGTAACAATTGGTGTCAGAATTGGAATTGTTAAATAAATTCCAGGACCAAGGATAACGAAGCAAGGATAACGAATCAAGGATAACGAATCAAGGATAAGGAAACAAGGATAACGAGACAAGGATAACGAAATAAGAATAATGGCAAAGTTAAATGATCTGAAAATCCAAGAACTTAAAAGGGAGTTAGAAAAGAGAAACCTGAGTACCACCGGCAATAAAATTGAACTACAGGCAAGGTTAAGAGTAGCTATGGAAGCATATAACATTAATGTAGATGAGTTTGATTTCAACGATGATGTGGAAGAGGTGCAAAAGGAAGAAACCCAGAAGGAAGAGGCTCCACAGTCAGTAGCAAACGTAGACATGAACTCGATATTGGCTGTGCTGACACAAATGTCGAAAAAAATGGAAGAACAACAGGCACAGATATCGGCAAAAATGGAAGATCAACAGGCACAGATGTCGACAAAAATCGAAGAACAACAGGCACAGATATCGGCAAAAATGGAAGATCAACAGGCACAGATGTCGACAAAAATCGAAGAACAACAGGCACAGATAACGTCAAAAATGGAATTGCAACAGTCAGTACTTTCATCACAGGTGTCCGGCATTGCGGCTCAGTTGGAGGCACAAGAAGAACGCATGTCCTTACAATTCAAGGCACAGGATGCAAAAATTATACAAGTTAAGGAGGTCCTTGAAGAAAGACAAGAAAAATTAGAGGACGATGTAAAAGCATTGAAAGCCCGTCTTCAGGATATTCAACTAAGTCGTCCAGACGCTTCAACTGCTACACAGAAGATAAAACCTCCGTCGTTTGATGGAAGTTGTCCATTTCAAGTATTCAAGCTACAATTTGAGAAAACGGCAGTTGTAAATAATTGGAGTGCGGAGGACAAAGTCGCTGCCCTGTTCGTAGCATTGAAAGGACCTGCAGCAGAAATATTACAGACTGTTAGCGAGGGCGAAAGGAACAGCTATGACGCAATTATGGGTGCCATTGAAAGACGTTATGGTAGCGAGCACAGGAAGCAGATATATCAAATGGAGTTGCAGAATCGCTTCCAGAAACCAAATGAGACGTTACAAGAATTTTCTTCTGAGATTGAGAGGCTAGCTCATTTGGCAAACGCAGGAGCACCTCAAGAATTCATCGAAAGAATGAAAATTCAAAGCTTCATCAATGGAATACGAGATATTGAAACGAAGCGGGCTACCTATGCAAACCCAAATGGAACTTTCGCTGAAACGGTCTCATATGCTTTGACACAGGAAACGGCATCTCTATTAAGCAAGCCCACTTACAAGGCTCATCGTGTGGAAGTGGAAACGCCAGACTTACTAAGCAAAATATGGGAGGCGTTGAATGAAATGCAGAAAAAGAAAAGTAATGCTGTGAAATGCTTCAGATGCGGAAAAATAGGACATATAGCACGCCACTGCAGCAATAGTACCAGTAAGTTCAGCACTGCCGATGGGCGCAAGCGGAATATTGATGGGTATGAACAAGCGCCCAAATCAACTGAGTCGTTAAACTAAAGCGGGCCAGCCAAAAGGGGCGTGGGCTGGTCCCCACAATGGAATGCCCCATAATCTCTGTCTCTCAGTTGGGAAGAAGCACGAGTAATGTTACTATTGGTGGTTTGGTGGACGGAATGGAGCGAATGTTGACTGTGGATACGGGAGCATCTCATTCCATCATTCGATCTGACTTGGTAAAGAAGGAAATAAGGCCATTGTATGGAGCAAAATTGCGTACGGCAACAGGCGAGGATACCCAAGTCCTAGGGGAAGTTACATGCGAAGTTGTAATTGGAAATGTTGTCGTACTACACACCTTCATAGTGGCGGAAATTGTTGATGAAGTCATAATTGGTGTGGACTTCCTAATCGACCAAGGCATTAAGATTGACATGAAAAACAAGGTTATGAGTTACAAAAACTTGGAGGTGCCGCTAAATTTTGGCTACGATAAGAGATGCAGCAGTAAGAAAGTGCTCGTGGAAGAGAACCAGCAGATACCGCCAAAGTCCGAGGCAATTATTTGGGCAAAGATTGATGGAGATTGTGGGACAAACAAATTGTGGGTTGTCGAAGCAGAAACAGAAACTAAATCCGATGTACTTGTTGGAAAAACCCTGGCTATGACAAAAGAAGATGGACGACTACCAGTAAGAGTACTTAATGAGTTCAAGTCACCAATCAAACTCTCCAAAGGTGCTATATTGGGAAAATGCGAAGAGGTTGACATCATCATGAATTGCGAACAATCCCAAGGAGAAGTTTCTACTAGCAATACAGATCTTTCAGATGAAATAAATGCTTGGACAGAAGAACTGCAGGAGAATCACAAAAGAAAGGCGAAAGAATTACTTGCCAAGTATTCTAGCATATTTGATAAGGATGGTACAAAACCAGGCAGGACAAATATTGTGAAGCATTACATTGACACCGGTGATGCAAGGCCAATCCGTCAGGCTCCTCGCAGCGTTCCATTAGCGAAACGTCAAATGGTGAGCCAGATTATACAAGAAATGAGCGACAGTGGGGTAGTTGAACCATCAGTCAGTCCATGGAGTTCTCCGGTAGTACTTGTTAAAAAGAAAGATGGCAAGATGAGATTCTGCGTTGACTACCGGAAACTGAATGATGTAACAAAAAAGGATAGTTACCCATTGCCAAGAATTGACGACACTCTGGACTCGCTATCTGGAACGGAATGGTTTTCAACACTGGACTTGAAAAGCGGCTATTGGCAAGTCGAAGTAAAAGAGGAAGACAAGGAGAAAACAGCCTTCAGTGTTGGCGATGGTCTTTGGCAATTTACGGTGATGCCATTTGGATTATGTAATGCTCCAGCTACCTTTGAGAGACTTATGGATCAGGTACTGAAAGGATTGCACTGGAAAACATGTCTTGTGTACCTGGACGATATCATTGTATTGGGAAAAGGCTTTGATGAACATCTCAAAAATTTGGAGGAAGTTTTCCGAAGAATAGCTGGCGCTGGTCTCAAGTTAAGTCCTAAGAAATGTGCATTATTCAAGAAAGAAGTAAAATACTTGGGACATAAAGTGACTACAAAGGGCATCTGCACTGATAACGAAAAAATAGAAGCAGTAAAAGATTGGCCAAGACCTCGGAATCTACATGAATTGCGAAGCTTTCTTGGGCTGTGCACATACTATCGCCGATTTGTACCAAATTTTGCCAGCGTAGCAAATAGTCTGACGGAGCTTATGAGGAAAAATAAGACTTTTGAGTGGAGGAAGGAACAAGAAATGGCTTTCCAAACGTTAAAAGATCGGCTTTGTACTGCTCCAATGCTAGCATACCCGGTTCCAGGAGCGAGGTTTATTTTGGATACTGATGCGAGTGGTTATGCTATAGGAGGTGTTTTGTCACAGGAAATCGACGGACAGGAGAAGGTTATCGCATACTACAGCCGATCAATTGGGAAACCGGAAAGAAATTACTGTGTAACACGAAGAGAACTATTGGCATTGGTAGAATGCATCAAACACTTCCATAAGTACCTCTATGGTCAACGATTCCACGTCAGGACTGATCATGCAGCGTTAAAATGGCTTTTGAAATTCCGAAATCCGGAGGGTCAGTTAGCAAGGTGGATTGAGCGACTACAAAATTATGACTTTTCTATAGACCATCGCAAAGGCAGTACCCATGGAAATGCTGATGCAATGTCGCGGCGACCATGTACTCTTGAATGCAAGCATTTCTCTAAAGCTGAGGAGAAGGAAGACATCATAGATGTTCGGCTAATGACAATAACATCTACAGACGAATGGAATGCGGAACAATTAAGGAAGTGTCAGATAGAAGATCCAGATCTGGCACGTGTAATGATTGGTTTGGAGCAAAACGAACGACCATCAAAAGAAGAGATGTCAGCAGAAAGTCCTGTTGCCAAATCATATTGGGCACAGTGGAATAGTTTGCAATTGGTAAATGGTTGCCTACATCGTGTTTGGGAGAATGAAGATGGTCAAAGTTCTAAAACATTGATAGTTGTTCCAAGGAAAAGAATACCGGATGTGTTAAATGAACTACACAATGGTCCAAGTGGAGGTCATCTTGGAGTAACAAAGACGGTAGAGAAAATCAAGAAGAGGTTTTATTGGGTCGGCTGCCGTCAGACAGTTGTTGAGTGGATTGCGAACTGCGACGTGTGCATAAAGGCTAAGGGTCCCAAATCCAGGAGTCATGGGCTGATGAAACAATACAACTCAGGAGCACCATTTGAGAGAATTGCCATGGATGTAGCTGGGCCATTTCCTACTAGCAAACTTGGAAACAAATATGTACTGGTAGTCATGGATTACTTCAGCAAATGGCCGGAGGTGTACCCGATTCCAAATCAAGAAGCAGAAACTATAGCCGAAGTATTCACCAACAATTGGGTGGCGAGATATGGTGCACCTATAGAGCTACATTCTGACCAAGGAAGGAACTTCGAATCAGTTGTGTTTCAGGAGCTGTGCAAAACACTGGGTATTAGGAAAACCCGAACAACTGCGTTGCATCCACAATCAGACGGCATGGTAGAAAGATTTAACAGAACATTAGAGGAACATTTACGAAAAGTGGTGGACAAGTTCCAGAGAGATTGGGACACTCATATTCCTCTGTTCCTGATGGCATATCGATCGGCCGTACACGATACAACAGGTCAGACTCCTGCAAAAGTAATCTTTGGTAGTGATCTTCGACTGCCAGCTGACTTGAAATTTGGGATAAGTGCTGATGCGGGAATAAATGCCAGACAATCTAACAACGTTCTGGAAGAGGAAATGAGAGAAATACATGAACTTGTAAGACAGCGAACAAAGATCATGAGTGACAAGATGAAGGCCAGATACGACAAGGCAATGAACTCAGAAGGTTTTGTTGAGGGAGATCTAGTTTTGCTATACAACCCGCAGCGAAAGAAAGGTTTGTCCCCGAAATTGCAGTGTACTTGGGAAGGGCCCTACAAAGTGATTAAACGGCTCAACGATGTTGTGTATCGCATACAAACGATTGGAAGACCAAGGAATAAAATGAAAGTGGTTCATCTGGAAAGGCTAGCAGCATTTGGGACAAGTAATGTGTCAGATCGGGACGATCAGACTTAGGTGGAGGGCAGTGTGGCGAATATAATCGGTTCTCCACTTACATCACTAAAATGATTGAACACATCTCTAGGGAAAGTGCCAGTACTAGAAGAAGATACCAGATAATTTCCAGTGTTGCCAGAATTTTCCAGATTGCGTTTGACAGACTATATAAGGCGGCGAGCAGGCGCTCCAGAGTCAGTCGTAATTTAACCGTAGAAGTGTTAACATCAAGTCAAGTAAAACAAATGTAGACTTTTTAGTCGTGAAATAAAGCAGTGTGAATTAAGAAGTAAATAAAGACTTTTATTTAACAATTCAGCGATACGAACCCTATAGAAATAATCGAGCTATCGACAAATACGTAACAATATTTACAAAATGTTTTGATTTATACATTTGCAGACTGAATAAAAGGCGGTTCCAGTTTTGTAGATTTTTTGAAAGAAAAAGTTTTCGAAATATTTTAAAGTTTCAGTTTTTGAGCTAAGAAAAAAAAATACGCTTACAAGTCTGTCAATATCTTCGCTATTACCAGTTTTTATTTTACGTTTGCAGAGGATGAAATATCATTTCCAAAGCAAAAATAATTAAAATCGACGTTAAAGTGACGGGGTTATGGCGAACCAAACATTTTTTTTTGTAATTTTTTATTAATTATTTTTCCGGCATTCATCTTCTTTTTTCATTATTTTAACGAAATATTAAATATCATCCTGATTTTACACTGTGATTTAATAGCTGTTTTCAGTAGAAAAATGACAATGAACAAATCTATATTTATTTCAATACGATAGTGCTATCGATGGTTTATTTTTTTAAGACTATCGAACACTATCAATAGTTTTTTTTAAAACTATCAAAAACTATCGATGGTGGGACTATCGATAGTTTCCCACCTCTAATGAAAAGGCAACGCTCAGCAATAAGGTAAATTTGATGCGGCGTATTTGCATGTTAAAGATGGAAGAAGGCGGCAGCGTTACAGAGCACATTAATCGAATGCAAGATTTGTTTGTGGAATTGAGAAGTATCAGCGATGATGAATTGTCTGAACGATGGAGCGTTGCCATGCTCCTTAGTAGCTTACCCGCAAGTTACGACACGTTAATTACAGCACTTGAAGCGCGAAAAGAAGAAGAATTGACATACGCATTTTTTCAACAAAAGTTAATTGCAGAATATGAACGTCGACTGCATGGCGATGGTAATTCCAGCGAAAAGGTTCTAAAAGCAAATTTTCACCCAAAAAGGAATGAATCGTTATGTTTCTTCTGTATGAAGCCAAATCACCAAAAGAAAAATTGTCCAGATTTCATAAAGTGGAAAGCAAAAAGGATAAAGAGTTAGCTACCCGTAGCGAAAAAAAGAATTCAGATAAGGCAAAATCTGCAGAGCATCTTGATTTTTGTTTTATTGTTGGGAACTTCAGACGCACAAACGAATTAAAAGAGCTTAGTATAGTTAAAGGTAATAAGGGAGACAATTTGGATCGTGTGTATGTAGTTGGAGAAGCGGAGAGAGGCAACGGGTGGCTGGTAAATTCAGGTGCAAAACGACATGTAGTTAACAACAAAAGTTTTTTTGGAGAATTGGACGAGACATACAGAGGAGTCATTGAAGTCGGCAATGGCAATGAAGTAAAGGTATTCGGCATCGGTAGCGGAAAGTTGAACTTCATGAATAAACATGGTACACTGCATAAAGCAAGTCTTCATGAAGTGCTGTTTTCACCAGAAATGGTAAACAATTTACTATCAATTGGGAAGTTGACGGACAATGGATTTGAGGTCATGTTTCGACGGAACTTCTGTGAAATATACGAAAATAACAAACAGGTTGCAGTGGCGGATCGGAAAGAAAACTTGTATGAGCTGAGAATAAAAGACAAAATAAATATTTCGATGAGTGACCATAAAGAGAATTGCATACATGATTGGCACCAACGTTTGGGACACCGAGATCCAAGGGCGATTCAAAAAATAAAGGCAGATGGGTTAATTGAAAACATGAAAATTGTTGAATGCTGCATAGTGGAATTGTGTGAGGTATGTGCGAAGGGAAAAATGTCAAGAATTGCATTTCCAAAGAAATCATTTAGTGAAACAAGAGAACCGCTCGATTTGATACACAGTGATGTTTGCGGACCAATGCAAACGCAAACACCGAGTGGAAAACGATACATGGTAACCTTTATTGACGACTTTTCGAGGTTTACAGTTATTCAGCTACTCGCGCAAAAATCAGAAGTTGAAATCTGCATCAAACAATTTGTTGAAATGGTTAAAAATAAATTTAACAAAAGGCCAAAGATTATTAGATCAGATAGAGGCGGTGAGTACACGGGCAAACAGTTGGCTAATTATCTGAAAGCGGAAGGAATCCAGTCGCAATTAACAGCAGCGTATTCACCACAGCAGAACGGAGTTGCCGAGCGGAAAAATCTTTCAATCATAGAAATGGCGCGGTGTTTGCTACTGAACGCAAATTTACCACACACTTTCTGGGGTGAGGCGGTCGCAGCAGCGGTGTACATTTTGAACAGAACCATTACACGTGCAACAAACTCTATTCCAATCAATAAATGGGATGGAACTAAAGTATCATTAAATTATTTGAAGGTATTCGGAACGAAATATTATGTTCACCAGTGGCGTAGTAATGGGGGGGGATTTTGGGGACAAAACCCGCCCCCCCGAAAGATTCGTTTTGACCATAAAACCATCTTTGACTTTATTAGCATGCATTTCTTTTTCAGGAAAAAATCAATGAGAATAGTAATTTTTCGAAATTTGTAATTCGAAATTTAGCGCTTCTTCACGAAGTATTACTTATAATTCTAGCGTTTGTTGAGCCGTAGGAAAGTGCAAGAACCGCAGGAATTTTACCACAATTTACATTCTTTGTACTTATATTCGCTCTTTTGTGGTAAAATTCCTATGGTTCCTGCACTTCACTACGGCTCAACAAACGCTACAATTATTATACGGTATTGCTGTTATTAACATGCTAATAACAGAAAAGTAAGTAAGTTTTTTGAACATTTTCGAGTAGCCCGAACAGTTGTTGTTCAAATGCTCGAAGAGTTGTTTGTTTGTTTATTACCCGTATGTTTGTACGGGCATTTGAACAATTCGGGTATTTTGAAGTTTTTTTTTTCTTTTGTTTATTATTATTATTTTTTCTTTATATGAAGTTTTTTTTATTTTTGTTTTTTTACGATACACATTTTTTTTGTTTGTAAGCTCGAATGCTCGAATGTTTGTACGGGCATTTGAACAACAACAACAACGGGTTTCAAACAAAAACGATCAGATCGAATTGCTCGATACCCGAGTATCTAGGGCTCTAGTTAAAAGTCGATTTTATTGAAAAATATATAAAGTGACTCAAAAAAAAAAAATCATACGCCAGAATTTTTAAATTTATTTCTAACAGTTCTGTCGAAAATTTGACTCTCTTATTTTCGTTTAAAAATGTAAACCATTTTGCAATAAAAATCTCCTTAAGCAGGATTTCTAAGCTTATGGAAAAATCCGAAAAATCGTAGAAATTTCTAAAAGTGGATTAAAAATTTCAAAACGCGGCCAGAATTTATAGAAAATTTTGAGGAGATTTCTAAGTGTACTGTTATGTAGCCAAAAAATTTTAGTGTAAAAAGTGCTATTCTCAATGCTGTAAAAATTTCCGTCGATTTTAGTAATTTTTTTCTGTACGGTGTTTGCGTTATATGTACGTGAGACCGTTCCAATTAAAATTTGCGAAAAGCCAATGAAATTTTTCAAAAAGTTGAATGTTGCATATTATTATATTACAATTGAATTAGCTGCAAAATTGCATACTCAAAAATCTTCTAAAAAATGTAGCTTTATAATTCTTAGCCCCTTTTTATGATAAGTACTTCCTTAACTTTGAAAAATTGGAAATACTAAAAATACTGCCTAAAAAGTTAACAATAATCGCTGCTAAATATCTGGGTTACTTTCGAGCATCACCTACATTAACCAAGATATGCGTTAGAAATATAAACATTAAAATTAAATATAAAGCACAAAAAGAAAATTATTGTAGGTACATATGAAAAACCCTGTATCTAGTAGTGAAGTGCGGCTTTGTGCGACGTAGTTTTTTGTCGGCTAACTACTAATTGTACTAGATATCATGTCCGAGGGTTAATTTGACTGAGTCTGACAGAGCAACATAACAAAACCAATTTTTAACATGAAAAAGAGTGATAATTTTTTTTTTAATATCCCAACTTTAAAAGCTTAAAACTATAAACTTAGAATTATTGGAAACCAAGGATATTATTGAAAAGTGTTAATAATTACTTGAACCTTTAGGATTCATCACGAATGAAATGCTTTAAATAATAAATATTCAAGTTGAAACTAGCACTTAAAAATATGTAAGAAAAAAACAAAAAAATTAACTTCAGATATGCTAAGTTACGACCATCTGGGGCAAGTGCAGAGTATGGGGTCGGGAAAAAAGCGATGAATTATTGTTACAAACTGTGTAAGTCCACTTTTATGAAAAAGTGTATTTTTATGTAGAACGCTAGAAAAATCAAATACGCACCGCGCTAAACGAGTCTGAGATACTTGTCATATTTCTACTCGTTGTTATTCAGTGATACGCAAATTGTGTATGTCCAAAAAGCGAAAAAAATTGTGTAAGTCCAAAATATTTATATGAACAGAAATTTTTTTTCATTTCGAATTTTTTTTATCTTTTTTGTTTTTTGTCTCCCCTACAAAGTTTAAAAAAAGGACTTACACAATTTGCTTTCTAAGCTAGCGATTTTTATCATTTGTAAAAAAAATTGTAGTTTTTTTTTTGGTAATTTTAATTTTGGTAAATTTTTTACATTGGTTGTGACCCGCCCCCCCGAAAAATTCTCTAGCTACGCCACTGATGTTCACATTCCAACGGAAAAACGAAAGAAGTTGGATCAGACATCAATAAAAATGGTTTTCATGGGGTATGACAGTGCATCAAAGGGATATCGATGCTATGATCCAGTAACGAAAAGATTAACGGTAAGTCGTGATGTAAAATTCGATACTAACTATCATCCTAGCCATTGTGAGTTGGATGTGGAGGTGCCAGCAGAAAAATCAATCAGTATCAGTTTGGATTTGCCAGTCAAAGGTCAAAAGGTCGAATCAACCGACGAACAGCAAGTTGAGGAGGAGGTGGAAACTGATGAAGGGCATACTTGTCCTGAACGTGAAGAAGTTCAAACACCAAGAGACAGCCAGCCAATACCAACTAACGAAGATCAAACAACCAATCAACGTCGCGTGTCACAAAGGACAACTAAAGGCATACCGCCAAGACCGTTCATTGATGGAACATTTGTGGCTGTTCATGAAGTCAACGAACCAAAAAGTTATCAGGACGCAATTTCATGTAAAGAAAAAGAAAAATGGATTGCGGCAATGAACGATGAAATGAAGTCACTCAAAGCCAACAACACATGGACATTGACAGATTTACCAGATGATCGGCGGGAAATCGGTTGCAAATGGGTTTACAAGGCAAAAACCGATGTAGATGGGAGCATTCAGCGATATAAAGCAAGGCTGGTAGCTCAGGGTTTTTCACAAAAATTTGGGACCGACTACAACGAAATTTTTGCTCCAGTTGTTCGTCAGGCAACATTTCGCACTTTGTTAAGTGTTGCAACAAAAGAAAATCTATTGGTTGAACATCTGGATGCAAAAACGGCATTTTTAAACAGCAGTATCGAGGAGACAATCTATATGAAACAACCACCGGGTTTTGAAAATGGTAAACCGAATCAAGTTTGTCTTCTCAAGAAAAGCATCTATGGTCTGAAACAAGCAGCGAAGGCATGGAATGATGCAATACATAAGGTGTTGATAAATTCAGGTTTTGGTCAAAGCAAAAGTGACCAATGTTTATTTACGAAGTTTACCGATGGCGAATGGTGTTATTTGCTCATATACGTAGATGACATCATAGTGGCCTGTAAAACCAAAGAACAAATCAGAGCAGCAGAGTCAGTTTTGTCATCGGAGTTTTCAATGCAAAATTTGGGTAAAATCAGAAATTATCTGGGGATTGAAGTAACGCAGAACAATGCCGGAAATTTTCAATTATGTCAATCAAATTATATCGAGCAAGTGGCTATAAAATTTCAGTTGCAAACAGCAAAAGGGGCAAAGACGCCAATGGATGTTTCGTATTACAAATCACCGTCACATCCATCTTGCCAACTTATCAACAATGAAGATTATCAAAAGTTAACTTGGCGATCCTGCCAGGAGGCAGTCTGGCTCCAGCGATTATTAGTTGGTTTACACCAAAATATTCGTTTTCCCACCGTAATATACGAGGACAATCAAAGCTGTTTAAAAATCATCAAGAAAGAAAAATTCTCAAACAGGACGAAACACATCGATACGAAATTTCATTTTGTAAAGGATTATGTCGACAAGAAACTCATTGATTGCAAGTATTGCCCAACGGAGGAGATGACTGCCGATTTATTTACGAAACCCCTATCAATTTCAAAACATGAAAATTTAAGAAATCGATGTAATTTGGTTTAAATTTTTATTCAGTTTGTTAAAACGAGGAGGAGTATTGAAGTAATCGATTACCTTTACGTTTTAACACACATGCACATAACTAGATCTTTATACACAAACATGTACAAGACATATGTATTTATATTTATCGATACATGCAGCAGGTCTGTCATTGCAATGTCATTTTGTACTTTTTCATTCCTTCAAACTCGTTAGAGCAATCAAGATTAAAATCATTATTCAGCATAAAACTCTAAGCGTTTTTCCTTTCTTTTGGCACACGTGGTTTACAACAGGACATTGCATCACCTAAGTGCATCAAACATCGTGGCGATTTGACTTCTATGAAGAGCTGGTAGAGAGAGCTCCCACAAACACTTTTTGCCCTGACACTCAAAAATTGGTCAAGTCGAATTTTTTCCAGAAATTTCAGATTCCACTGTCCTAAAATCAGAAAAATTGTATGGGGGTGAAAAAGTTTGCCCCCTTGTCCTATAGAGAATTTGATTGAGAACATTTTAAGACTAATTGTGCAATAATCGGATGTACCATTTTTTATATTTACCTATTTTTATTGAAAGTCCTTAACAAAAAATTTTCCGGAAGAGTAAAATGTCAGCAACAAAATTGGGTTTATTCATAAAACTTTATTAAGGAGTAATACTTAAGATTATTTCATTCCATTTATTACGTGTTTTCAAGTGCACAATATCTCTCAAAACAGCGATTAATAGGAAAAAAAATTAATTGAATAAATATAATATATAATAAAATATCTGCATTTCGCGATTTTAAAGAGAGGATAAATAATGAGCGATGTTAGTAAGTACTTTTGACTACTCTTTGGTAAATTTCTGCATTTGTTACAAGTTTGATTGTCAAAAAGTAGTCTCCCATCATATCCTCGTACCAAGACTCTTGATATCGCCGTTCAAAAACTATTAAGTCCTGATGAAATCTCTCACCATGTCCATCACTTTCAGAACCTAAGCTTGTAGGGAAATTATCAAGATGTGAAGGAATTTTAGGCGGCACATTACATTATTTTCTCTATAATTGGTACGAGGATATGATGGGAGATAATTTTTTGGACAATCATACGTGTAACCAATGCATAAAATCACAAAAGAGTAGTAAAAAGTACTTATTCACATCGCTCATTATTTATCCTCTCATTAAAATCGCGAAATATAGATATTTTTTTAATATCTTAAATATCACTCCTTAATTAAGTTTTATGAATAAACCCAATTTTGTTGCTGCAATTTTACTCTTTCGGAAAATTTTTGGTTAAAGACTTTCAATCAGGGCTGCACATTAACGTTATTTTTTATCAATAACCGAAAAAATATTTTGGTTTCAATTTGAAAAATTTTAACG
This sequence comes from Urophora cardui, assembly GCA_960531455.1. Taxonomy (NCBI): domain Eukaryota; kingdom Metazoa; phylum Arthropoda; class Insecta; order Diptera; family Tephritidae; genus Urophora; species Urophora cardui. Next base: position 51,657,232 of record OY482671.1, on the reverse strand, counting down.
TTAAGTGCTGAACAAAAAAATACTGTTTTGATAATTATCAAAAAAAAAATATGAAAAAAAATTTCGTTTTGTTGATTATCAAAAAACAAATATTGAAAAAATTTTGTTTCGGTAGCCAACAAAAAAAAATTATCAAAAAAAATAACGTTAATAAAAATTCAAAGTAAAATGAAGCCGTAAGCCCGAAACAAATTTTTTATTATTATTTTGTTTTTGATAATCAAAGAAACAAAATAATTTTGATAATTTTTTTTTTGATAATCAACGAAACGAAATAATTTCAAAATTTTTATTTGATATTCAACAAAACAAAATATTTTTGTTGATATCGTTGTGCAGCCTTGCTTTCAATAAAAATAGGTAAATATAAAGAATGGTACATCCGATTATTGTAGAATTAGCCTTAAAATGTTCACAACCAAATTCTCTATAGGAGAAGGGGGCTAACTTTTTCACCCCCATACAATATTTCTGATTTTAAGACAGTCGAATCTGAAATTTCTGGAAAGAAATTCATTTTCTTTTTTCAAATTTTTTTCATTATTTTTGCCATTGTAACCAAACTACTTGACCAATTTTTGAGTGTCAAGGCAAAAAATGTTTGTGGGAGCTCTTTCTACCAGCTCTTCATAGAAGTCAAATCGCCACGTTGTCGGATAAAACTTGTTGATGCACTTATGTGATGCAATGTCTTGAATATATGGATTTTTCCACATTTTTACCAATATCTCAAAAACTGGGTCTGCCAAAAAATATTGAGATGATATTCGGAATCAGCGTAAAATTTCGCTTTAGAAAAGTATTATTTTATTCTTGGTGATTTTTTGTGTTGAGTAGTGTTATTATACGGTATTGCTGTTATTAACATGCTAATTACAGAAAAGTAACGCCAAAAATGTCAATAAAAAATTGTATAAGAAATTCAACTGGTGGAGATAGGCTGAACGGACTTGCCCTAATGAGTATTAACAGAAATATCGATATCACAGTGGAAGAAGTTATTCACAGATTGGCACAAAAAAATAGGAAAATCAATCTGCGATTTCAATGAATTGAATTATATTAATTAATAGAATTTAATGTAATTATTTTTTCCTACATACAGTTATTCAAATTTCAAGTTTTCATTACAAATAGCTAAGAAACACTCTCATGAATAAAAACAAATACAATTTTTGTTAATTTTTTTGATATCAACGAAACAAAATTATTTTGATTACAGGTTTATTGATAATTTTTGAAACGAAGCTGGCGCTTCATGTTCTTCGTCGCCTATCGACCGAATTCGCAGTCGTCGTTCTCTAGTATAACATATGCCGGCGTATCTAAAGCTGGCGCTTCATGTTCTTCTTCGCAGTCGCCGCCACCTAGCATAGCACATGCCGGCGTATCTAAAGCTGGCGATACATATTCTTCGTCGCAGTCGCAGTCTTCGTTGCCTAGCATAGCATATGCCGGCGCTATTAATTCACCAATGCTGCCGTCGCCTATTAATTTGAACTAGTATCGCCGGTGCTCGAAATTCGACCATGCAATTTATTTTTTCAATTTTGTATTGGTACAAAATTAATCCTTTTCGGGGAGATAAGCAACACTTTCCAAATTCCAGTTGTACCGCAACACTGATTTGCCCTTTTGATCACGGTCCGACGCGAAATCATGGTCAAAATCAAGGCAGATCTAGGAAGATAGGCCCGGTGGCAAATTCAGAAATTTCCCATGTATTTTGTTATTGTAATTGGTAGAGTGTAATGTAATGATATTTCGCCGTGGTTAAAATCTGAATTCGCTTGGGGCTCGTCCATTCCTATTGGCCATGATGTGAATTCGCTTTGATTTTGACATTACACTCTACCTTTGTAAATAAAAAAAGAAGTTTTTCAATTCGCCGCCGAGCCTACCTGTTAGATATGCCTTGGTCAAAATTAAAATTACTCAGTGCTCTCCCGCCCTCTCTCATTTTTCGCTTTAATGGAAAAGCAATAGGAGATTTTGATCTGAGCGTAAACTGCGCCAATGCATATAAAACAGAGAGAGCGCTTTTAAATAAAGCGACTCTTCAACTGTGTCAAAGATATTTGTAAACACGTTTACGATATCTATTTCTCTTAACTAAAAATTTTATTTATTAATTATAAATAAATTAAATGATTTATAGAAAAAATTATATGTCTATGCATTGCTCCTGACTCATACGAACACATCCATATCAATTTTATGGGGATATGAGTATGTTAAATGTGCTAAACAGCCTGGCAATTGTTTGTATGGGAAAAATGTTAGCCTATTAATATATAGATAGTGGGCACATTTGCCAACGAAGCAAAAACGAAGTAAACCAAAAATGGTACAAATATAAATAAAGTAATAAAGTATAATAAATACGAATTAAGTAAAATTGAAATGAAAGAGAGCAAAATATTTAAATAAAAGAAAAAGGGAAAAATAGTAAAATAAAAGGATATAAGATAATAAATAAAAGAAATAAAATAATAAATAAATGAAAATAGAAAAAGGTGTAACAGTAAAGCGAAATTAAAACAAAAATTGAAATGAAAAAAAGAATAAAAAACACCTAATATATGGAATAAATACGAATTAAGTAAAGAGTTGAAATAAAAAGAACAAAATATTTAAATAAAAGCAAATAATATAATAAATAAATGGAAATAAAAAATAAAAGGAAATAAAATAATAAATACATGAAAATAAAAAAGACCTAACATTGAATAAGGAGAAATGAAAACAAAAATTAAATGAAAATAATTAAAAAGTACACATATGTATTGGCACAATCTAAAGTAAATAAGTGTGGCATCCATATAAAATATTTGAGCTCCAAAATGGCTGGTTTTAATTTTCCATGTATTTGTTGTTTGCCGGCTCCAGGTCTTAAGAAAAACAATCAAAATATTTTTATATATTTGATGCCAATATATTTCGATTACTTTCAGTAATCGTCTTCAGGGCCACTATTAACAATTAAATAAAACAATACATTATAAACAAATCACAACAAATCACAAATTATAATTATAAATACAAAATTACATACATTTATATGCACGTCCGTCCTGTATGACGTGGAGTTGTCAACTATCTGTTTATAATAAATGTTTGTATATATGAGCACAATTATCCGTGTCCGTTTTGTAGTTTAATCTAATGTTTGTCGGTGTGTTAATTATATGTAACATTTCGAGGGTAAAACGCTTGCTGTAATGTTGTTCTTGTTGCAGTATTTTTGTCTTCTCAAAATTTGGCGAGTGTCCGCTACTTGCACAGTGGGCCATAAGCGCTGTTTTTTGGTTTATTATTTTATTGCAATTTTTTGTATCTGATTTATGTTGCGCTAGTCTAGTTTTTAGTTTTGATTTGGTTGTGCCTACATATACACTATTACATGGTTCGATGTTATTACCGTTACAGGGGATTTGATACACTACATTACTTCTTTCAAACGGGGGAATATTGGACTTAACTCTATTGAAAAATTGTTTTAATGTGTTTTCTGGTTTATGTGCGATTCTTACTTTGTCATTATTGTAGCAGTCTGATTGTTTTAGTCGTTCTGACAATTTCGGCACATAAGTTACCGACTTGAAAATCACTGGTTTGTTGGCTTTTTGACTATTTTGCGACTTATATTTCCTTAATAAATTTTTTATGGTTTTTTCGGGGAAATCATTGTTTTTTAATAATAAAAATATTTCTTTTTGAATATCGTTGTGGTAAATTTCATCCGAAGTCTGCATCATTCTTCGTATACAGCCCATTGCTGTATTTATTATCATCGTCTTAGGGTGTTTTGAATTGAAGTTGTCGATTCGTCCTGATGCTGTCGGTTTTTTATACCACTTTAATTTCAACTGGTTTCCATGCTTATTGATAACTGAGTCAAGATATACTAATTTATGGTCTTTCTCTATTTCAAATGTGAATTTAATATTTTTGTCAAAAGAGTTAAGTGCATTTAGAGTTGTGTGTATGTCATTTTCATTAATAACGACGAATAAATCGTCAACGTATTTTGTGAGCATTCTTGGCTTTCGTTGTAACTTTTCTATTGTGCTATCTAACAAATTCTCCATCACAATATCTGCTATTACTGGAGACGTTGGAGATCCCATTGGTAGTCCTTTTAATTGCGTGTATATATTGTCCTTATATTTAAAATATCTATTTTCCTGGAAGCAAAATTGAACTACTTCCATAAATGTTCGCTTTGGAATATCCGTAAATTTTCTTATTGTTGACCATTTTTTTGTTATAACGTCAAGTGCTAGATGTATCGGAATGCTCGGAAAAAGTGAAACGTGTGTGGTAACGCTAATTGAATTCAGCGATTAAATCGATTTAAGTGTTAAAAAACAAAACAAGTAACGCGACTATCGATAAATGCCTGTTGATACTCGCTAGTGGAATAGTATACTGTCGATGAAAGTCCGTATAAAGATCTAACTGACTTTGTATATTGTTGGCTACTTCTACCACTTAGCAACGACGAAATGGAAAGAACCTTTTCCGTAATGAATATTGTCAAAACCAAAAATCGAAACAAAATGAATCATACAATGTTGAATGCAATTTTAACTATAAGATATGGCTTAAAGAATGTAAAACAATGTTGCAAATTAATGAAGAAAGAATTAATTTATGAAGAGAAAGTGTCAATTAGTGATGACGACATAATGATAGATATTGAATGTGATATCTAGTTTTTTTTTAGATATAGTTAAGTACATAGTATCTATTATATAAAAATAAGTCGCGTTTTCCTCCCTGACGCTATAACTCCAGAACGGCTGGACTGAATTAAATGAAATTTTGCACGTATTTTTCGATTGAGCCCGACATGGTTTGTGGCCAAAAAAGTATAAGAATCCGGGAAGGTTTTGGAGATATTCCACAAAATGTATACCAGGGTAACCCTATAACGGGTTCGTACGAAATAAAAGGTGTTGACGAGTGCTTGAACATGGTGTAGTTATTGGTCCCATATAAGACCCCGTATTCGAGGTATTTCCCGAAATATGAACCAGGTTTGACCCCAGACGGGTTTTCTACAAAATAGGTATCAAATAAAAGGTGTTGTGAGTATTTAAAGAAGAGATGATTTTCAAGATCCTATGCGACCCGTTTTCCGACATATCGACCAAAATGTGGACCAGGGGTGACCCTAGAAGGTGTGGAGGGATAGGCATAGGGATAGAGATTAGGTATTAGGTATTAGGGATAAGGATAGAGATAGGTATATGGATTAGGGATTAGGGAGTAGGGATTAGGGGTAGCGATAGGGATAGGGGTAGGGATATAATGGTGAGCAACACGGTAATCTAGGACTTTTCCTTTAGGCTTTATGGGAATAAATTTTAGGCAGAACAACGTCTGGCTGGTCAGCTAGTGTATGTATGAATATTTATTTTTACACAAATTTATGATTTTTTTCTTATGTTGTATGCAATACTGATATACCAATACCTGAATCTGAAAAATAAATTTAAAACATGTTAATTTGAAGCAAAATTTTTTAGCCACCATTTTTAGCCACGAACTAAATTTTTTAGCCATTTTTAGCCACAAATTAAATCAAATCTAGCCACCACGAAAATTTTTCAACGGCAACGCTGACTATGATGCTGTTATTGGCGTTGTGATTGCGCCATTTTACACTAGCGCTATATTGGAGCTGGTGTTAGCGCACGAAATTGAGTCAGTGTTATATTGCAATAGCGCATCATTGAGTTGGCGCTACATTGAGTTGGCGCTACATTGAGTTGGCGCTATATTGAGTTGGCGCATTTCCCAAATCGGAGTTAGCGCAATAACACCAGGGTTGGTGTCAGCGCAATTGCGCCGCGCAGCGCAGTGTTACCCATGCCTACTGCTGGGTCGCCTGCTTCTTCCACCCAAAGACATTTTTGTTTGAAACAGTCAATGGCCTCACACATTTTCTTCGCTACAAGGGTAGTGTTACTGCGTTTCCTTCCGCTGGAGCTGTTGTTGCTGCTGCTGTTTTGTGGGTCGTTGCTGTTGAATGGGTTTTTGCTGTTTGTTTTTGCTGTTTAGTGGGTCGCTGCTGTTATATGAGTTGTTAATGTTGTTGTTGCTGTTTTGTGGGTTGTTGCTGTTTTGTTGATTGTTGCTGTTTTTATTGCTGCTGTGTTGGATGTTGTTTTTATAGCTGGAGCTTTGGGTATTAGATGTCGATGGTGTTATTTTTGGTGATGATGCGGTTTTTGGCGATAATGGTGATAATGGTGCTTCCGGCGATGATGAAATTTCAAAAAGATACTCAATTTCTTCCGATGGAGTCTGCGATGCTGTCTGTGATGTTGTAGTTTGTGGCGATGGTGGGAGAAATGGGAAATGTACCGCACTTGAAGACGACTCGGACGGAGTCTGTGGTGAATGGTACCGCATTGCACATATATTTTGAGAACATCTGACTCTATAAATAATGTATAAGTGTATCAGTAAATTTTTGCTTGTATACATCTTCATTTATATACATGTGTGGATAATAGGATCTAGGAAAAAATTACTTTGGACTTTCGAAAAGTGGTAGGACGTATCAATTTGTGTGGGTGCACAGAAGTCTTTGTACAAAAACACATAATTTATACATATCATTACTTACGGTCTTGGAACAATGTGCCGTTTGAGGAAGTGCATCGCATCCAACAAATACCACGGCTTGTAATTTTGCGCTCCGCTGCCTGATGGTGGTTCTACTTTTCGAAGTTCTCTTCCATACCGGTAGCGGAGTGCATTCCATCTTCGGCTACATGTATCGCCTTTGAAAAAGTATAAATATATATATATATGTACACTAGTATTCCGATTATTTTCTTATGAATAAATAAAATGCACACTTACCACTTTCACCCATTTCTTTTCCAATAAAATTCCAAATTACGGCCTTCTTATTCTGCATTTTATAATACGGATTTCTTTTATCATACAATTCCGTATGTACTTCGACCAGCGAAATCAATTTTTCGTCGTTCATTTTTTTTTACTTTGAATAAAATAAAATAAATTCAAACCGCTTTATTTCAAATGGATAAACAAAAATTAACGGCGGTTGCCTGTTTTGGTTGTCTTCGTTTTATTTTTGGTTTGGTTTTGTCTTTTCATTACATTTTATCTTCGTTTCTTTACATCGACACAATGTTGCCATTTTTTCGTTATTACACTTTTTTTTACAAACTTGTATTATTTCTATCAAATTTTTTCTTGAATTTGTTAACAAAACTAAAAGTAAACGAATAATACTAGTTCATCTGTTCACAGTCAGCAATTTTATTCCATTATATTTGGTTATTTTAAGAAAAATTTTAAATTTTTGAAACTGCATTATATAAGAGATACAAAAGGCTCAGACGGCAACACTGTCTTCAAAGAGAGTAGTCAGCTGACACGTTTTCACGGAAAAAATCAAAACGATTTTGATTCCTACGTAGCGTTTTCCGTAAACGCAGAAATTCAATGTCGGTGAGTTTGCGTTTACATGGCATTCCCATAAGGTAGATCGTGTCAGCTGACACGGTCTACGGGCTGGCGTCGGTGAGTGTTTCCACTATTAGAGTTGTTCAATCGGGCCAAAATTTTTAGGGTATACTTTTTTATTAAACAAGAACATATCAAGAGGTAACACCTGCAATATTCCGACTTTCGAAAATAATATCTACATATTAAGTAAGAATTTGAGTAAATATACATACATACATAAATAAGTAGTACATAAGAATTTTTGTGTATAAGAGGAATCGATTTTTACAATAAAGCAAGAATTATTGATCTTGCTTTCAGTTAAGCAAGAGCTTTAAATTACATTGCATTTTCATTTATCTGCAAGCGGCTACATGGCGATCCTGCCATGACTATAATTTGGCAAAAAAATAAAAAATTGCTGTTAGATAAAGCAAGTTGCATTAGTTAAATGGCAGGATTATTAATCGCCTAAACTGTTGCAAGAATAGCAGTCCATCCTTGAGTAGCAGGACAAAGTGTGGTTAAACATTTTTTGAACCAAACGATACAGATTTGAACCGAACTACAGACCTGATTAAAACAAATGGATTTCGAAACCCAATTCGAAGAGATATTAAAAAAAAAATGGGAGGCATATTTTGAACAACATCCAGAAGAAAAAAGAACAACATCAGCAAATACAACAACAGCATAAACCAGAACAGCAACAACAACAGGAACAGCCAGAACCAGAGCTACAGCCACAGCCAGGTCCGAGGACAATAACGATAAAAGAGTACAGGCGACGCCAATACCGCCCAACCCCACAAGAATCAGTACAACCACCGAAACCTTCTTACCACAGGAGACGGGGTGGTAGGAAATTCCAAGCCAGGCAACGATTTGTCGCACTATATAGGCAACTCGTCTTCGCAACGACAGAAAGAGAAAGGAAAACTATAAAAATTAAAAAAGCAATTGAAAGGTTAACTAATAACCTTATCTAATAAGTATGTATTTTGCAAACTAACAAATATTTTGGCAACCTAGCGGCTGCCTAGTGAGTGGCAAGAATTGAAAAATTCTTGCCGTTTCAGTTCTGATACTAGTAAAAAAAAATTCCCTCTAAAACTGTTAAGCAAGCAAAAATAAATACAATATTTTTACATATGTAATTAAATAAATAAAATTATTTAAAATGCCCATATCAAAAAAACCAATAGCTTCACTTTCAAACAGGGACTTGTAACGCGTTTCGGTTTCGGTTTCTGTTACACAGCTAAGTAGCGAAAATGAAACAGAAACAAAACTCCTTTGTAACAAAAGTCGTAACAAAACTCCTGAAAAGTTTACAGTAGAAAAAAAACCTGTAACGAAACTAAATTAATTTTGTTCCTTGTAACAAAATCCGAAACAGAAACAAATTTAATTTTGTTTCTCAGTATCAGAAACAAAATTAATTTGGTTTCTCAGTAGAAAACTATATTTGCAGAACATTAGGATGGACTTGTTATTTTTAGGTACATATATAATATACATATATATGTATTTCTGTGGCAACCAACTAGAGTATATACAACCTTTTTTAAATATTATCGTAAGAGACATTTATTCAAATACGCTCATAAAACATTGAGAGCGAAATTATCGTAAAGGACAAAATTATGATTTTTTCCCAAATTTTTTCAAGAAAAAAGATATCAGGTTCAGTATATTAATTAACGATCTAAACGCGTGTTCAATTTCATTTAAATATACCAGTAGAAACAGTAAAAAAACAAAAAAAAAATGCTCTCCTGTAAAATTTGCTTTTGTCCCTTACGATAAAGTCGCACAAAGGGGTCGATGTGAAGAAAAATATAACAGGGTGACTATTAGGGTTGTCTTTTTTAATTTTTTAAGTGATATATAAAAACGCTTCATATACATAGGAGGCTCCATGTAGAAGTCCTGCTCAAAACCTTTCATTTGCTACAACATTGCTCAGAAATATTCAAGGATCATCCGGGTCCTCATTTTGACCCATATGTGGAGACCCGGTCTAGGAATCGTAAATAATAGAGCTTTATACGAAAGCCCCGCTCAACACCTTTCATTTGATACCAATATAGCTCAGAAACATTCAAGGATCATCCGGGTCCTTGTTTTGATCCATATCTGGAGATCAGGCCTAGGAGTCCCAATTAAAAGAGCTTCATATCGAAGTCTTTCTGAAAACTTTTCATTTGATACCAATATTGCTAAGAACCATGCAAGAACATCCGGGTCCTCGATTTGACCCATATCTCAGGACCCGACATAGGAATCATAAAGAGTAGAGCTCTTGCCCTGCTCAAACCTTTCATTTAATACCAATATTGCTCAGAAACATGCAAGATCATCCGTTTTGACCCGTATCTCCAGACCCGACCTAGGAATCGTAAAGAATAGAGCTCCCTGTAAGAGGCCAGCTCAAAACCTTTCATTAGATACCAATATTGCTCGGAAACACACAAGATCATCCGGGTCCTCGTTTTGACCCATATCTATCTCTATCTCTATCTCTATCTCTATCTCTATCTCTATCTCTATCTCTATCTCTATCTCTATCTCTATCTCTATCTCTATCTCTATCTCTATCCCTATCCCTATCCCTATCCCTATCCTTATACCTATCTACCTTTACCTTACCCGGACCGTCCATCACCATCCGGGCCCACTACTTTAGCCATCTCTGGGAAACAGCCTTAGAAATCACAATGAAAATAGCTGTGGAAGCCCTGCTCAACACCTTTCATTTGCTACCAATATCACTCAGAAACTTTCCAGGGTCACTCGGTCCCACGTTTTGACCCATATTTGGGGACCCGGCCTAGGCATCACAATCAAAATAGCTTTATGTTGAAGGCCTGTTCGATCTGGGTCCACATTTAGGCCTGTATTCCAGGAAGGTCCCATTTTTTCGAAATTCTATATACCCTATTATGTGCGCTAACACCACATGAATCCGCTGTGAAAATTTCATAAACATCGGCAGATTACTTTGGGAGTATATAAAGGACACACGCGCACACATCCACACATACACACGTACACACGGATTTTACCAATTTTCGGACTTTTCCGGAGCGATTTTCCAAAATTTTCTTCCGTAGGAACCTTCTCCTCGAGAATACGAACAACTGGCAAGAAATTTTACAGAAATCGGCCCAGCCATTCTCATCTGATGAGGTTAGTAACATTTTTTACATCATTTTTATACATATAGAAGATATACCTAAAAATAATAAGTCCATCCTAATGTACGGCAAATAGTATTATAATAATTTTTATAGTTTTGCCACTGAGAAACAAAATTAATTTGGTTTCTGTTTTTGTTTTTGTTGCAAGAAACAAAATTAATTTTGTTTCAGATACTGAGAAACAATATTAATTTTGTTTCTGTTACGGATTTTGTTACAAGGAACAAAATTAATTTAGTTTCGTTACAGGTTTTGTTTCTGCTGGAAACGTTTCGGAGTTTTGTTACGACTTTTGTTACAAAGGAGTTTTGTTTCTGTTTCTGTTACAAGGAACAAAATTAATTTAGTTTCGTTACAGGTTTTGTTACTTATTGAAACCGTCACAATCATTTGGTTTCGAATTTAGTTTCTATCCTTTAATATTTCTTGGAACAGAAACGGCAGAAACGAGAGTTTCGTTTCGTTACGAGTTTTCTTACAAGTCCCTGCTTTCAAATGAGGTAGAGACTAGGGACTTAGTAAAAGAATTAGAATGGTTAAGAAGACAATGGAGACTAATAAGTATGCCTAGGGAACCTAGCATGAGAGATATTTTAGAACCTAGCACTTTAGTAGAAGAAACCCAGCGTACATTTGAATGGTTAAATAGGAATAACAGACATTAAATTAATTAAAATGGGTGGTCAAACATCCAAAATAGAAAAGGCAAACGCTAAAGTTGTAAATTCAATTGAGGTAATTGACCATAGCGAGGCATTATGTCATGTTCAGACACAACCTTAATTGAACATTAAGAGCCTTTGTTCAATTTCCAAGCCTGATGATTCTTAATTTACCATACAAAAATTTACTAAGTTAATGCATCATTAGAAATTAAAGAGTTGTTAATGCAAAAATTCTGATTAACTTTGGCTTTTTTTTAGCTTTTTTATTTGCTAAAACTCCCCAAAAAATGAGCGCTGCTCACTACTAATATACATACATACAGTCATCATAGTTACCATTATTTGAATGTAAAACATTTTTTTTAACATTTCGTTATTTTTATTGACACTGAAGTACAGATTTACATATAGTATATGAAAATAAATAACTTATGCAGGCTCCACTAAACAGGCGGTTCTTCAGGTCAGCTGACTTCTTGTTTTTCTTCGACAGCTATCCCATTTGTTTACTTCTGGATATTCTATACATGAATTCGTGTTTACAATTGGTTATATTCTTCATTCTCTGAATTTATCCATCATTCGCCCGTGAGCTGAATGTTAAATTATTTCGTCTTTCTTTAGCCATGGGTAATGGCGCAATTTTTTTGGCGCTGATACAATAACTCCAGCGCCACTCGTGGCGCCAACTCATGGTACTGGCGCAATAACACCTTTAGCGCAATTGTCATGGAATAATCGATAAATACCATTTTTTCGCTTGTTACTGTTTACCATCCCCGTTTTATTTCTTTTGGCGCAATTCTGCTTACATTTACGAGGGCACAATTAATTTAAATTTTCATAATCATTTGGAAACATATTCCGTATATTTGTGAAAATATGCTGGAAATTAGAGTCACTTAGATCACTATCAAGCATACATAATTGTGACGGTGTCATACGTATACATATACTACGGTGCTGTTATTGGCGTTGTGGTTGCGCCATTTTACACTAGCTCTACATTGGTGCTGGTGTTAGCGCACGAAATTGAGTCGGTTTTATATTACAAAATTGAGTTGGCGCAATATTGAGTTGGCGCTATATTGGGTTGGCGCTATATTGAGTTGGCGCATTTCCCAAATCGGAGTTAGCGCAATAACGCCAGGGTTGGTGTTAGCGCAATTGCGCCGCGCAGCGCAGTGTTACCCATGCCTATCTTTCTTACAGTTTTGACATATCGGTCACGAGAGTTCGACATTAAGCTCATGGCGTGTATGTGTGTATGTATCTTGAACCGACCTGTTAAATTGACCTTGGATTTATGTATGTGTGTTTTGAAACCATCCCAGTTAGAACACTATATGTTATATAATGCGTTAAACCATCCGTAGTACTACACATACTATGCGTTATAAATCTGAAAACTTTCCATGAGTTTGTACAGGTTTGGTGACAAAATATAACGTATACTGTTCTGTACGTGTGAGTTTTTGTAGTACTGCGGATAGTTTAATGCATTATATAACTAGTTGGGTGCAACATTGCACCTTAGGCGAGTTCCCCTGGCTGTGATCCAGATACGCATAAAAATTTTGCATGCAAATGGAACCACAATTTTGTGATCATGATGTTTATCTGGATCCATTTCGGGTCCGTATAGATTGTAATAGATTTTTTTTAACCAGATAAATCAGTATCAAAAAATTTTTGTTGCAGTTTCTTGCAAATTTTTTGTCCGGATCACTGCCACGGGAAATCACCTATTAACCCTCAGACTACTGGTGACGTGAATTGTCGTTAACGGTATATTGTGGTCTGATAGACCACAAGGTATTTTTTATTTGCAACTACCAAAAAAGTCATCGGATACAACAAATGTTATTTGTTATTTGGCAAATGTTATATTTACGTTCATTTAGCATAAAAATACAGTCCAAATTTGTTAAAGAAATGCATTAATGGGTGTTTTAAACAAGTCCCTAGTTTGTACGACCTCTTGGCATTTCTTCAGAAACGCATTACGCATGCGTTGGTTTAATGTAAATCACAAACCGTATATTTACATTTAATGCAATGGAATGAGTTTTCCGGTTTCTTTTATCTGCCTCAAATACCAAAATCCAGCCAGAATCTAATCGCTGATGGGGCATAATCGTGATAAATTCGGCTAGGCTTCACGTAACTCCATATGTGGTTTAAACTTTTCCTGTGCTAATTCAATTAAAAATTCGCGTTATTTATCTTTTCCTTTCTTGGCTTCCCCATCAACATCGCAGGTATAATGTTCAGATGAATTTAGAATCATAGACTTACATATTTTTTTGGCACGTAAGAGCAAGACATTTTCGTAGTAACAGAAGATGGTGGACGACTAGAAGAGGTAAGTAATTCTGGTGGAATTAATCTTTCATCCTCACGAATAGTTCCAACGAAAGCTAGGCTTATGTACATTAGCTCGCTAGCGAATTCTATGTTGAAAAAAGTTGCCTTTACAATTATGATATAGGGTTTCAATGCTGTGGTCTGACAGACGACAACCTTGAAAAACGCACATCTTACACAAAATATGCTTTTTTTACACAGAAATGAGACTAATATTACATTTCTATACTGAATTAGAAAACACTCATGGAACCTTACAAAGTCATAAAACGGTTTGCACAAAAATGTTAAGGAAAACAAAAAGATGTAGTAAAATTTTTCAAAATGGTCTGACAGATCACAACGCTAGTCTAAGGGTTAATAAAGCATTGAAATACGCAGTAGGACTTGGAATCATCGTTTTATTAATCCGGGAGTACTTGTCAATAGATATTCTATTACTCCCTATACTTCGTGTATAAGCATACAATTTTGTATACTCACTTTTAACATTGTATGTCCTAGGAAGGGAAGTAATAAACACAAACAAAATAAAACAAAACTGAAAAAAATTTGATATGTATTGCTCGGAAAGGGTATAAAATAGAGTACTCTTCTGTTCTCGCTTGGGGAGATCTCGCTCCAAGTTCTACTGGGTAATTTCGTAATTTTTTCAGCTTCTTTTTTTAGCTTTAAATTTTATTTTGATGTGTGAAACAATTTTTCTTTTAGCTTTTTCTAGCTTTTTTTTTTGAGAATCTAGCTGGAACTCTGGAAAAGTTCTGGCAACACTGAATGTCATGATCAGAGAAATGTCATTACCGTCAGGGTCCACTAAACAGGTTGGTTCGTCAGATCAGCTGAATTCTTGTTCTTCTTCATCACCTATCAAATTTGTTTTTATTTCTGCTTATTCTATACATGCATTCGTGTTTACGATTGGTAAAAGTTGTGAGCTGAATGTCAAATTTTTTCGTCCTCCTTGCAGTTTTGACATTTAGGTCACGAAAGTTTGAACCTTGAGCGGATCTGTTAAATGGGCCAAATAAATTAAATATGTCTGAACACCGAATTTAGAGATGCTCAATCAAGCCCAATTGACTTAATTACATTTTTATAACTATTTCAGTCGGCCGACTAATCGGTTGTAGTGTGAAAACTTACATACATCCCCATGCAAATCAAAGCCCGACTAAATCGATTTAGTCGTTAGTGTGTATAGTCTTTAAAAGTAATGCTTTTGATGATGACAATTTGCACTTGTCTGAGTTTAATCATAAAAGTGTATTCAACTAGGGGTGAAAGTTTTGAGGACCAACATCGATGTTCGATGTATCGACAAAATGAACATCGATTCTAAAAAAAATCGGAAGAAAACTATCTATTTAAGCTAAATTGTTCGAAAAATCCATGACTCCGGTGGATTTGATGATATTTGTAGTTGAATGGCTGTTGGGCAATTTCTCACACACCCCGAAATTGTAATTTTCATAGAAATTCGACCCGTAATGTGGGGTCACATTACTAACCTGTGGAGGATTTATTATTTTTATATATAAACCACTGACTAAAACAACAGTGAAATATCATCAGGGTCGACATCGATGTATCGGCGAATTTTCGATACTGAGTTATTTTCAAACATCGATGTTAAACGTCGAATTTTTGTTCGATATTATCGATGTTTTAAAGAAAAGATACCAGAGCCGCGCAGACGGACTAGATAAAGTTTAAACAGATTTTATTTTGTCTTTTTTTTAATGAATATAATTATTTTTAAATGGTCAAATGGGATGGAATTTTAAAAACACTCGTGAAGAAAAAACTATAGCAGAAAGGTTATACAAGTGCGTAAACAAAAATATAAGCATAAAACAGAGACAGCTATAAAACACCTCAACACTATTCTAGAGTCATTAAATAATTTAGATGAAGTAATACGCAACGTAAACAACCAACTTACTGCATTCATCTAACGGAAGTCCTAGGAAACAAGCGATTTCAACAAGGTTGGACCAAAGTGAGATGGGTTCTAGAAGAGTTGGTTCAACTGGACAGATAGTATCATGAGATTCGGGGCTTAATCTGGATAGGTAAGAGCTTAACCTGTTACAGTAACCAGATCGAAGTTGAGAAAGAGTGACTCTAGTCCCTCGTGGAAGATTTAATATTTTCTCTGCTACTGGTGGTGCACGAGCGTTTATTACGGGATTTACTGGGCGTTTAGCAATGAGATCCATCACCACCAATTCATGGGTTTGTTTGCGGTCGTGTCGCAAAGCTTCGGATCAAACTTCACTTAAGATGTTGATTCGTACCACGTGCTCTCGGAGTAATGTTTACGAAGGTGTCGTTCGCAATGGATATGTCTGGCGAACAAATGCAGTTTCCTACCACTCATGTGCGTGCGTCCTCGTCCACTGTGCAGAATGGAGTTACGTCTATTAGTTTCGTGAGATTATTATGAGCAACGAACTAATCTCAGGGTAGTAGCCATACTGCGGAGGTTGTAGTGATGAAAGGCATCCATTAATGTAGTAGGGCGCGAGCTGCAGTGGGGGTTTATTGTGGACTACATTGGTGGAAAACATTGGTCGTAGACACCATTCCAGTTGGAACGTGACTATTTGCAGAAATCGTACGTTGGAGTGAACAGCATGGAGCCACGAAGGTGCGCCAGAACATTTTGGGTCTGTTTGGGAAAAAACCGCGAACATCCAGAGGCTGCATGAAGACCCGAACACCCTGAAGCTCTACTGTTGGGTAAAACTCGAGTTATTCCGGTACGTACAACCAACTGTCTTGGGTATGAATAGTCAACATATTAGCGCTGACTTACCAATATCGATTTGCTAAACATTTCGGCCCAAAAATCGTAATGTACAAAGTAATCGAAGAGATAAGGGAATAGGCAGCTGTGATGCAGTGGGTAGATTGCTCGCCTGCTATGCCAGAGGTCTAGGGTTCAAACCACGGTCCGAGCAAAACACCAAAACAATTTTTCTAATTAATTAAAATCCAATTATTGGGTTTTTTAAAAGTAGCTTCTCACAAAAAATGCATTCGCCGTTCGGAGCCGGCATAAAACTGTAGGTCCACCCAATTACTAGGAAAAACAAAAAGGAGCACACCTCGAATTGGGAGAGAAGTTCGGCCATAAAACTCGTCAGAGTTATAATAGCGCCATTGTATTATATTATATTAAGGGAATAGGCAACCCTCGGTTATTATTTGGAGAATCTCTTTTTGACATGTTAATAATAAATTGTTCTGTTCAAATAGATCACTTCGCACTTTGTGTGTTTTCCCCTTTCTAATTAGCTCTAACTATATCTTCCAATATTTCGAAATCCCGGTCAATATGCTCCATATTTTCTTTAAATTACATTTTTTTCCTTGAGCTTGTAAAATATTTCGACTTAGGTGTGAACCAAATGCGACTATGAATACGCGCCATTGTGTTTTCATTTATCCGCAACCGGCTACACTGGTGACAAAGAATTCAACGACTACGTTTATGGTAGCCGTTTTACTATAATCACAGATCGTCGCCCACTACATGGTATTTTTGAAACCAACAAGTCAGTTCTTGTAGTCCAGGTACCGGAAAAAGTGTCCCGCACGGACAAATGAGAAGCGCATTTTAACCAATATAGCGCGAATCGGTCTGCGCCCACTAACACAAACTCTCAAAACTTTTCCGTACTCTGCTGTAGTCATTTCGAATGAAATGCATAGAAGGCGCATCTTTCTTAACGACTTCGAAATCAATTTTCGCTCAGGTAATAAAATGGGAAATGCAATTTTCTGAGCCGCGTTCCTGTCGACATGGACGACAAAAAAGATGAAGAAACACCAGAAGTGTTGATGATGGAAATGGCTACATACCCAGTATTCGACAGTGCAGTGAAATAACGCCCGTGGAAATAACGCCCACGGCCGTTTCTGAGTTATGACTTATAAAACTTTAAAATTGTGTCCTTTAATAATTTCTCTGGTAAATTCACTCTAAGAGTTCATTTTACAATTTTTTGCGCTAGCGATCATTTTTTGAGTTTATCATTTTTTCATCGCTCTTTGAGTTTATCATTTTATACGTTCACAAGGGTTTTTTGTGAGGTTTAAGCAGCTAATGACATCGTGAAGGCGCAGTTTTTGGATGATGGCGTGCGTTTATTAGATGATAAATATGATATACCAGCTGACCCGGCAAACTTCGTTCTGCCCAAAATAGATTTTTTTATTAATTTCATTTAAAAAATTGTTATTACACCGGTATTGTTTTTAATAGAAAATTAACGATTTTTCACTACTTCATTGTGTATACAACTTCAAAAATATATAATTTTAGTATTCAGTTTAAGGCTGCACGATACACAACATTTTTAGTTTTCTGCTCCGGATATTTATTTTCACTGAGTATTGGCTATTTTAACCAATTAAGTAAGAGTATTGATACGTATAGTATACCTCCATAATGGTTTTCAGGCCCTTCCTCCAACCCTTTTAGATATATTCAGCCTCAAAAGTTTAGTACGTATGGGAGGTGCAATGCCCCATTTTTCGATAAATCTTTTCTTTTTTTTTTGGTGAACATGGTATTGATATCGTATATCTGCATAGTGATTTCTATGTACATGCCATGAACGCTTTTAGGGATATTTAGCCTTAAAAATTAAGCACGCATGGGAGGTGCCACGCACCCTTTTCCCAAAACTACTGTTTTTTTCATAAGCATGCTATTGATATCGTTAATCTCCTGATCAATTTTCAGGTCCCAACCTTAAACGCTTTTATAGATATTCAGCTTGAAAAATTAAGTTTATATGGGAGGTGCCACGCCCCCTTTTCCGATAACCTACACTTTTATGCGCAAAAATTGTTTTGATATCATATAGCTCTGTACCAATTTCTAGGTCCCTGATTTAAATCCTTTTAAAGATATTCAGCTAAAAAAATTAAGCGTTGTTGGGAGGAGCCACGCCCCCTTTTCGTATAACT
Source organism: Urophora cardui (assembly GCA_960531455.1). NCBI lineage: Eukaryota > Metazoa > Arthropoda > Insecta > Diptera > Tephritidae > Urophora > Urophora cardui. The sequence continues at coordinate 51,638,523 of OY482671.1, read as the reverse complement.
CCTATTATTTTGCGTTAATATGGAATTGTTATGATTTATCTCCACACCAATTTCCAAGTCCCTAGTGTAAACAATTTTAGAGATATTCAGCATGAAAAATTAAGTTTGTATGGGAGGTGCCACGCCCCTTTTTCCGATAACCCCCACTTATATGCGTGGGAATGGTTTTGATATCATTTATCTCTATACCAATTTTCAGCTCCCTACCTTGAACTGTTTTAGAGATAATCAGCTTTCGAAATTAAGGTTGTATGGAAGGTGCCACGCCCCCTTTTCTGATAACCCCCACTAATAAGTATGCCTAGGGAACCTAGCATGAGAGATACTTTAGAACCTAGCACTTTAGTAGAAGAAACCCAGCGTACATTTGAATGGTTAAATAGGAATAACAGACATTAAATTAATTAAAATGGGTGGTCAAACATCCAAAATAGAAAAGGCAAACGCTAAAGTTGTAAATTCAATTGAGGTAATTGACCATAGCGAGGCATTATGTCATGTTCAGACACAACCTTAATTGAACATTAAGAGCCTTTGTTCAATTTCCAAGCCTGATGATTCTTAATTTACCATACAAAAATTTACTAAGTTAATGCATCATTAGAAATTAAAGAGTTGTTAATGCAAAAATTCTGATTAACTTTGGCTTTTTTTAGCTTTTTTATTTGCTAAAACTCCCCAAAAAATGAGCGCTGCTCACTACTAATATACATACATACAGTCATCATAGTTACCATTATTTGAATGTAAAACATTTTTTTTAACATTTCGTTATTTTTATTGACACTGAAGTACAGATTTACATATAGTATATGAAAATAAATAACTTATGCAGGCTCCACTAAACAGGCGGTTCTTCAGGTCAGCTGACTTCTTGTTTTTCTTCGACAGCTATCCCATTTGTTTACTTCTGGATATTCTATACATGAATTCGTGTTTACAATTGGTTATATTCTTCATTCTCTGAATTTATCCATCATTCGCCCGTGAGCTGAATGTTAAATTATTTCGTCTTTCTTACAGTTTTGACATATCGGTCACGAGAGTTCGACATTAAGCTCATGGCGTGTATGTGTGTATGTATCTTGAACCGACCTGTTAAATTGACCTTGGATTTATGTATGTGTGTTTTGAAACCATCCCAGTTAGAACACTATATGTTATATAATGCGTTAAACCATCCGTAGTACTACACATACTATGCGTTATAAATCTGAAAACTTTCCATGAGTTTGTACAGGTTTGGTGACAAAATATAACGTATACTGTTCTGTACGTGTGAGTTTTTGTAGTACTACGGATAGTTTAATGCATTATATAACTAGTTGGGTGCAACATTGCACCTTAGGCGAGTTCCCCTGGCTGTGATCCAGATACGCATAAAAATTTTGCATGCAAATGGAACCACAATTTTGTGATCATGATGTTTATCTGGATCCATTTCGGGTCCGTATAGATTGTAATAGATTTTTTTTAACCAGATAAATCAGTATCAAAAAATTTTTGTTGCAGTTTCTTGCAAATTTTTTGTCCGGATCACTGCCACGGGAAATCACCTATTAACCCTCAGACTACTGGTGACGTGAATTGTCGTTAACGGTATATTGTGGTCTGATAGACCACAAGGTATTTTTTATTTGCAACTACCAAAAAAGTCATCGGATACAACAAATGTTATTTGTTATTTGGCAAATGTTATATTTACGTTCATTTAGCATAAAAATACAGTCCAAATTTGTTAAAGAAATGCATTAATGGGTGTTTTAAACAAGTCCCTAGTTTGTACGACCTCTTGGCATTTCTTCAGAAACGCATTACGCATGCGTTGGTTTAATGTAAATCACAAACCGTATATTTACATTTAATGCAATGGAATGAGTTTTCCGGTTTCTTTTATCTGCCTCAAATACCAAAATCCAGCCAGAATCTAATCGCTGATGGGGCATAATCGTGATAAATTCGGCTAGGCTTCACGTAACTCCATATGTGGTTTAAACTTTTCCTGTGCTAATTCAATTAAAAATTCGCGTTATTTATCTTTTCCTTTCTTGGCTTCCCCATCAACATCGCAGGTATAATGTTCAGATGAATTTAGAATCATAGACTTACATATTTTTTTGGCACGTAAGAGCAAGACATTTTCGTAGTAACAGAAGATGGTGGACGACTAGAAGAGGTAAGTAATTCTGGTGGAATTAATCTTTCATCCTCACGAATAGTTCCAACGAAAGCTAGGCTTATGTACATTAGCTCGCTAGCGAATTCTATGTTGAAAAAAGTTGCCTTTACAATTATGATATAGGGTTTCAATGCTGTGGTCTGACAGACGACAACCTTGAAAAACGCACATCTTACACAAAATATGCTTTTTTTTACACAGAAATGAGACTAATATTACATTTCTATACTGAATTAGAAAACACTCATGGAACCTTACAAAGTCATAAAACGGTTTGCACAAAAATGTTAAGGAAAACAAAAAGATGTAGTAAAATTTTTCAAAATGGTCTGACAGATCACAACGCTAGTCTAAGGGTTAATAAAGCATTGAAATACGCAGTAGGACTTGGAATCATCGTTTTATTAATCCGGGAGTACTTGTCAATAGATATTCTATTACTCCCTATACTTCGTGTATAAGCATACAATTTTGTATACTCACTTTTAACATTGTATGTCCTAGGAAGGGAAGTAATAAACACAAACAAAATAAAACAAAACTGAAAAAAATTTGATATGTATTGCTCGGAAAGGATATAAAATAGAGTACTCTTCTGTTCTCGCTTGGGGAGATCTCGCTCCAAGTTCTACTGGGTAATTTCGTAATTTTTTCAGCTTCTTTTTTTAGCTTTAAATTTTATTTTGATGTGTGAAACAATTTTTCTTTTAGCTTTTTCTAGCTTTTTTTTTTGAGAATCTAGCTGGAACTCTGGAAAAGTTCTGGCAACACTGAATGTCATGATCAGAGAAATGTCATTACCGTCAGGGTCCACTAAACAGGTTGGTTCGTCAGATCAGCTGAATTCTTGTTCTTCTTCATCACCTATCAAATTTGTTTTTATTTCTGCTTATTCTATACATGCATTCGTGTTTACGATTGGTAAAAGTTGTGAGCTGAATGTCAAATTTTTTCGTCCTCCTTGCAGTTTTGACATTTAGGTCACGAAAGTTTGAACCTTGAGCGGATCTGTTAAATGGGCCAAATAAATTAAATATGTCTGAACACCGAATTTAGAGATGCTCAATCAAGCCCAATTGACTTAATTACATTTTTATAACTATTTCAGTCGGCCGACTAATCGGTTGTAGTGTGAAAACTTACATACATCCCCATGCAAATCAAAGCCCGACTAAATCGATTTAGTCGTTAGTGTGTATAGTCTTTAAAAGTAATGCTTTTGATGATGACAATTTGCACTTGTCTGAGTTTAATCATAAAAGTGTATTCAACTAGGGGTGAAAGTTTTGAGGACCAACATCGATGTTCGATGTATCGACAAAATGAACATCGATTCTAAAAAAAATCGGAAGAAAACTATCTATTTAAGCTAAATTGTTCGAAAAATCCATGACTCCGGTGGATTTGATGATATTTGTAGTTGAATGGCTGTTGGGCAATTTCTCACACACCCCGAAATTGTAATTTTCATAGAAATTCGACCCGTAATGTGGGGTCACATTACTAACCTGTGGAGGATTTATTATTTTTATATATAAACCACTGACTAAAACAACAGTGAAATATCATCAGGGTCGACATCGATGTATCGGCGAATTTTCGATACTGAGTTATTTTCAAACATCGATGTTAAACGTCGAATTTTTGTTCGATATTATCGATGTTTTAAAGAAAAGATACCAGAGCCGCGCAGACGGACTAGATAAAGTTTAAACAGATTTTATTTTGTCTTTTTTTTAATGAATATAATTATTTTTAAATGGTCAAATGGGATGGAATTTTAAAAACACTCGTGAAGAAAAAACTATAGCAGAAAGGTTATACAAGTGCGTAAACAAAAATATAAGCATAAAACAGAGACAGCTATAAAACACCTCAACACTATTCTAGAGTCATTAAATAATTTAGATGAAGTAATACGCAACGTAAACAACCAACTTACTGCATTCATCTAACGGAAGTCCTAGGAAACAAGCGATTTCAACAAGGTTGGACCAAAGTGAGATGGGTTCTAGAAGAGTTGGTTCAACTGGACAGATAGTATCATGAGATTCGGGGCTTAATCTGGATAGGTAAGAGCTTAACCTGTTACAGTAACCAGATCGAAGTTGAGAAAGAGTGACTCTAGTCCCTCGTGGAAGATTTAATATTTTCTCTGCTACTGGTGGTGCACGAGCGTTTATTACGGGATTTACTGGGCGTTTAGCAATGAGATCCATCACCACCAATTCATGGGTTTGTTTGCGGTCGTGTCGCAAAGCTTCGGATCAAACTTCACTTAAGATGTTGATTCGTACCACGTGCTCTCGGAGTAATGTTTACGAAGGTGTCGTTCGCAATGGATATGTCTGGCGAACAAATGCAGTTTCCTACCACTCATGTGCGTGCGTCCTCGTCCACTGTGCAGAATGGAGTTACGTCTATTAGTTTCGTGAGATTATTATGAGCAACGAACTAATCTCAGGGTAGTAGCCATACTGCGGAGGTTGTAGTGATGAAAGGCATCCATTAATGTAGTAGGGCGCGAGCTGCAGTGGGGGTTTATTGTGGACTACATTGGTGGAAAACATTGGTCGTAGACACCATTCCAGTTGGAACGTGACTATTTGCAGAAATCGTACGTTGGAGTGAACAGCATGGAGCCACGAAGGTGCGCCAGAACATTTTGGGTCTGTTTGGGAAAAAACCGCGAACATCCAGAGGCTGCATGAAGACCCGAACACCCTGAAGCTCTACTGTTGGGTAAAACTCGAGTTATTCCGGTACGTACAACCAACTGTCTTGGGTATGAATAGTCAACATATTAGCGCTGACTTACCAATATCGATTTGCTAAACATTTCGGCCCAAAAATCGTAATGTACAAAGTAATCGAAGAGATAAGGGAATAGGCAGCTGTGATGCAGTGGGTAGAGTGCTCGCCTGCTATGCCAGAGGTCTAGGGTTCAAACCACGGTCCGAGCAAAACACCAAAACAATTTTTCTAATTAACTAAAATCCAATTATTGGGTTTTTTAAAAGTAGCTTCTCACAAAAAATGCATTCGCCGTTCGGAGCCGGCATAAAACTGTAGGTCCACCCAATTACTAGGAAAAACAAAAAGGAGCACACCTCGAATTGGGAGAGAAGTTCGGCCATAAAACTCGTCAGAGTTATAATAGCGCCATTGTATTATATTATATTAAGGGAATAGGCAACCCTCGGTTATTATTTGGAGAATCTCTTTTTGACATGTTAATAATAAATTGTTCTGTTCAAATAGATCACTTCGCACTTTGTGTGTTTTCCCCTTTCTAATTAGCTCTAACTATATCTTCCAATATTTCGAAATCCCGGTCAATATGCTCCATATTTTCTTTAAATTACATTTTTTTCCTTGAGCTTGTAAAATATTTCGACTTAGGTGTGAACCAAATGCGACTATGAATACGCGCCATTGTGTTTTCATTTATCCGCAACCGGCTACACTGGTGACAAAGAATTCAACGACTACGTTTATGGTAGCCGTTTTACTATAATCACAGATCGTCGCCCACTACATGGTATTTTTGAAACCAACAAGTCAGTTCTTGTAGTCCAGGTACCGGAAAAAGTGTCCCGCACGGACAAATGAGAAGCGCATTTTAACCAATATAGCGCGAATCGGTCTGCGCCCACTAACACAAACTCTCAAAACTTTTCCGTACTCTGCTGTAGTCATTTCTTAACGACTTCGAAATCAATTTTCGCTCAGGTAATAAAATGGGAAATGCAATTTTCTGAGCCGCGTTCCTGTCGACATGGACGACAAAAAAGATGAAGAAACACCAGAAGTGTTGATGATGGAAATGGCTACATACCCAGTATTCGACAGTGCAGTGAAATAACGCCCGTGGATATAACGCCCACGGCCGTTTCTGAGTTATGACTTATAAAACTTTAAAATTGTGTCCTTTAATAATTTCTCTGGTAAATTCACTCTATGAGTTCATTTTACAATTTTTTGCGCTAGCGATCATTTTTTGAGTTTATCATTTTTATTAAACGGTTTTATTTAGCTCACCCCGTTTGTTTTATTATTTATTCTTTATTCTTGGGTCAAATTTAGTAATTCAAATTTCACCCTCTTCCTGTCAACCGATTAATCTGAAATTTTGCACGCATGTATAACCCCGATGACAATGCAATATTATGAAAAAAAAATTCCGATAGGTGGCGCGTGGGTCGCTATATTTACAAAAATCGCATTTATGGTCCTATTTGGCTGAAATTCGGAACATGTATTACTACCTTGAAAAGAAATATTTTCTTAAAAAAAAAATTCCGCTAGGTGGCGCGTGGGTCGCTATATTTACAAAAATCGCATTTATGGTCCGATTTGGCTGAAATTCGGAACATGTATTACTACCTTGAAAAGAAATATTTTCTTAAAAAAAAAATTCCGCTAGGTGGCGCGTGGGTCGCTATATTTACAAAAATCGCATTTATGGTCCGATTTGGCTGAAATTCGGAACATGTATTACTACCTTGAAAAGAAATATTTTCTTAAAAAAAAAATCCGCTAGGTGGCGCGTGGGTCGCTATACTTACAAAAATCGCATTTATGGTCCGATTTGGCTGAAATTCGGAACATGTATTACTACCTTGAAAAGAAATATTTTCTTAAAAAAAAAATTCCGCTAGGTGGCGCGTGGGTCGCTATATTTACAAAAATCGCATTTATGGTCCGATTTGGCTGAAATTCGGAACATGTATTACTACCTTGAAAGGAAATATTTTCCTTAAAAAAACTTCCGATAGGTGGCGCGTGGGTCGCTATAGAGGCGTTGGACTGCAATAAACTAACGGGCAAGAAACCTTGCAATAATGAAGCACTAAATGAATTAAACAGAATGCGAAATAAAAACTAAAAACTAGAAAATAAAAATAGGTAAAAAAACTTTTTAAGTTAAACGGTTTTATGTTATACATACATTGCAATGTTTAAGATAAATGTACTAAAAACCAAAAAATAATAAAATAGATACAGTCGTGGGAATTATAAACATTTGCATAGACTAGACTAAAATAAAACCGGGGGGCACGTCAATTGTCTACAAATTATCGACTTAATGTGCGATAGAAGAATCGTTTAATTCGTCGTTAGGCAGTTGGCCCGCAGACGGTGAGGAAAATACTTACTATTTTCTTGCTCATGGAAATTCCAATAGTTATACACTCCATGTTAATAAAAGAGATGTTTCAACTAGTTTATCGTTGGACATTCACACGAGGAATCGTTTCACTGCTCGTAGTTTGTCTTTAATCGACAAAACATATGATAAAAGTACTACTCGCTCACCACTATGAAACCCTAAAACTCGCTTATAATCGAGCTTGCTAGCTTTTTTCCACATTCTAGCCCTACTTATCACACGTCCATCGTTGTCGGTTGAACAACTGCCTAATTATAGTGTAACATTACAAAACAAACATTTTAATCAACGATTGTAGACAATTGACGTGCCCCACGGTTTTATTTTAGTCTAGTCTATGCAAATGTTTATAATTCCCACGACTGTATCTATTTTATTATTTTTTGGTTTTTAGTACATTTATCTTAAACATTGCAATGTATGTATAACATAAAACCGTTTAACTTAAAAAGTTTTTTTACCTATTTTTATTTCATCGCTCTTTGAGTTTATCATTTTATACGTTCACAAGGGTTTTTTGTGAGGTTTAAGCAGCTAATGACATCGTGAAGGCGCAGTTTTTGGATGATGGCGTGCGTTTATTAGATGATAAATATGATATACTAGCTGACCCGGCAAACTTCGTTCTGCCCAAAATAGATTTTTTTATTAATTTCATTTAAAAAATTGTTATTACACCGTTATTGTTTTTAATAGAAAATTAACGATTTTTCACTACTTCATTGTGTATACAACTTCAAAAATATATAATTTTAGTATTCAGTTTAAGGCTGCACGATACACAACATTTTTAGTTTTCTGCTCCGGATATTTATTTTCACTGAGTATTGGCTATTTTAACCAATTAAGTAAGAGTATTGATACGTATAGTATACCTCCATAATGGTTTTCAGGCCCTTCCTCCAACCCTTTTAGATATATTCAGCCTCAAAAGTTTAGTACGTATGGGAGGTGCAATGCCCCATTTTTCGATAAATCTTTTCTTTTTTAAACGGTTTTATTTAGCTCACCCCGTTTGTTTTATTATTTATTCTTTATTCTTGGGTCAAATTTAGTAATTCAAATTTCACCCTCTTCCTGTCAACCGAATAATCTGAAATTTTGCACGCATGTATAACCCCGATGACAATGCAATATTATGAAAAAAAAATTCCGATAGGTGGCGCGTGGGTCGCTATATTTACAAAAATCGCATTTATGGTCCTATTTGGCTGAAATTCGGAACATGTATTACTACCTTGAAAAGAAATATTTTCTTAAAAAAAAAATTCCGCTAGGTGGCGCGTGGGTCGCTATATTTACAAAAATCGCATTTATGGTCCGATTTGGCTGAAATTCGGAACATGTATTACTACCTTGAAAAGAAATATTTTCTTAAAAAAAAAAATTCCGCTAGGTGGCGCGTGGGTCGCTATATTTACAAAAATCGCATTTATGGCCCGATTTGGCTGAAATTCGGAACATGTATTACTACCTTGAAACGAAATATTTTCTTTAAAAAAAAGTTCCGCTAGGTGGCGCGTGGGTCGCTATATTTACAAAAATCGCATTTATGGTCCGATTTGGCTGAAATTCGGAACATGTATTACTACCATGAAAAGAAATATTTTCTTAAAAAAAAAAATTCCGCTAGGTGGCGCGTGGGTCGCTATATTTACAAAAATCGCATTTATGGTCCGATTTGGCTGAAATTCGGAACATGTATTACTACCTTGAAAGGAAATATTTTCCTAAAAAAAACTTCCGATAGGTGGCGCGTGGGTCGCTATAGAGGCGTTGGACTGCAATAAACTAACGGGCAAGAAACCTTGCAATAATGAAGCACTAAATGAATTAAACAGAATGCGAAATAAAAACTAAAAACTAGAAAATAAAAATAGGTAAAAAAACTTTTTAAGTTAAACGGTTTTATGTTATACATACATTGCAATGTTTAAGATAAATGTACTAAAAACCAAAAAATAATAAAATAGATACAGTCGTGGGAATTATAAACATTTGCATAGACTAGACTAAAATAAAACCGGGGGGCACGTCAATTTTCTACAAATTATCGACTTAATGTGCGATAGAAGAATCGTTTAATTCGTCGTTAGGCAGTTGGCCCGCAGACGGTGAGGAAAATACTTACTATTTTCTTGCTCATGGAAATTCCAATAGTTATACACTCCATGTTAATAAAAGAGATGTTTCAACTAGTTTATCGTTGGACATTCACACGAGGAATCGTTTCACTGCTCGTAGTTTGTCTTTAATCGACAAAACATATGATAAAAGTACTACTCGCTCACCACTATGAAACCCTAAATCTCGCTTATAATCGAGCTTGCTAGCTTTTTTCCACATTCTAGCCCTACTTATCACGCGTCCATCGTTGTCGGTTGAACAACTGCCTAATTATAGTGTAACATTACAAAACAAACATTTTAATCAACGATTGTAGACAATTGACGTGCCCCACGGTTTTATTTTAGTCTAGTCTATGCAAATGTTTATAATTCCCACGACTGTATCTATTTTATTATTTTTTGGTTTTTAGTACATTTATCTTAAACATTGCAATGTATGTATAACATAAAACCGTTTAACTTAAAAAGTTTTTTTACCTATTTTTATTTTTTGGTGAACATGGTATTGATATCGTATATCTGCATAGTGATTTCTATGTACATGCCATGAACGCTTTTAGGGATATTTAGCCTTAAAAATTAGGCACGCATGGGAGGTGCCACGCACCCTTTTCCCAAAACTACTGTTTTTTTCATAAGCATGCTATTGATATCGTTAATCTCCTGATCAATTTTCAGGTCCCAACCTTAAACGCTTTTATAGATATTCAGCTTGAAAAATTAAGTTTATATGGGAGGTGCCACGCCCCCTTTTCCGATAACCTACACTTTTATGCGCAAAAATTGTTTTGATATCATATAGCTCTGTACCAATTTCTAGGTCCCTGACTTAAATCCTTTTAAAGATATTCAGCTAAAAAAATTAAGCGTTGTTAGGAGGAGCCACGCCCCCTTTTCGTATAACTCCTATTATTTTGCGTTAATATGGAATTGTTATGATTTATCTCCACACCAATTTCCAAGTCCCTAGTGTAAACAATTTTAGAGATATTCAGCATGAAAAATTAAGTTTGTATGGGAGGTGCCACGCCCCTTTTTCCGATAACCCCCACTTATATGCGTGGGAATGGTTTTGATATCATTTATCTCTATACCAATTTTCAGCTCCCTACCTTGAACTGTTTTAGAGATAATCAGCTTTCGAAATTAAGGTTGTATGGAAGGTGCCACGCCCCCTTTTCTGATAACCCCCACTTTTCTGATTGAGAAGGGTTTTGATATCACCTACCTCTATACCAATTTTCAGCTCCATACCTTAAACTGTTTTAGAGATAATCAGCTTTAAAAAATAAGCTTGTATGGGAGGTGCCACGCCCCCTTTTTTAGAGATAATCAGCTTTAAAAATTAAGGTTGTATGGGAGGTGCCACGCCCCCCTAACATTTTTAAATTTTTTCTTCGACTAAACCTTCGCGAGGTAACAACAAACAAACCCCCCTAAGGAAGTATTTGATTTGGTTCAGCCGTTTTCAAGTTTTAGCGTTTCAATTAAATACCAAATCATTTTTATATATATAGATGTATGTATGTACATACATATGAATGCATTTGTGTACGTATATATGTATGTACATATGTATGAATATATTTATAATATTTTAAAAAGCCTTAGGTCTTATAGCGATATATAGTACATATGTATATTGAAGTTGCACTTTAACAATTTTATTATGTATTTATTGAATCTAATAAAAATTTTATATATGTATGAGTTTACATACATATTTGTGTTCATTCGACACATACATACATATGTATATATTTTCTGAAATAGGACGTTATTGAAAAAAATTCTGAAATAAGACGTTTTTCAAACAATTTTTGAAATAGCCGTCGATATGTAGTCTATATAAATATTTTATTTAACATAGGTACCTACATCTTTAGATTTTACTTTAAAACTGGAATTGAACAACTGACCGTACGTTCAAAATACAAGTTCGGATTTTATTAAATTGTACATATGTATGCGTGGTGACGCCCATTTTCGAAAATTTTAGAATATTTTTTTATAACGGCCCGATCTCATTAAGTGGATGAAATTTCATCATTCGTGCTACATTAGTGACTGAGATATCCATACTGTACTTTCCCAGATGCGTGTATCGCAGGTGGACGAAGGTAGAATATGAATTCTGGTAAATACTCAACAAATAACTACTGTTAATTTCCCGAATACCTTTTTGACCTTTTTTTTTTTAATTTCCATCAAAGTTTGAAAAGGGCCTAAATATAGGCTTTTCGAAAAACAGGTATATCCGGCAATTTTTACTAGAGAACAAGAAATTTTATTTTTTGCTTACACTTAGACCGCTGTGGCCGCTGTGGTGCAGTGCGTAGAGTGCTCGCCTGCTATGCCAGAGGTATCGGGTTCAGACCACGGTCCGAGCCAAACACCAAAACAATTTTTCTAATTAGTAAAAATCCAATTGTTGGGTTTTTTAAGAGCAGCGGTCACCTCTCGGCAGTGGGCGGCATACCCTCCGAGAGTATTTCTGCCATGAAAAAGCCGGTTGCCACTTCTTTGTATTTTGATCAAAGGTAATTCAGTTCTGAGTGTACAATAATAATATAATAATACAATGGCGCTATTATAACTCTGACGAGTTTTATGGCCGAACTTCTCTGCCAATTCGAAGTGTGCTCATTCTGTTTTTCCTACTAATTGGGTGGACCTAGTTTTTATGCCGGCTCCGAACGGCGAATGCATTTTTTGTGAGACGCTTTTTCATGGCACCACTGCCGGCTCTTAAAAAACCCAATAATTGGATTTTTACTAATTAGAAACATTTTTTTGGTGTTTGCGCGGACAGGGGTTTGAACCCGAGACCTCTGGTATAGCAGGCGAGCACTCTACCCACTGCACCACAGCGGCCACAGCGGCAAATGTTTTTATTAGGCCCTTTTATAGTTCCAATATATAAAAGTGGGCGCGGCCGACGACCGATTTCGCTAAAATTGTGGACGTTATGAAAGTGTATACACCAAGTTTCATCATAACATAACAATTATTTTTCGAGTTATAGGCTAACAAATCTCGTATATTCCTGCTTCTAAAAGGAGGCGGTGCCACGCCCATTTTCCAAAATTTTTTTCGTTTTATTGTCGTAGGTTTACTCCTGCCACAAATTTCAGTGATAGATTAAGCCACTTTATAATACACAGATATAAAAGTGGGCGTGGCGTCAACCGATTTTGACAATTTTCCGTCCAAACGTTTGCCTAAGTAAGTAACTCAAAGGCGGGGTGTAATAAGGCCTTTTGAAATAAGTCCTTTAAGGCCTTATTTCACAACCAAAGTGAAATAAAGCCTTTATTTTGTCATTTTCAAAAAAAAGGTCTTATTTCACATTTAAAGCGCAATTAGGCCTTTTTTGAAATTGCAATAACGCCTTTATTTATTTACGCGATAACTTATCCGTCTACGTCGACGTATGTGACTTTGGTACGTTGCGGCGACGGATCCGTCGTAATTGTGACGATGTACATTTGAATGCTTTGTGGCCTACGTTGAAGGGTGTACTACGCAGAGGGACATCACCGTGGCGGTAGCCACGGTTGGGGCACACGTCCGGACGGATGGCGTAGCCCAGGGTTATTTTTTATAAGCGCGGCCGAAGGCCCCCAACGCAATAGCTGTTCTCCGCAAAAGTTTTTTCTTTATCTTCTCTTTCCTGAGTAATATCTATGGCCCAGTCCACAGGGCTTTTGCGCAGAACACTTTTCTGCGTTGGCGGCCTTCGGCCGCGCTTATAAAAAATAACCCTGGGCTACGCCATCCATCCGGACGTGTGCCCCAACCGTGGCTACCGCCACGGTGATGTCCTTCTGCGTAGTACACCCTTCAGCGTAGGCCACAAAGTGAAATGAGACCTTTAGAACCTTATTTCACATTTGAAGTGAAATAAGGCCTTATTCTTAATAAAGGCTTTATTTCTCAATCGATAGCGAAATAAGGCCTTAAAGGCCTTATTTCAAAAGGCCTTATTACACCCCGCCTAACTCAAACATACCAAATTTCATAGATATATCTGCTACGGTTTCTGAGTTATGGCTTTTAAACTTTCAATGGTTGGCCCTTAATAAGTGGGCGTGGCACCGCCCATTTTCCAAAATTTCATCAAATTTCGTCATAAAGGCCAATACGCAGCTCTCAAGAAAACCAAAAAATCTATGTAATTTGACGTACAAGAAATGCTCAAGAAAAATTACTTTTGTCATATTTTCTTTTGCGGTACGCAGTTCTAAAGAAATTGTACTACTATTTTTTAAGATTTTTTAGAAAGAGTGCACAATTGAACTCTGGTTCCGCCAAGAAATAATGAATTTTCTATTATTTCTTCAAGAAAATTTTACAGAAGAGGTAAATAAACTCAAATGTAACATTTTGTTTGAAAGTATAATTACTTTCCTACTACCATTTCAACGCTCAAGAAATGAAATTTATTTCTTGAGCGTTTTCTTCAGGGTACGGAAAACTCACTCATGAACGCTCAAAAACACATTCTTCTCAAATCACAAACAAATATTCAAAGAAAAACGTATAACCACTCAAATAGTGAGCGAATTAACGCACAACAGCCATCGATCGCTCATAGCGGTGGCGATAAACTCAATTCATAAATTCACTCAAAAATGAATTATCGTACAATTTCTCTGGTAAATTCACTCTATGAGTTTATTTTACAATTTTTTGCGCTAGCGATCATTTTTTGAGTTTATCATTTTTTGATCGCACTTTGAGTTTATCATTTTATACGTTCACAAGGGTTTTTGTGAGGTTTAAGCACCTAATGTCGACGTCCAAACACGGAGACACGAAGTTGAGCAACCCGCTGCTTTTGTTCGTTTGAAGGTGAGAAGGCGACGAGGAAAGGAGGGGGGCACCAAGTCGTCGGTGCTCTGACAACACGCTTTGTGCAGCAATTCTTATCGCCAGTGACCAATCAGAGCGTTCGAAGAATGCCAGAACAAAACATAATGAACAAAAGTTGGCCAGCGACGAGTTGATGTGTTTGGACAAATGGAAGACAGAACAGCGGCACAAAAGAGAATCGTTGGATAATTTCGCAGCAGAGTTGCTGTGTTTGGACACGGACAATGGCATCGTGAAGGCGCAGTTTTTGGATGATGGTGTGCGTTTATTAGATGATAAATATGATATATCCCAGCAGTATTTGAGGTAAGGAGGTGCATATTCAATAGAATATTCATTATGAAAAATAGCCTGAAAGTAAGTTCAAAATTCATTGCTGAAAAAATAACTGAACACGCAGTGAAGACATCAGGTGTACTGAAATACATGCTATGGAAGTTCTCCCTGCGTATTCAGGCCTTTTTTCCTACAGAAACTCTCCCTTCTCGTTCGGCAGTTTTTAGGTAGTTGATTTTCGACGCCACCTCTATATAAAAACGAAAGGGAAAGTTCAGATATTAGAACTACATCTCTACTGAATATTCAGTAGGAAATATGTGCTGTTTTCCAGCTGATAAATACTGCTGGGATGTATGTATGTACATACATATGAATGCATTTGTGTACGTAGATATGTATGTACATATGTATGTATATATTTATAATATTTTAAAAAGCCTTAGGTCTTATAGCGATATATAGTACATATGTATATTGAAGTTGCACTTTAACAATTTTATTATGTATTTATTCAATCTAATAAAAATTTTATATATGTATGAGTTTACATACATATTTGTGTTCATTCGACACATACATACATATGTATATATTTTCTGAAATAGGACGTTATTGAAAAAAAATTCTGAAATAAGACGTTTTGCAAACAATTTTTGAAATAGCCGTCGATATGTAGTCTATATAAATATTTTATTTAACATAGGTACCTACATCTTTAGATTTTACTTTAAAACTGGAATTGAACAACTGAGCGTACGTTCAAAATACAAGTTCGGATTTTATTAAATTGTACATATGTATGTATGTATGTATGCATGTATATAATATTAATACATGCACATATGTATGTCTATTCAATAATGGAATGCGGGTAATGATATTTTCCATTTCGAATGTATATACACACATGTGTACAAATAAATAAAATGCGAACTTATTTTTTGAACGCTCAATTGTTGTATTCAAGTTTTCAAGTAAGAACTAAATACATACATACATATGTATGTATGTAGGTATTTATGTTAAATAAAATATTTAACAACTCTTAACTCATACATATAGACTACAAATGTATATAAATATATATGTAGGTACATCGGTATGTAAATATAAATTTTTATAAATATTAATTTAAATAAATTTAATAATTTAATTAGTTTGAATAAATACATACTTAATAAAATTTAAACTCGATATACCTACATACATACATATACATGCCTATCGCTATGAGAGCTAAGGCTTTTTAAAATATTATAAATACCCTGCAGTAAATTTGTTTCACTGCTGAAGGATCAGTGATGATTCTTTGTTGAATATTCATCACTGTCGTCATAACTCAGTATATTTTTATTTGTTCTTGTTTTTTTACTGAGGAAAGCAAACCATTTATATGAAAAATTCATCAGTCTTTATATGAAAGTATTCACTGATGCCTCCTCGTCATAGGTGAATTGCATCAGTGATTCATTAAGGATTCATTGCGGATTTTTACTGCAGGGTATGTACATACATATGTATGTACATCCATATATACGTACACACATGCATGAATATGTACCCTGTAGGGAAAATCTCTAGTTCCGAACTAGGTCGCTTCTAGTGCATTTTTCGACACTACTAGTGCGAGCTAAATCTCTTTTGCATGTTATCAACTGACGAATATAACACGGCGATGTCCTAGGCGGTGTCAATTGTCACTCTCTGCACTACATTTTCGATAGTTCCGAACTAGTACTAAATTCTACAGTTTCCACTAGTTCGTTTATTGGCACAATTTCGATAGTTCTGAACTAGCTACATGTACCTACAAATTCTACAGTTTTACATCTGCCGCTTAAGTGCAGCCTTTGACACACTTCATGCAAGTAGCGCGATGGCCGACTGGCTAACGCATGTGCATTTCAATCTGAGAGCCGCGGGTTCAAATCCTGTCGGTGTCAAGTTGGATGATAATTTTTAATTTTTTTATTTTTTTTAAACTAATATTTTTTTTATTTATTTATTAATTAAAAATTTACAATAATATTTAAAAAGTAATAAAATAAAAAAAATTAAAAATAAGCCTGAGGAATCGAAAATTAGAGGAACATTTCATTTCATACAAGATGCAAATAGAAAACTCTTTACATATATGAAATGATTCACTAAACATCTGAGAATTGCAGAAATATACAAAGCAGACGGTAATTGAACCAACGAAAAATTTTCATAGAATTGCATACAAATCAAAGTGTGTCTTATAATGGTCACTCAATTCACTTCTTCTGAACTGGTGAGGGTCTATTTATAATTTATCTAGTATGTACATTAGGGAGGGTCGAAAAAAAAAGTTGTAAAAGTCCGCCCCTAAACTTGAAGCTTATGCTGATAGGGTTAAGGGACACAAAAAAATTTTGTTTTTTGATCCCGCGAAATACCGCCGAAATTGTTTTTTTCTTGTACCTTTGTTATTTATCATCCGATTTTTAAAACTGATACGTCATTAGTTTCGTATTTTGCAGCTCTACACTTCCTTCTAATGTCCTTTTGAGCTCTGAAGTCATGTTCACATAGTTGGGTCAGCTAACTTATTTGTATGTCCATGAATTATTCTCTTTGTTTTGCAAATGAAAGTGCTTCAAAATTCATGACAATGTTGCCTTTAAACGGTTTTACTAAATTAATAAACAAAGAAGTTACGTCACGACGAATATTTAACGTAGAGCTGCAAAATACGAAAATAATGACGTATCAATTTTAAAAATCCAATGAAAAATAACAAAGTTACAAGAAAAAAACGATTTCGGCGGTATTTCGCGGGATCAAAAAAAAAAATATTTTTTGTGTCCCTTAACCCTCTCGACATAAGCTTCAAATTTAGGGGCGGACTTTTAAAACTTTTTTTTTTTTCGTATGGGGACCAACCCTATCTAATGTACATACATACATACATCATATTTATGGTCTAATAAACGCACGCCATCATCCAAAAATTGCGCCTTCACAATGCCATTAGCTGCTTAAACCTCACAACAAACCCTTATGAACGCATAAAATGATAAGCTCAAAGAGCGATCAAATAATGATAAACTCAAAAAATTATAGCTAGCGCAAAAAATTATAAAATAAACTCATAGAATGAATTTTCAAAAAATTAATTTTCAAACGATCTCTCATTTTAAAATGAATTTATGTAAGAGTTTATTTATTTTATTTTTTTAATTTAATTTTAATTTTTTTGATAACGGAGAATCGAGGTAAAAAATTTATGAAGAACCTACTTTAATTAACCCTCTTCTAACGATTTAATTTCAGTATTTCAGCAAATGACTCAAAAATCCACATATTTTTCGAAAATAAATAAGTCAATTAAGTTATATTAAAATCAATCATCAAAGGAGGATTTCTTTGCCGACTAGTGTAATTTGGTTTATGTATACTGCATTTTTTCTCTGGGTGGATACATATACATTAGACTGGGTTGGTCCCCATACGAAATAAAAAAGTAGTAAAAGTCCGCTCCTAAATTTGAAGTTTATGTTGAGAGGGTTAAGGGACACAAAAAAAACTTTTTTGACCCCGCGAAATACCGCAGAAATCGTTTTTTATTGTAACTTTTTTATTTGACATCCGATTTTTAAAGTTGATATGTCATTATTTTGGTATTTTGAAGCTCTATATTTTCTTCTAATGTCCTTTTGAACTCTGAAGTCGAATATGCAAAGTTTGTAAAAGTCCGCCCCTAAATTTTAAGCTTATATTGAGAGGATTAAGGGACAAACGAATTTGTTTTCTGATCTCGCCAAATTCCGCCAAAATGGTTTTTTATTGTAACTTTGTTATTTGACATCCGATTTTTAAAATTGGTACGTCATTACTTTCGTATATTGAAGCTCTATATTTTCTTCTAATGCCCTTTTGAACTCTGAAGTCAATTAACAAAGTTACAATAAAAAAACAATTTCGGCGGCATTTCGTGGGATCATAAAAAAAAATAAAAATTTTGTCCTTAATCCTATCAATATAAGCTTCAAATATAGGAGCGGACTTTTACAACTTTGCATATAAAGATTTGCTTAAAAAAATTAGTTAAATAATAACTACATTAAATATTCGTAGTGACTTCTTTGTTTATTAATTTAGTAAAACTGTTTAAAGGCAACATTGTCATGAGTTTTGAAGCACTTTCTTTTGGTAAAACAAAAAGGATAATCCATGGACATACAAATAAGTTGGTACAACAATGTGAAAACGACTTCAGAGCTCAAAAGGACATTCGAAGAAAATATAGAGCTTCAAAATACTAAATAATGACGTATCAATTTTTAAAATCGGATGTTGAATAACAAAGTTACAAAAAACCCGTTTCGGCGGTATTTAGCGGGATCAAAATAAAAATTTTTTTGTGTACCTTAACCCTCTCAACAAAAGCTTCAAATTTAGGAGCGGACCTTTACAACTTTTTTTTTTCGATCCTATCTAATATATGTATATACATACATACATATAATAATAAATTTTGCCACTATTGCTTGATTGAGTGGGAAAAAATTTTAAGCCACTGATATGAAAGTAGTAAAATTTTTCAAGCCCAATCCAACTGAGTTAGAAGCTAAAGTTCGATTCTATTCAACCACTAATATCTTATTTGTTTGTTGTTATTTTTTCAGACGTTTGCTTCAAAGCACACTGATGTAACTGATCTAATTGACAGCATAAACAATAAATACTATTATTATACTAGAACTAGAGGATTGTTCCGAATATGCTTTCCAAAGGAAAGACCCCCTCAAACTGCAGGTAAGATTACATATGCCCAATAAACGTTTTTCATAATTCTCAATTTGAGATGCATTTGAGAACTAGCCCTTTTATCAAACTCCAAAAGTTTGATTTCAAATTCATATAAAATTTCCGTTGATAAGGCACATTTTTAATAAAGGAATTTGGGCTGATTCTCAAATTGAGAAATTCCATTTTGGCAAGCCTTTTTCAAACATGGAACGAAATGGAATGGAATCAATGGATGTACATACATACGTATCTATTTACGCATTACATATTTACACAGGAGAGTGCAGCAAAATTGAGGGATGGTGAGAGTGAGAGAGTTTGTATTGTTGAGCGCAGACCGAACAGCGCTACATTAAGCTTTAAACAGAATCAATCGTCAGACGCGTTTTCGCGTGGTGCGGCGATGACGTTTGTTTGCGAATATCGCCCAGTAAAACAGAATCAAGGCGAAATTGCCATATGCATATTTTTATAATTACGATGTTTTCTTACTTCTTCCATTGACTCTTCTCTTCTGTCCATATTATCAATTTTTTCCACATGTTTGTACCCAAGTTCCAAATAATTTATTTAACAGGCGATACCGTCCAAATTAGAGACAAGTCTATTCTGACGAGTTTTCGCCGTGCGATTTCGCCAGCGCACATAGGTACATGGAGAAAACTATATTGATGTACGCAAATGTCAAAGCTGTGTGATCGATAATTATTTTGCTCCTTAATTTTGTGCTTTAATATTGTATAATAATTTACTTTAATTTAAAAGTTCATTGCAAAAAAGTGATTAATTTAGTGCACTACAAAAGCAATAAAGCTAAACAGATTTTGGTTAATTATTTATTGAATATTTTTAATTTAAAATTTCAAGTGTGATTGCCGAGTCATTTTGCATATTGTTGTTGCAGTTTTGTGGCTAATCTTTTTAACATAAATTGTTTTTGTGTTTTTTGCGTTCTTTATTTTTCATTTCACTTTTTCATTTTAATATTCTTTCTCTTGTCACAGCTGTTTGCGTCTGCTTTTTAAGCGTCTTGCTGTGCATCTCAAACTGCTCACTGTCATATACACTACACTACTTTCCAAACTGTCACTAACTTACTAACTTTACAGTCTTTCAAACTGTTTGTAGCTATTAACCCTTTCGGTTCTATCATTCGTTTTGACACTTATTTAATTTCTCTCTGATTGTTTATCTGTAATAGAATTTTATACTCTAAATTTGTCTTGCATATATAAAAACTGTTCTGTTAAAAGTGAGTCCGAGCGTTTCGTGTCTTGTTGGCTGTGTGATGGGTTAGCTCATATAAAATGTGTAGGCATAACAGGCAGAATGCTGGATTTGATTAATGACAGAAAGGGCTTGCGTTGGTCATGCGTGAATTGTAGGTCGACCGAAGTAGATCTTTCTAAACTTTTCAGCCAAACGAGAAGTGGTTTCTCTGAGATTGGAAAAGAGCTACTTTCTTTGACTGAAAATTTCAACCACTACGAAAATCTGTTTAATTCATTTAAATGCCTAGAACTCTCTTCTTTATCATCGGCATCTTTACCTTCTTTACTTGGTACGACGGGTGATTCCACTGCTGCACCACGTAATGTGCCAGTGTTGAAAAATCTTCAGTTAAATCCTGTACAACCACAGGAGGAACTTATTGACTTAGCTTCACCGAATCCGCATTATGTGGGGTCTTGTTCTACAAAGGACTCATCTTCAAATTCTAGGTCTTCTAATGCACCTCTCGAAGGTATTTCGGTACAATCAACTATGCCCGAAACGACTGAACCAATTGTTAATAAGTTGGTTGTCGTTCCTGCGAAGAAATCGATATTCGTATCTAGGTTTCATAAAGACACAACCGCGGATGATCTAAAGGGCTATATTTCGTCCAAAATCTCTACTGGAAATATTTTTATCAAAAAATTCAACTTTTCATACACAAGAGACATTTCTTCTTTTAAAATTGATGTATCTCCTCAAGATTATCAAACTTTACTGAACAGTTCATTTTGGCCACCTGGTGCTTTTGTTCGCGAGTTTGAAAACAGGCCTAAAATAAATGGTCACAATACGGCGAAAATTTCTCGTACTGCTTCAAAAAACTGAGTATAACCTTAAATTCCGCATTAAATATTTTCTATCAAAATGTCAGGGGTCTGAACACCAAATTAAGTGATTTTTATTTAAAAACGATTGACTGCGTCTATAATGTAATTTCTTTTACCGAAACATGGCTTAAGCCCCATGTTTTTGATTCTGAAATCTTTTGTAACCATTATCAGGTGTATAGAAATGATCGCGTAAACAGAATCGGCGGTGATGTCTTGTTTGCTGTAAAGTCCTCATTACATTCTGAGGTGGTCAGTACACCTAATATTGGTGGTGTGGAGTCGATTTGCATTCGACTTAAGCAAGGAAAGGATTGGATTTATTTATTTGCTTGCTATATCCCGCCAGCCTGCAATATAAGCGTGTATATGGAATTAGCATCTGTGCTTAAAGATGTACACGCGCTGATGAACTCCTCTGACTCTATGCTTGTGTTAGGCGATTTTAATCTTCCGTGCATTTCTTGGAGCGTTTCAGAGGAGAATATTATTCCGAACTCATCGAGATCGGACATGAATAGCTTTTTCGATCAGATTGCGGACTTATACCACCCTTCTCTAGAGATTACATACGAAATTGTAAACAATATTAGTGGCTGAATTTCTAGTTCAGCTAACACAAGTACGTATTATAATTTTTCCAAAGCCAACTTTAAAAAACTTAATCATGAGTTAGCTAGTTTAACATGGCCAAAATTTAATAACGAAAACGTTTTACTTTTTAATAAAATTATTCATTGCCTATTTGAAAAACTTGTGCCTAAACGTGTTCGTGAGTACAGTGAGCCATTACAACCTTGGTTCATAAAAGAGCTTAAAACTTTAAAAAATAAGAAATCCCGAGTTTTCAAATCATACAAGAAATCGGGATTACATGCCGACTACTTAAAGTATGCTGAGCTTAGACGCCAATACTTTGTGTTAATTAAAAATGCTATAGAACTTATATACGTAAAATTAAGTCTAATTTTATTCGTAATCCAAAATCGTTTTACAGTTTCGTAAACTCCAAGAGAAAAGTTAATGGGTTTCCGTCTGCTATGAGATATCAAGACAACACTTCAAGTGATTGTCAAGAAATTTCCAATCTTTTTGCACAATTTTTCAAACATAATTATTCCAACATAGAAGAACTTCCATTTCGTAACTATCCATATCGATTATCTCCTAATACATCAATTTACAAACCATATATATCTGCAGATAACGTGTTATCAGCTTTATTATCATTAAAAGAGTCATTTAGTTATGGTCCTGACTAGAGCTGCAAAACTATCGATGGCACTATCGATAGTACCGATAGTTTTTTTTTTCGTGTCACTATCGATAGTTATTTTCCACTATCGATGGTTATCTCTATTCCATGATTCAACAATTATTGTTGCTCCATGCTCTATTCATTCTTGTAGTTTTGTCCCAAGTGGTCCCAAGAGAAGAATACTGAATGTTAGGGAGGAGTTGGATTTCGATATCAAATTGGTCAAATTAATACCCCAGCGGGTTAGGGGGCTTAGAATATACCCGTGGTAAGGAATGTCTGTATTAAGTGGCGACTAAAATCCACGCTTCTAACGATATATAACTTGTAGTAATTGAACCACACCTCGCTAAATGACATCTGGCCAATGTCAAAATTTTTAATTTTTCCCGATTTTTGAAAGTTTTGATTTTCAAATTAAGTTTTTTATAAAAACTTGTAAAAATCAGAAAAAATTTTTTTTTTTTAAATTAGCCCGTTTAATTGTTAACGTAATATCAAAGATATCTGATAAAAACGTTATTTTTAGCGATTTCTTTCATGTGAAACAAAAAGGATATTTTATGGACTAAAACTCGGTTATATGACTCATCAATTTCCTTCGTATTTTTTTGTTTTTTGATTTATTTAAAGTAGAGTGTATTCTACATTAATGAAATGTTTAAACAGTGTGCCTTTTGATTATCGGTATTTTACATTAATGAAATGTATAAACAATGTGCCTTATGTACTAGTCAGCGCCAAAGATGCTAAAAAACAAATGTACTACTTTTAGTTTTATTACTATAGCGTTTTCAAGTCAAATGAAACCTTTTTCAAATCAAGTGCAAATTTTAAATTGAAAAAGGTTTAATTTAACCAAAAAATGCTATATATATAAGTGAAGTATTTAATTCCTATTTGTTGTTCTTTTGTTAATTAATTAATGCTATGCGTTAAAAAAAATTAAAGACTTTGGAAAGAAAACTGTAAACGAAACCATCCCTCTTTTTATTTTAGTCAAGGCAAATTCATTATGGTAATGGCACGGCGAATTCGGCAATATTCGCCTCGATTCGCTTCAAGTTTTTTGTCCATCAAAATGTCAAACTCAAAGTAAAATTTTTCCTTATTTGACATTCTCATGTATTCTTCTGTACACGGTGAATTAAAAACGAGAAGAAGAAGAAGTCAGCTGTTCACGTACCATTACCATAAGAATGAATTTGCCTTGATTTTAGTGAAATATTCATAAAAAACTATCGATAGTATCGATAGTTTTTTTTCGACTATCGAAACTATCGAGTGGTCCGACTATCGATGGTTTTGCAGCTCTAGTCCTGACCAGATACCAACATGCTTTCTAAAAAACTGCATTATTCAATAGTTCCTTAGAACAAGGCATTTTCCCTATGCTCTGGAAAGAGTCATTCATTACCCCCCTTCGTAAAAGCGGGAGTAGGTCCTCCATAGAAAATTATCGAGGTATAGCAAATATTTCGGCTATTCCTAAATTATTTGAAGCAATAGTTACCAATAGATTGTCTCATTCAACGTCCTCATTAATTTGTGATTCCCAACACGGTTTCTGTAAGGGTAAATCAACGGTCACAAACCTACTGGAGTTTACCACTAGTGTTTCTAATGGATTTTCTCAAAACTTGCCCACTGATGTTATATACACGGACTTCAGCAAAGCATTTGATAAAGTCAATCACTCCTTGCTGATTCTTAAACTTGATCTTCTTGGCTTTCAGCCCAGCCTTTTGCAATGGATATCTTCATATCTTTTAAATAGAACACAAAGGGTGATTTTCAAAAATGCTTACTCGTCTATTATTAATGTTACTTCAGGAGTTGCTCAAGGCAGTCACCTTGGCCCGATTCTGTTTTTGCTATTTATTAACGATATAACTACTACAATTAAACACTCAAAAATTTCATTGTATGCGGACGACGTAAAGCTTTTTAGATCATTCTCTTCATTTGATGATAGAACTTTGCTTCAGGAAGATTTAAATTCCTTAGTTTCTTGGTGTGACACTAACATAATGCCACTTAACCTCAATAAATGTAAATTCATGCGCTTTTCCCGGAAAACCGTACAACCAGCTTCTTATGCAATAAATGGCTTAGGTCTCGAACAAGTAAATGAGTTTGTGGATTTAGGTGTAATAATAGACTGCAAACTTAATTTTAACATTCATATTAATGCTACAGCAAATAAGGCAAGAGGTGTCTTAGCGTTTGTAAAACGTTGGTCAAAGGAATTCAGCGACCCATACATAACTAAAACACTCTTTACAACTTTAGTAAGACCTATATTGGAATACGGTTCGATAGTTTGGAATCCATACTAACATATTCACTCTGATCGCTTAGAGTCAGTCCAAAAACAGTTTTTGCTTTTTGCTTTAAGAAATTTGCCTTGGGACTCTGGTCAAGGGCGTAGGCAGGTAGGGGCAGGGGGGGGGCTGGCTAGGTACTGCTTAATATTATAATGGCATCAGAGATTAGTACAGAAATTTACGTGTGAAAATAAAACAGTGAGATTTGTTTCAATTCGTGTCTACAGTTCACTAAATATTTTAGCATTAGCATTGATAAGCAGAATCTAAGGCCCGGTTTCACCAGCGTGACTAAAGCTAATACTGATTTCACACAGGCGCACATAGGTAGATTTTACGAATTTATGCGACCAAAATTTAAAATTTTAAAATTGATGCAAATAAAAAATCCAAAATCGCTCTACGTTTATAATAGACCGGGCGATAATAAACCGGTCTTCTCGGCTTTTATAGACAACCGGGGTGCCCCTGCCGCTAGTCGAAACTTATTATTCTCCCACTTTTTCGATTTTTTATTTTTTACGTATTTTAAGTAACCCATTTTTAAACGTCAATATTTTTAGTTTTAAGACAGTTATCAAAGTAAACAACATGGATTCGAGTGCTTCAGGTAAATATCATTATTTATTGAAAAACTCGTCAACCTAGCATAATAAAAGACCCACCATTTTGAAGCTTTTAAGCATATTGCGTTTTCTTGAAAAAATATTGTTCATTTTTTTATTCCAAAGCATTTTAGTTATATTATCGCCTCCGATCGTCTCAAAATTTTTATGCATTTTAATAGTGGGTCGTCTTTTCTTATGGTTCTGATGAACATCAGCTGCGAACAGGTGCGGCTGGGGTAAAAAAAGATACATTGAAAAAATGTCCAAACAATTTTGTTTTTCATTTTCATCGAAAATTCTCCTGGTTCATCTGGAAAAAAATTAGTTACCCGTCAATTTCTCTATGGAAAAACGCAAAGCCAGAAGTTATCAACAATGGATGAAAAATTGGCCTATTTGGAAAATTACCTGTTTTCATATTTTTAGTATTTCCAATTTTTCAAAGTCAAGGAAATACTTATCATAAAAAGTGGCTAAGAATCCTAAAGCTACATTTTTTAGAAGAGTTTTGAGCATGCAATTTTGGAGCTCATTCAATTTTAATATAATAATATGCAACATTCAACTTTTTGAAAATTTTCATTGGCTTTTCGGAAATTTTAATTGGAACGGTCTCATGTACATATAAGGCAAACACCCTACAGAAAAAAAACCTCAAATCGACGGAATTTTACACAGCATTGAGAATTTCACCTTTTACACTAAAATTGGTTGGCTACATAACAGTCCACTTAGAAATCTGCTCAAAATCTTCTATAAATTGTGGCCTTGCTTTGAAATTTTTAATGCACTTTCAGAAATTTCTACGATTTTCCGGATTTTTTCCATAAGCTCAGAAATCCTGCTTGAAACGCTTTTTATTGAAAAATTATCTATATTTTTAAAATAAAATAAGAAAGTAAAATTTTCCTTTTGACTTTGCGCAACCCAGTTTGTTTGACAGTTGTTGTTGTCATTTTTATATTAGCAGTGTTGCTGTAGTCGCACTCACAAATTAGTATTATTTTTGACATTTAAGAGCGCAACAGCAATACTTGATTTTAGTCGCAAACAAATTGATGTTTGACTACTTCAAATATTTGATGTGCTTGCCCCCCCCTTGATAAAATCCTGGCTACGCCCTTGACTCTGGTTACAATCTTCCACCGTATACTAGCCGTTTAAAACTCCTTAATCTTCCGACTCTTGCAAGTCGACGAGAAATGTTATTATATATATATATTTATCGTTAAGCTCTTGAATGGCTTAATTCTTTCTCCTTTCTTGCTAGCTGAAATAAACTTTAACATTCCTTCTCGTTCAACAAGACACTTCAACCCTATCTATTTAAAGCAGTGTAAATCAAACTTTGAATTAAATGAACCTTTCCGGGGTTTATGTAAGAGCTTATTCCAGCTTTTTAGATATTTCGGACTCACTTTTCATTATAAGGGAAAAAATACTGTCTTAACACATAGTAGCGATTATTCTGTTATAATTCTCAAGACTAACTTCAAATGTACTATACTCAGCTGATGATTTTATTTCTCTGTAGCTGAGCAGTTTAAGATCTCGACGCTTAACAAACTCCTGCCACTCAACTCCTCGGCATTTTATGTAAATAAAAAATATCCGTACGTCATGCGGGTGCGCCTCTCGTGCGGTCGGGCGGGATTGGAGGGCGTGGGTTATTATTATTATTATTATTATTATGCCACATCCATATTTATGGATAATCCTGTCTGATCCATAAACTATGGATGCCATATCCATATTTATTATTATTACATATTTGTATAATAAATTATACAAAAAAAACTTAAGACACTAGGCGCTGTGGTGCAGTGGGTAGAGTGCTCGCCTGCTATGCCAGAGGTCTCGGGTTCAAACCACGGTCCGAGCCAAACACCAAAAAAATTTTCTAATTAGTAAAAATCCAATTATTGGGTTTTTTAAGAGCAGCGGTCACCTCTCGGCAGTGGGCGGCATACCCTCCGAGAGTATTTCTGCCATGAAAAAGCTTCTCACAAAAAATGCATTCGCCGTTCGGAGCCGGCATAAAACTGTAGGTCCACACAATTAGTAGGAAAAACAAAAAGGAGCACACCTCGAATTGGGAGAGAAGCTCGGCCATAAAACTCGTCAGAGTTATAATAGCGCCATTGTATTATTATTAACTTCAAATGTACTATACTCAGCTGATGATTTTATTTCTCTGTAGCTGAGCAGTTTAAGATCTCGACGCTTAACAAACTCCTGCCACTCAACTCCTCGGCATTTTATGTAAATAATAAAAATAGGTAAAAAAACTTTTTAAGTTAAACGGTTTTATGTTATACATACATTGCAATGTTTAAGATAAATGTACTAAAAACCAAAAAATAATAAAATAGATACAGTCGTGGGAATTATAAACATTTGCATAGACTAGACTAAAATAAAACCGTGGGGCACGTCAATTGTCTACAATCGTTGATTAAAATGTTTGTTTTGTAATGTTACACTATAATTAGGCAGTTGTTCAACCGACAACGATGGACGCGTGATAAGTAGGGCTAGAATGTGGAAAAAAGCTAGCAAGCTCGATTATAAGCGAGATTTAGGGTTTCATAGTGGTGAGCGAGTAGTACTTTTATCATATGTTTTGTCGATTAAAGACAAACTACGAGCAGTGAAACGATTCCTCGTGTGAATGTCCAACGATAAACTAGTTGAAACATCTCTTTTATTAACATGGAGTGTATAACTATTGGAATTTCCATGAGCAAGAAAATAGTAAGTATTTTCCTCACCGTCTGCGGGCCAACTGCCTAACGACGAATTAAACGATTCTTCTATCGCACATTAAGTCGATAATTTGTAGAAAATTGACGTGCCCCCCGGTTTTATTTTAGTCTAGTCTATGCAAATGTTTATAATTCCCACGACTGTATCTATTTTATTATTTTTTGGTTTTTAGTACATTTATCTTAAACATTGCAATGTATGTATAACATAAAACCGTTTAACTTAAAAAGTTTTTTTACCTATTTTTATTTTCTAGTTTTTAGTTTTTATTTCGCATTCTGTTTAATTCATTTAGTGCTTCATTATTGCAAGGTTTCTTGCCCGTTAGTTTATTGCAGTCCAACGCCTCTATAGCGACCCACGCGCCACCTATCGGAAGTTTTTTTTAGGAAAATATTTCCTTTCAAGGTAGTAATACATGTTCCGAATTTCAGCCAAATCGGACCATAAATGCGATTTTTGTAAATATAGCGACCCACGCGCCACCTAGCGGAATTTTTTTTTTTAAGAAAATATTTCTTTTCATGGTAGTAATACATGTTCCGAATTTCAGCCAAATCGGACCATAAATGCGATTTTTGTAAATATAGCGACCCACGCGCCACCTAGCGGAACTTTTTTTTAAAGAAAATATTTCGTTTCAAGGTAGTAATACATGTTCCGAATTTCAGCCAAATCGGACCATAAATGCGATTTTTGTAAATATAGCGACCCACGCGCCACCTAGCGGAATTTTTTTTTTTAAGAAAATATTTCTTTTCAAGGTAGTAATACATGTTCCGAATTTCAGCCAAATCGGACCATAAATGCGATTTTTGTAAATATAGCGACCCACGCGCCACCTAGCGGAATTTTTTTTTTAAGAAAATATTTCTTTTCAAGGTAGTAATACATGTTCCGAATTTCAGCCAAATAGGACCATAAATGCGATTTTTGTAAATATAGCGACCCACGCGCCACCTATCGGAATTTTTTTTTCATAATATTGCATTGTCATCGGGGTTATACATGCGTGCAAAATTTCAGATTATTCGGTTGACAGGAAGAGGGTGAAATTTGAATTACTAAATTTGACCCAAGAATAAAGAATAAATAATAAAACAAACGGGGTGAGCTAAATAAAACCGTTTAATAAAAAATATCCGTACGTCATGCGGGTGCGCCTCTCGTGCGGTCGGGCGGGATTGGAGGGCGTGGGTTATTATTATTATTATTATTATGCCACATCCGTATTTATGGATAATCCTGTCTGATCCATAAACTATGGATGCCATATCCATATTTATTATTATTACATATTTGTATAATAAATTATACAAAAAAAACTTAAGACACTAGGCGCTAACGACTAAGGATTGTAGTAAAATATTATTTGTATTGGTGCTAAACTAGGTACAATTTAGATACAATTTAGATTATGTCAGTGGCGTAGCTAGAGAATTTTTCGGAGGAGTCACAGCCAATGTAAAAAATTTACCAAAATTAAAATTACCCAAAAAAAACTACATTTTTTTTACAAATGATAAAAATCGCTAGCTTAGAATGCAAATTGTGTAAGTCCTTTTTTAAAACTTTGTAGGAGAGACAAAAAACAAAAAAGAAAAAAAAAATTCGAAATGAAAAAAAATTTCTGTTCATATAAATATTTTGGACTTACACAATTTTTTTCGCTTTTTGGACTTACACAATTTGCGTATCACTGAATAACAACGAGTAGAAATATGACAAGTATCTCAGACTTGTTTAGCGCGGTGCGTATTTGATTTTTCTAGCGTTCTACATAAAAATACACTTTTTCATAAAAGTGGACTTACACAGTTTGTACTCTAAGCTAGCGAAATGTAATTTTTTCAGACTATAATTTAACATTTTAGTACACAAATATCGCTTATAATACATTTATCAAACACTTAAGGCCCTTGGCCACTTAAAATCTGGAATGTTAAGAAGTGTATACATATGTATGTGTGAGTGTCGGGTGATTGACGCAAATATCTAAAAGATTTGATTCTCATCAACGCGAGCCCGAACAAGAACGTGTAGCACGACGACTGCCGATTGCACTAACACACACAAAAAAACTCACACATACGCACTGCTTGACATGCCAGATTGTCAGTTGCCAAGGGCCTTTAACTATACTTCAAAAGTAAGTCTCATATTCTCTTCTGGAAATCTACGCGCATAGGTAGATTTTCAAGTTTTATGCGCCCAAAATTGAATTTTGTAAAATTGTTACAATTACAGAAAAAAACATACCCACATATTGGAAATAGAATGGGGAACAATAATTCATCGCTTTTTTCCCGACCCCATACTCTGCACTTGCCCCAGATGGTCGTAACTTAGCATATCTGAAGTTAATTTTTTTGTTTTTTTCTTACATATTTTTAAGTGCTAGTTTCAACTTGAATATTTATTATTTAAAGCATTTCATTCGTGATGAATCCTAAAGGTTCAAGTAATTATTAACACTTTTCAATAATATCCTTGGTTTCCAATAATTCTAAGTTTATAGTTTTAAGCTTTTAAAGTTGGGATATTTAAAAAAAAATTATCACTCTTTTTCATGTTAAAAATTGGTTTTGTTATGTTGCTCTGTCAGACTCAGTCAAATTAACCCTCGGACATGATATCTAGTACAATTAGTGGATAGCCGACAAAAAATTATGTCGCACAAAGCCGCACTTCACTACTAGATACAGGGTTTTTCATATGTACCTACAATAATTTTCTTTTTGTGCTTTATATTTAATTTTAATGTTTATATTTCTAACGCATATCTTGGTTAATGTAGGTGATGCTCGAAAGTAACCCAGATATTTAGCAGCGATTATTGTTAACTTTTTAGGCAGTATTATTAGTATTTCCAATTTTTCAAAGTAAAGGAAGTACTTATCATAAAAAGGGACTAAGAATTATAAAGCTACATTTTTTAGAAGATTTTTGAGTATGCAATTTTGCAGCTCATTCAATTGTAATATAATAATATGCAACATTCAACTTTTTGAAAAATTTCATTGGCTTTTCGGAAATTTTAATTGGAACGGTCTCACGTACATATAACGCAAACACCCTACAGAAAAAAATTACTAAAATCGACGGAAATTTTTACAGCATTGAGTATAGCACTTTTTACACTAACATTGGTTGGCTACATAACAGTACACTTAGAAATCTCCTCAAAATCTTCTATAAATTCTGGCAGCGCTTTGAAATTTTTAATCCACTTTTAGAAATTTCTACGATTTTTCGGATTTTTCCATAAGCTTAGAAAACCTGCTTAAGGCGATTTTTATTGAAAAATTGTTTACATTTTTAAACGAAAATAAGAGAGTCAAATTTTCGACAGAACTGTTTGAAATAAATTTAAAAACTCTGGCGTATGATTTTTTTTTTGAGTCACTGTATATATTTTTCAATAAAATCGACTTTTAACTAGAGCCCTAGATACCCGGGTATCGAGCAATTCGATCTGATCGTTTTTGTTTGAAGCCCGTTTGTTGTTCAAATGCCCGTACAAACATTCGATCATTCGAGCTTACAAACAAAAAAAATGTGTATCGGAAAAACAAAAATGAAAAAACTACATATAAAGAAAAAAAAAATAATAAACAAAAGAAAAAACAAACTTCAAAATACCCGAATTGTTCAAATGCCCGTACAAACATACGGGTAGTAAACAAACAAACAACTCTTCGAGCATTTGAACAACAACTGTTCGGGCTACTCGAAAATGTTCAAAAAAAAATCGAGAGCTCTACTTTTAACACAAATTATTAAAAGTTTACATTAAACAAGCAATTTGGAATAGATGTACACAATAAAATATTTTTGGCCGCATAAAACTTGAAAATCTACCTATGTGCTACGGTTATAAATAATAATTTTCTTATATAATTTAGTTTTTTAATATTCCATTTTGACAGACATTAAGTAAAATCTCAAGTTCAGATACTCTTATACATTGCTTATTTATTCCCATTGTAGTTTATACTAATATTATTTGATTACGATGATAAGGAACTGAAAGAAAACTTGAAATTTAAATAATTGGCGTTAATTTTCTGTTATTAGCATGTTAATAACAGCAATACCGTATAATAATTGTAGCGTTTGTTGAGCCGTAGGGAAGTGCAGAAACCGTAGGAATTTTACCACAAAAGAGCGAATATAAGAACAAAGAATGTAAATTGTGATAAAATTCCTGCGGTTCTTGCACTTTCCTACGGCTCAACAAACGCTATAATTGGATCTTTATTCGCTGAACAATGTCGATGTCTGCGTACAGCTCGTCGTTAAATCTCCGTCGATACTCGCCCTCGCTAACGCGCAAAGGTCCATAAATCCTCCGAAGAACTTTCCTCTCGAATACTCCAAGCGCCATCTCATCTGCTTTTGATATAGTCCATGCTTCTGCGCCATACATGAGGACTGGAACGATGAGTGTCTTGTAGAGTGTGTTTTTGGTTCGTCGAGAGAGGACTTTACTTTTCAATTGCCTACTTAGTCCAAAGTAGCATTTATTGGCAAGAGTGATTCTTCGTTGGATTTCAGTGCTGACATTATTTTTGGTGTTAATGCTGGTTCCCAAATAGACGAAGTCCTTAACTGTTTCGAATTTGTAGCTATCAACAGTGACGTGGCTGCCAAGGCGTGCTGTTTCTTTCTGTGTTGACAGAAGGTACTTCGTCTTGTCCTCGTTGACCGCCAAACCCATTTTCTTAGCCTCTTTATCCAGCTTGGAGAAGGCATAACATACGGCGCGCGTGTTAGTGCCAATGATGTCGATGTCATCGGCGTACGCCAGCAGTTGCACACTCTTGTGATATAAGATGCTTCCTGTATGGTTATGTTCTGCAGCTCGTATTATCTTTTCCAGCATCAAGTTGAAGATGTCACACGAGAGGGAGTCACCTTGTCTGAAACCTTGTTTGGTCTCGAACGGCTCGGAGAGGTTCTTCCCAATTCTGACGGTGCTGGTGGTGTTAGTCAACGTCATTTGGCATAGCCGTATAAGTTTTGCAGGGAAACCAAATTCAGACATTGAGGCATATAGGCAATTCCTATTCGTGCTATCAAAAGCGGCTTTAAAATCGACAAAGAGATGGTGTGTGTCGGTTCCTTTTTTCATGAGTTTTTTCCAGGATTTGGCGTATTGTGAAGATCTGGTCGATGGTAGATTTACCAGGTCTGAAGCCACACTGATAAGGTCCAATCAGCTTGTTGACGGTGGACTTCAATCTTTCGCACAATACACTTGCTAAGACCTTATATGCGATATTCAGGAGGCTTATCCCACGATAATTGGCGCGTATTGTGGAATCTACTTTTTCGTGGATTGGGCAGAGCACACTTAAGTTCCAATCATCGGGCATGCGTTCGTCCGACCATATTCTGCATAGGAGTTGATGCAACTGTAGCATTACATGAATACACCGTACTTACAGTTGTTGTCATGCACACATAATTTATTGTGTACACATGTACCGCACACATTGCAAAAACAAAACTGACCCAAATAAATTCCGTTAAACCCCAGCGGGAGTTTAACATCAAATATACACACCGCCGCACATTGCTTCTCAGGTTACATTTGTTGCATTTTGTCAAGTGCATTGCCCGAGCGGTCACAATGACCAACTGAGCGACAGCGTCAGTTTGTCAATGTGCACCGACGAAATATTTATGATTCACATATGCTGACACAGCATATGTTGAATACTCATTCTTTAGCATATATGTATTAGTGTAAGTTATTGTAATAATTTTTGGTATATAAGGAAGTGAAAGTGAATAAATAAATTCAATTCATATTCGAACCCTAAACACGAGTTGTCATTTATTAGATGGCGATCCGCCAGTTTGCTTTACCCTTATGAGTAAAAATTTGCTGAAAAGCGAAATATCTCATAAGGATTAAGCCTTTTCTCTCGGAAAATTTTTTTTACACGCGCACTTACAATTTAAAACGATACATACAAGTAAAGGAGAATTCAAACCAACATCCCGCGCACTTACAATTTGAAATGATACAAACAAGTATATGAGAGCAAAAATTCAATTGACTGGCAGCAAAACATAATGGTATGAAACTGACTGGCAGCAAGCAAAAATTCAATTGACTGGCAGCAAAACATAATGGTATGAAACTGACTGGCAGCAAGCAAAAGTGCAAATATAATTGACTGGCAGCAAAACACAATGGTAGTGAGCATAATCGTAGTGGAATAAAAATTGATAGACAACAAGCAACATAGAGAAACGGGCGCAACAGAACAAATTGGCACTGATGTCGGCGACATTTATAGTATAAAATTACAATAAGTATAACTATAATATTAAGTTTATATGAATTTAGCAGCCTAACGGCCGCTTCACCAAACAGCAAGTAACATTGCTTAGGGACATTATTTTCATATACGTATATTTCCTTCCGACATTAGGGTCTCATTTTAAATAAAACAACATAAATTGAGTAAATTTGAATGCCAGTTTATTTTTAATTCGGTTTAAATACATATCCCTTATGGATAGTGCATTGCCTGACGATAAGTAAATAAAATTTTTTGCAAAAATATATAAACAAAAAATTCACAAAAAAAAAAAAATAAATAAATTGAGTCAAAATTCTAAATTTTTTATTTCTTATAAAAATGGCATGGTGGAAATTTGCACTAAACAGTATCCTAATAGGAGTAGCAGGATATGAAATAGGTAAAGAAAATTCGGCAGAGAAAAGTTATGAAAATCAATTAGTCAGATACGAATAACACCCAGTTATAGAAGAAAGAGAAGAACTTTCAGAGAAATGGTTAATTATCTTTGCATGCATAACTATATTGATAATTGTCACAATTGCAATTTAAAAAAAAAAAAAAAAATTACATCAAAAATAAATTGAGACAGCTGAACAATGTACAGCAGCGTATCTAATCTAAAATTATTCAGACTCGAACTCCTTCACCTTCACTGAGTCAGACTCCATCAGTGGAAGAAAATAAACCACAAAATCATTCATTAAACATTCCAAATGTCCCAAAGATAAACGTCACAATGCCACAAACGGTAGTAGACTTTATCAAAACTGCTTCGTCAGTACTACCGGAGTTTGCTGGTAAACCAGAAAACCTACATAGTTTCCTAGATGCACTCGATATACTTGAGCAAATCAAGGATACACACGAGGCATTTGTCATTACCATGATAAAAACAAAGGTGAAGGGCACAGCAAAGAGTTTTATTAGTAACAGATCACAGTATAAAAGGGCGCTTGTAGGCTCCAGATCGAGCGTGAAAACGAAGACTGGACTAGAAAAAGGATTAGAAATACTGCTGACGTGCAAACGCTGCCAATAGGAAAAAATATGAATAAGGCTGATGTGAAAACACTGCCAACAAAAAAAAAATGAATAAGTCTGATGTGAAAACACTGCCAATAGGAAAAAATATGAATAAGGCTGATGTGAAAACACTGCCAACAGGAAAAATATGAATAAGGCTGATGTGAAAACACTGCCAAGGCTGATGTGAAAACACTGCCAATAGAAAGAAATAGGAATATGGTTGATGTGAAAACACTGCCACGGCTGATGTGAAAACACTGCCAATAGAGACAAGTATACGGCTGATGTGAAAACACTGCCAATAGAGAAAAAAGTATACGGCTGATGTGAAAACACTGCCAATAGAGAAACAGGTATACGGCTGATGTGAAAACACTGCCACGGCTGATGTGAAAACACTGCCAATAGAGAAACAGGTAGACGGCTGATGTGAAAACACTGCCAAGGCTGATGTGAAAACACTGCCAAGAGAGAAAGGTAGAAACTAAAGCAAAAGAAAAGCAAAAATCCAACTAGGACAAAATAGCTATAATAAAGAAATTAAAATAGGAGATTTAGTTTTAGTTAGAGAAGAGGCCTCCCATAAGTTAGAAACTAGATACACAGGACACTATAAAGTTAAAAATATTGATAAAAATAACAACTATACTTTAATTCCACATAACATAGGAGATAGCAATAAAAACAAAAAAGAAATAGTTATTCATAAGAATAGGCTTAAACCAATTTAAAATTAGGCACTGCAATTTTATCCGATAATAATAAATTTAGTAATAACGTAAATAAATATGCATTCCAGTTTACTCAATTTAATAAACAGGCACATGCCAACGAAACAAAAAAAATATATAAATGTAATATATGTATAAATACACAATACGAACCAAATGTAAAAAGAAAAAAAAAAAACAAAAGTAATGTCCAAATAAAAATGCAATGCAGGCAAAAGCAAATGTAACACAAAAAAAATTTTTGAATAATAAAATTTTATGCAACACAGGCAATATGAGCCGAAAAGCAATTAATAAATTTTGTCAACTCAGACAAACGTTAAGTGGGTCACTAAGTCATTCAAATAGATATATATAGTTGAATACAAATATATATATCTATTTTTTTTTTTAAGGGGGAAGGTGTAGCATTACATGAATACACCGTACTTACAGTTGTTGTCATGCACACATAATTTATTGTGTACACATGTACCGCACACATTGCAAAAACAAAACTGACCCAAATAAATTCCGTTAAACCCCAGCGGGAGTTTAACATCAAATATACACACCGCCGCACATTGCTTCTCAGGTTACATTTGTTGCATTTTGTCAAGTGCATTGCCCGAGCGGTCACAATGACCAACTGAGCGACAGCGTCAGTTTGTCAATGTGCACCAACGAAATATTTATGATTCACATATGCTGACACAGCATATGGTGAACACTCTTTCTTTTTGTATATGTATTAGTGTAAGTTATTGTAATAATTTTTGGTATATAAGGAAGTGAAAGTGAATAAATAAATTCAATTCATATTCGAACCCTAAACACGAGTTGTCATTTATTAGACAACTCTTCGCCACCATGTTTGAATAGCTCGGCTGGCAAGCCGTCAGCGCCCGGGGCCTTGTTATTTTTAAGCCGAGACATTGCTATTCGCACTTCGTCATGATCGAGTGGTGGAACATGCCTACCATCATCTGCTATTGGGGATTCGGGTCGCACATCTTCTCTTTCCGTAATTTCATTGTTGTCGTTATCTAGCAAGGAGGAGAAGTGGTCCCTCCACAACTTAAGAACACTCTGGACATCAGTTACCAGATCGCCGTTATCATTCCGGCAGGAATTTGTCCCGGTCTTGAAACCTTCAGTCATCCGCCTGACTTTTTGATAACATTTTCGAACATCATTCCTATCCGCCAGCATCTCAAGCTCTTCACACTCGCGCCTTTCGGCCTCCCTTTTCTTCATTCGAAAAAGGCGCCTCTCTTCCCTCTTAGCCGTCCGATAGCGCTACCATACGCTTCGTGTTGCGCCCGCACACAATGTAGCTCTATAGGCGGCGTTCTTTCTTTCCGAGGCGTCGCGGCATTCCTTATCGTACCAGGTGTTTTTTCTGCGGGCTCGCTGGTATCCAATAGTTTCCGCAGCGGCGGTGCGAAGTGAACGAGCGATGTGTTCCCATTCCTCGTATACATCGGTTGGTGGAGGGTTGCTCTCAGAGAGCAGGAGTGAGAGCCGGGTGGAGTATTCATGGGCTGTCTGCCTCATGTGCAGCCTTTCGACTTCAAAATTTCCTTGCTTTCCTGTTGGCACATTCTTTGCTGCACAGAGGCGGGTGCGTACCTTGGCTGCCACAAGATAATGGTCCGAGTCAATATTGAAACCACGGATTGTGCGCACATCTAGGATGCTGGAGCTGTGTCAGCCGTCGATCATGACGTGATAGATCTGATTTCGCGTTTTGCGATCAGGTGACAGCCATGTGGCTTGGTGTATTTTTTTGTGCTGGAATCTGGTACTGCTAATGACCATGTTTCGGGACCCGGCGAAATCGATCAGCCTCGTCCCATTGGGGCTAGTTATGTCGTGGAGACTGAATTTTCCGACTGTGCCGCCAAAGAAACCTTCCTTGCCCACCCTGGCATTAAAATCGCCAAGCACGATCTTTTTATCGCGGCGGGGGCAGCGATCATAGGTTTGTTCTAACAGCTCATAGAAGGAGTCTTTGGTCGCATCGTCCTTCTCTTCCGTCGGGGCGTGGGCACAGATGAGCGATATGTTGAAGTACTTCGCTTTGATGCGGATGGCGGCTAGACGCTCATTAACTGGCGTGAAAGACAGTACTCGGCGGGTGAGCCTCTTTCCCACCACAAAACCAACACCAAATACGTGCTCCTTTGCATGGCCACTATTGTATATGACGCAAGACCCGATTTCCTTTGGGTCATACCCCGTCCATCGTACTTCCTGTATGGCGGTGATGTCAGCTTTTACTTTCTCGAGAACATTAACCAGCTGGGCAGCGGCACCTTCCCTATTAAGGGTCCGTACGTTCCAGGTGCATACCCTCAGTGATTATATTGCAATCGAATATGATATGCTCTATGGATATTTGGGCTTGTCCGCAGATGCAGCGGTGCGAGACGTGTGAATAGGTGACCATGGGTGAGACGTGTATGACCCAGATCAAACATGTATACAATTTCATTCACTAATACATTTGAACTTAAAATTATCTTAAACTAAAGGATCAATGGCCGCTGTGGTGCAGTGGGTAGAGTGCTCCCCTGCTATGCCAGAGGTCTCGGGTTCAAACCACGGTCCGAGCAAAACACCAAAAACAATTTTCCTAATTAGTAAAAATCCAATTATTGGGTTTTTTAAGAGCAGCGGCCACCTCTCGGCAGTGGGCGGCATACCCACTGAGTGTATTTCTGCCATGAAAAAGCTTCTCACAAAAAATGCATTCGCCGTTCGGAGCCAGCATAAAACTGTAGGTCCACCCAATTAGTAGGAAAAACAAAAGGAGCACACCTCGAATTGGGAGAGAAGCTCGGCCATAAAACTCGTCAGAGTTATAATAGCGCCATTGTATTATTATATTATTAAAGGATCAATTAGAGAAAGAAGTAACTAGAGAGGAAAAGGGACCAATGAAGTATAGAAAATAGAACTAGCGAAATAGTACAAGTTTAGTAGCTATAGTATAATGAAGTATTTCATCAACTCACACTTAAAGCGGCTAGCATCTGTTGTTAATTTTATATGTAGCGGTAGCGTGTTCCCTGCTTTTACAACACTGACAAAAAACATTCGAGACGATACCAGATAATTGTGTTTTGGAACAATGAGGTTACGAGTCCTCGACGACTGTGCGAAAGTTAGTTTTTCAAAGAGGTATTCTGGATTCTTTTCACGAATTAATTTATGCAAAAATATAATGCTTCGGTATTAAAGAAATCAGAGAGACTGCATTGAAGTATCTTAAGGCTATACTGTGAAATACATATGATCAAACTTTCGTTTGGAGAACACGTATCTTGCGCTACTGTTTAGGACCATTTGCAGTTTTTGTTCACTAGCGCTATCCAAACTACTATAAAGAAGCTCGCAGAATGAAAATAGTGGAATTATAAATGTTTTTATCAAGCGCATTTTTGTGTTTTGGGGTAAAAATTCCGACGTTTTCCATAACTTCCTCAACACAAAATAACATTTTCCTATTGTAAAATTTATGTGATCCGAACACCCAAGACTAGTATTTATTTTAAAACCGAGACTGGTAACAACTTGATCAAGTTTGATAATTGTATTTTCCAAGACCAGTGATGGTACATACTCCTGAGAATTTGAGTGTGGTGAGATACATATAGCTTTGGTCTTCTTAGCATTCAACGTTAAGTTATTTTGCTTTGCCCAAACAGATATAGAGTGCAAATCTTCATTAACTCTTGCTACCAAATCTTCAGAGAGACCAACAGGGCGAGATAAATAGATTTGCACATCATCTGTATACAAATGAAATGGTACGTTTTTACAGCAGTGCACCATATCATTAATATAAATGCTGAAGAGAATCGGACCTAAGGTAGACCCCTAAGGTACCCCCATTGTATTTCCTTGAGCTCGGAGCTGACGTTATTAGTTTCAACTTTCTGGCAACGTTTTGAAATATAACTCTCCATTAGTTTGACAGCACAGACAGAAAAACCGAAGTACTCTTTTAATTTTATTAGAAGTATCTTATGATCCACACTGTCAAAGGCCTTGGAAAAGTCTAACAGGCCCAGGATGGTTAAATCACGTCGATCAAACGCGGGTCTTATGTCCTCAAATACTTTTAACATGTCTGTGCTGCAGCTGTGATGCCTTCTGAAGCCGGCCTGATTTTGGATGAGAAGTTTATTACTGTCAAGGTATTCCACTGTCTGCTCTACCATCAACCTTTCCAAAACCTTCGACAGTGAGGAAAGTATACTAATAGGACGGAAATCTGATGGTGAAGCGACTGCATTATTTTTAAGGACTGGGGTAACTCTGGCTACCTTCCAAGCATCCGGAAAAGTTCTAGTTCAACTTTAAGGCGAAATATACAATGTGCGTCACGGTTGGAACTATATACGGAAGAATAATTTTTAAAAACTTTAAACTTAGGTTGTCATCACCTACAGCGTTTGACTTTATGGAAAATAAGCATCTTAATACATTGTCATCTGCTACAGCAGAAAAGCTAAACTGTTTATCTGAACGAAATACTAAGTTTTGATTCAGCTTTAACTGTCCATGCTGCTGCAAACAGTTCGTCTGTAGAAAGTGAGCATTCATCATGTCTACATCCAAGTTATATACTGGACTGCTTTTGCTCCCGATACCTACTGACTTCAGGTTATTCCAAAGTATTTTAGTTGGCAGGTCCGCGTTCAACCTGGCTCTATAATATTGCCGTTTTGCGTTTTTTGTAGAAAGAGTAGCACAGTTTCTAGCAGCATGATATAATTCCCAACTATCACATGTAGGTTCCGCTTCCAACTATTATATAATTTATTACGTAACCTGATAGCATTTAAAACCTCAACCGTGAACTAAAGCTGTTTCTTGACCGAATTAACGGGATATATTTATCAAATAAATAGTTGACCATAGAGGTAAACCGGCTCAATTTTTCGTTTATATTAGGGAAAAACCATATACTATTCCGGTCAAGTCTACTCGCCTCGCATGCGATAGCACTTGCATCCGCCGATTTGTAATCTCTATAGTAAAATCTCTCAACAGAGTTATTATAAAAAAGTACATTGTAGGACACAAACAACATATCATGATCAGATACACCAGCGACCGAAAATTGATCATAGTGAAGCATATTTCTGATACCCAGATTATATCTAATTTGTTGGATTTACAGTTGGGAGCGAAACGTGTTGGGAATTTTGTATACACTGCTTGCAGTCTAACGGAGGCCAATCTATTAGCCCCGACACATAGCATACGTCAATCCGTCTACGTCGACGTATGTGACTGACAGCTCA
This sequence comes from Urophora cardui, assembly GCA_960531455.1. Classification (NCBI taxonomy): domain Eukaryota; kingdom Metazoa; phylum Arthropoda; class Insecta; order Diptera; family Tephritidae; genus Urophora; species Urophora cardui. The sequence continues at coordinate 51,596,674 of OY482671.1, read as the reverse complement.
GTAAAATGTCGGTATTTAAATGTACGTCGTCACACGTACGACGGATCCGTCGCCGCAACGTACCGAAGTTGCCCAAAAGTCAACTTTTGGTATACGTCAATCCGTCGCTATGTCAGCTGATTGCTTTTGATTGTTAACCTTTAGCTACTCTTGAATTTCACTTTTTTTGCAATTTGCTTTTCGAGTTTTTTCTCATTTGTATAACATTCCTCCATAAAACAAAATGGTCAAGAATTATCAGGAGATGTGAAGTTACTGAAAACTGAATTTCAATAGGGCAACTTAAAAGAGAAATTACAAAATATTCTAAAGAGTTAAATTTTTGCCACCACCTCTGTAGTTAAAGGTTAATCAAACAGCTGATTTGTGTATATCCGCCAACGTTTCCTATGTGGCGACCTCTCCGTCAAGTACGTGAGCTGTCAGTCACATACGTCGAAACACCCTACAGAAAAAATTCTCTAAAATCGACGTAATTTTTCAGAGCATTGAGAATTGCACCTTTTACACTAAGAAATCTCCTAAAAATCTTCTATAAATCCTGGCCTCGACTTTGAAATTTTTAATCCATTTTCGGAATTTCTACGAGTTTTTGAATTTTTTTCATAAGCTCAGAAATACCACTTAAAACGGTTTTTATTGAAAAATTTTCTATATTTTTAAACGAAATTAAGAAAAGCAAATTTTCGACAGAATTATTTAAAATAAATTTAAAAACTCTGGTGTATGACTTTTTTTTGTCACGATATGTTTTTCAATAAAATCGACTATTAACACAAATTATTAAAAAAAAAACAAATAGATGTAGACAATAAAATATTTTTGGCTGCATAAAATTTTAAAATCTACCTATCTGCAGCGTTTTCGTTTTGTTCATTCTAATATACTGCCGTGTATATCGTTTGACAGAACGCATAGACCGACGAAAATTATGGTCCGGTTAGTGGAGAACGTAAGCCCGTATACCATGTCAGTTAATCCAATCTATTCAATGGGATTTGAGTGTAAACGATTATTCAAGGACGGATGGACTATGGCACCTCTGCCGAAAAAGCGTGGCAAAAATCAAAAATTTTATGAAAGTGTTCCATAAATCGCATATCGTCGCTGCGCCAACAAAAAGAGCTATACGTTTCTCAGCAACTTTTCAGGAGAGCAAAAAAACCGTTTTCTGGTGATCCTAGAGAATATTTTTTATACTCAGATCTACTAGTACACAGAGTATTATAGTTTTAATCACATAACGGTGGATTGTAACAGAATGAAATAATCGAGATAGATATAGAATTATATATATCAAAATGATCAGGGTGAAAAGAGAAATCGATTGAGCCATGTCCGTCCGTCCGCCTGTAAACGCTCTAACTCGTGGAAAAATTGAGATATTTCGATGAAATTTGAAATGCAAGTTGGTATCGAGACTGGGACGGTTGGTATTGAAAATGGGCGAAATCGGACCATGACCACGCCCACTTTTCCTATATAGAAAAAATCGGAAATTTGGTATCTCAGTCACTAATATAGCTGGAGCGATGAAATTTTACCCACGTATTGAGCTCAGGCCCCTAGGAAGAAATTTGATGAAATTTTGCAAAATGGGCGGTGCCACGCCCACTTATTAAGGGTCAAACCTTGAAAGTTTTATATGCCATAACTCAGAAACCATTAAAGATATATCGATCAAATTTGGTACGCGTGATGTACTTACTTACGCAAACGCTTGGACGGAAAATAGTTAGTTAAAATCGGTTGACGGCCACGCCCACTTTTATATATGTGTATTATAAAGTGGCCTAATAAAAACATTTTAAGCGATATCTCTGTCAAATATAAAGATATATCATTGAAATTTTATAGCAGGAGTCCATCTGCGGACATAAAACGAAAAACAAAAAATTTTGGAAAATGGGCGTGGCACCGCCTCTTTTTAGAAACAGGAATATACGAGATTTCTGAGCCTATAACTCGACAAATAATTGAGATATTATAACGAAACTTTGTTTATACACTTTTATAACTTGTGTTAATAGACACGCAAAAATTTATTGAAATCGGTGTATGACCACGCCTACTTTTTAACAAAGATATTTCTGGAACACCCTTAGGGGAATTTGTAACGTGACATCTTTGTAACTAGAAGTCATAAAGGAATGAAATTTAGCACAAAGAATAATATTCATATGCTTAGTTGGATGACTGATAAAAATGTTGAAAATGGGCGTGGCTACGCCCATTTTATGCGGCACTCGCTTTATATAAAATAATCCGTGTTTCCATCAAACGCAAACAAACAATGAAAGCATACAGCTGAGTATCTAATGTTCGATTCCACTCGAACTTAGGCTTCCTTACTTGTTCTAGTTTGAATTGTTAACTAATGATACTACACATATGTAATAGACTTGTGCAATTTTTATACTCAGCTGTACTAGTACACAGAGTATTATAGTTTTAATCACATAACGGTGGATTGTAACAGAATGAAATAATCGAGATAGATATAGACTTATATATATCAAAATGATCAGGGTGAAAAGAGAAATCGATTGAGCCATGTACGTCCGTCCGTCTGTAAACACTCTAACTCGCGCAAAAATTGAGATATTTTGATGAAATTTGGAATGCAAGTTGGTATAGAGACTGGGACGGTTGGTATTGAAAATGGGCGAAATCGGACCATGACCACGCCCACTTTTCCTATATAGAAAAAATCGTAAATTTGGTATCTCAGTCACTAATATAGCTGGAGCGATGAAATTTTACCCACGTGTTGAGCTTAGGCCCCTATGAAGAAATTTGATGAAATTTTGGAAAATGGGCGGTGCCACGCCCACTTATTAAGGGTCAAACATGGAAAGTTTTATATGTCATAACTCAGAAACCATTGAAGATATATCGATGAAATTTGGTATGCGTGATTTACTTACTTAGCCAAACATTTCGACGGAAAATAGTTAAAATCGGTTGACGGCCACGCCCACTTTTATATATGTATATTATAAAGTGGTGCAGTGAAATAACGACCGTGGAATTAACGCCCGCGGGCGTTATTTCCCAAAAAAAAAGGAAATAATTCTTGAAAAGGAAATAATTCCCGCGAGCGTTATTACGTTTGATCCACGGGCTTTATTTCTCTTTCGGAAGGGCAATTAAGCCCGCAGACGGGCTTTTTTAAATATAGTGTATTAGGGAAAAAAGCGCCGCAGGCGAAAAATTGGAATAAAAAATCGCGCGATTTTTAATTCCAATTTTTCGAATCTTTCAATTTTTTTTTAAATCCCCTTCTAAATATTCAAATAATATAATAATAATACAATGGCGCTATTATAACTCTGACGAGTTTTATGGCCGAGCTTCTCTCCCAATTCGAGGTGTGCTCCTTTTTGTTTTTCCTACTAATTGGGTGGACCTACAGTTTTATGCCGGCTCCGAACGGCGAATGCATTTTTTGTGAGAAGCTTTTTTCATGGCAGAAATACTCTCGGAGGGTATGCCGTCCACTGCCGAGAGGTGACCGCTTCTCTTAAAAAACCCAATAATTGGATTTTTACTAATTAGAAAAATTGTTTTGGTGTTTGGCTCGGACCGTGGTTTGAACCCGAGACCTCTGGCATAGCAGGCGAGCACTCTACCCACTGCACCACAGCGGCCACAATATTCAAAAACTCAATCAAAATAAACAAAGCTTCAGTAAATTTCTATAATCATTTATTAGTAACAATTTTCAAGGTCTCTAAGTAAGTAAATATTTAAATCCGCAATCAAAATAAACAAAACTTCATTACATACATATTGGCCCTTTCAGACCACAATCTAAACAAATACTCATATAGAGTTTTCAACAATTTGAGGACAAACCGGGCACAAAATATTTCTATTGCCATTTACGATTGCAACCTTACTGTGCTCTCCAAAGCAATCCGCACACAATTTAAAGTGATTGCATGGGCTTAAGAGAACATCGCGTGGCTTGGTAAAACAAATAACACACAACAACATGCCTTGACTCTCGCAAAAATTGTCCGCCGTTTCTTCATAGTCAGAACAATCAATTTCGGATACATCAATGTCTTCTGTGTCACATGTCTTATTTTCGGGATTACTCATTTGATTCGCCTGCGGCGCTTTTTCCAAAATAATACACCATATTAAAAAAAAAACGAAAAATTGGAATTAAAAATCGCGCGATTTCCTTTTTTGGGAAATAACGCCCGCGGGCGTTAATTCCACGGGCGTTATTTCACTGCACCTTATAAAGTGACCTATTAAAAACATTTTAAGCGATATCTCTGTCAAATATAAAGATATATCTCTGAAATTTTGTCGAATGAGTCCAGCTATGGACATAAAACAGAAAACACAAAAATTTTGAAAAATGGGCGGTGCCACGCCCACTTATTAAGGGGTAAACATTGAAAGTTTTATGAGTCATAACTCAGAAACCGTTGAAGATATATCAATGAAATTTGGTGTGGGTAATATACTTACTTAGGCAAATGTTTGGACTAAAAACTGCCAAAAGCGGTTGACGACCACGCCCACTTTTATATATGGGTATTATAAAGTGGCCCAATAAAAAAATTTTAAGCTATATCTCTGTCAAATATAAAGATATATCATTAAAATTTTATAGCAGGAGTCCAACTATGGACATAAAACGAAAAACACAAAAATTTTGGAAAATGGGCGTGGCACCGCCTCTTTTTAGAAGCAGGAATATACTAGATTTCTGAGCCCATAACTCGACAAATAATTGATATATAATGACGAAGCTTGGTGCGTACGCTTTTATTACTTGTGGTAATACATATTCAAAATTTTAGCGAAATCGGTTGACGACCACGCCCACTTTTATATAAGGGTATTATAAAGTGGCCTAATAAAAACATTTTAAGCGATATCTTTGTCAAATATAAAGATAATTCATTGAAATGAGTTCCACAATAGACCGGAAACAAAAAGTAGAAAAATTTTGGAAAATGGAATACCCTTTGGGAATTTGTAACGTGACATCTTTGTAACTAGAAGTCATAAAGGAATGAATTTTTGAGCAAAGAATAATATTCATATGCTTAGTGGGATGAATGATAAAAATGTTGAAAATAGGCGTGGTTACGCCCACTTTATGCAGCACTTGCTTTATATAAAATACACCGTGATTCTATCAGACGCAAACAAACAATGAAAGCATACAGCTGAGTATCTAATGTTCGATTCCACTCGAACTTAGGCTTCCTTACTTGTTTTTAATTCTTTTTGACCAACCACTTCGCATAAAGCATTTGCGCAGTTTTACAGCACATTACAAATTGTTTAAATTTGCTAGTGGGGGTAAGAAATCGTGAAAGATGTGTATACAATTCTGCGCTAGGGTCCGATGCAATTAGCGATAGCTTGGAAATGCATTATTTAATAGACCAGTGCCCCTCCTATTTTGAAAATTGGTCACATACGCTTTTTTTAAATAATTTTTTTACACAAAAATAACCTGAAATCAAAAAACAATTATACGAAAATAGATGCATAACTGATTTTACAGAGCATTTCTACTACTGAGAGCATCCCTGCAGCGAAAGTCCAAACTAGTCAGCCAACCTACCAGTTAACTGACTAGATAAATTATGGGAGTTGCCCAACTAGATTCATAGGGGACAAATTGAGATTAGTTATGAAACAAGAAGTTTTGCCAAAAAAAGGGTTTTAAATTAAAAACGAATGTATCCGGGGTTTCTGGAGGTTGCAATGAACACGTATGCAGTAAAAGTAAAGAACTTCTTTATTGTTGTTGTAGTATTCGAACCCTGCGTAGTAGGCCCCTTGTAGATTTAGTTGGTTGCAAATTGTTAGATCATTAAATTAGGTGAATGCTACAAATATAACATAGTTTGAGATGTTAATATAGCCCTGTATATTAGATACTACTTCAGCCATAGAAAAAAGTACATGATATGTTTGTATAAAGTCAGAAAATCATCAATATAAATGTCAAGCTTAGAATGGTCAACGTGTTACTTATTCACAATGTTAATGTTAATTTACCTAAATATTTAATATGCAAGATCACAATTTAATGTGCCTGAATTCTTTAATTTAAATATCATATTCTAATAACTAAATAAATGTATTGGAAACTTAATTTTGCAATTTTTATTTCATTGGAGTAGCATGTAAAACTAGTCAGTCAACTGGTATAGTTCTGATATCTATACTGACTAGTCAGCAAATTGGTATGATGCTGGTGTGTATACTGACTAGTCAGTCAAGTGGTATGATGCTGGTGTGGATACTGACTAGTCAGTCAAGTGGTATGATGCTGGTGTGTATACTGACTAGTCAGTCAAGTGGTATGACTCTGGTGTGGATACTGACAATTGCCATTTCCTAGGTCATCACCGTGTTAAAAATACCAGTTGCTAATATGGAAAAAAGATAGATGGCTGACTAGTTGAGCTGTATGGCCAACTAGTTGTCAATTAGTTTACAACTAGTTGATTTCGCTGCAGGGATATAGCTGTGTTTGATAACTTCTAACCAAAGAAGGATATCAGAAAACGGGAAATGCAGAAATATGGCTAGCGGATAGCGCTAAATAAATAAGTAATAAAAAAAAATCGAAAAAAAAAAACATATAACTGAATTTGTTGGCGCAGCGACGATATATATGTGTTTAATAGAGAATTTTCCAGCGAACACGAATGTGTAACCTTTATTAAATAGAAATTTTTAGTTTGAGACAGAAAAAAATTTGTTCTTTTTGTTTGCATTTAAAATTGTTTATCCTGTAGGTAAAGCGGCCGGTTGCTACTTCTTTGTAATTTGATGAAAGGTACTTCAATTCTAAATTTAAAAAAAAAATAAAATTTCTTGTTCTCTAGTAAAAGTTGTCGGATATACCTGTTTTTCGAAAAGCATATTTTTAGGCCCTTTCCAAACTTTGATGGAAATTAAAAAAAGGTCAAAAAAGATATTCGGGAAATTAAACGTAGTTATTTGTTGAATATTAATTTACCAGAATTCGTCTACCTGCGTCCATATGCGATTTTACTTTTTACATCAAATAAAGTGAAACAACCTTGGGTACAAATACGCGTCTGGGCAGGTACAGATATGGATATCTCAGTCAGTAATATAGCACGAATGAAATTTCATCCACTTAATGAAATCGGGCTGTTATAAACAAATGTTCTAAAATTTTCAAAAATGGGCGGCACCACGCCCACTTATAAAAGGACAACGTTTCAAAGTTTTATAAGTCATAACTCAGAAACTATAACATATATGTGTATCTATGAAACTTGGTATGAGTGATGTACTTACTAAGGCGAATATTTGGACGAAAAATTTCCAAAATCGGTTGCGACTACGCCCACTTTTATAAATGGGTATTATAAAGGAGTGTAACTAAAACATTTTAAGCGATATCTTTGTCTAATATAAAGATAATTCATTGAAATTTTGTACCACGAGTCTAACTATAAACATAAAACTAAAAACACATAAATTTTTGAAAATGAGCGTGGCACCTCCTCCTTTTAGAAGCAGGAATATACGAGATGTCGGAGCCCATAACTCGAAAATTAATTGATATATGTATTATGAGGAAACTTATGCCGTTTTCGTTTCTGGAAAAAATGTTGCCCTGCTTGATTTTCTTAGCCATCTTGTTAGCTAGTGTGGTAATTTCAGCGAATATTGACCTCTAGCTAAGTCAGAAGGCATCATTATCTACAAAACCAGCCATTTAAAATGAAGACAGATTACGTAATTTGATAATTGAGATATTAAAGGGTAACATTTTATGTCAGAATCGAAAACGCCATTAGATTAACTGAACCCATACCCTCTTATGGAGCAAGAAGTTTGCTCATTAGGCTCAAATCTCTTGAATCTAGACTCTAGAATGACATTGATCTCGGCAAATTTTTTTTTGATTTAATAAGAGGCGCTATTGATTCTCCGTTCTTGGTAGAACGAATTTATTTTAATATCCCACAAAGGAGTTTAAGCAATCATGACATGAATGCTCCGATATATAGAGCACTAAAAGAATTTAATTGTCTATCAAATTCTTCATACGTGGATTTAGCTTCCACAAAATATAAATTTAATTCTAACATTAATGATTTACTAACCTAGTTAAACATTCTTAATTTGCCCATATTCTGTATGAAATTTATAATTTCTAGTAAATTTTACAAATATACAAAATATGCAAGAAAAATTATGTTTATAGTCGTATAAAGTTTGAATTTCTAAGCGCACTTATCCCATTTGTGCATAACAAATATTTCACTTTCGAAGCACTTAACTCATTATGCCATCACATAACTCCGCCATTATTGATAATTTGCTTACAAAAATTGCACACGAGGTAGGAATAGTGTCGATGATTCCAAAAATGCAATTAACTCAGTTCTGCCAAAACCTGCACTTATTCCATTTGTGCACTAGCACATCGATATTAAATAAAAGTGTTTTGTTGTCTAGGCTTAATTTAGTTTTTGGACCAATGATCCATTGCAAGTTGGCTATTTTCAGCTTTGCTTGCATTATATTACACTACGCGACAAATTTTGATCAACTTTAACCACCAAAAATGAAATAATAATTTTCTAAAGCGAAATTTTACACTGATCCCGAATATCATCTCCATTTTTTTGTGGCAGACCCAATTTTTGAGATATCGGTAAAAATGTAGAAAAAGCCATATATGCAAGACATTGCATCACATAAGTGCATCAAAAAGTTTTATTAGACATCGTGGCAATTTGACATCTAGGAAGATCTGGTAGAGGGAGCCCCAACAAACATTTTCTGCCATCACACTCAAAAATTGGTCAAGTAATTTGGTTAAAATGGCAAAAAGAATGAAAAAATTAAAAAAAAATCGAATTTTATAAAGGAATTTCAGATTCGACTGTCCTAAAATCAAAAAATTATATGGGGGACAAAAAATTAGGCCCCCTATCCTATATAGGAAATAAAAATGATCACATTCTAAGACTAATATTGCAATAATCGGATGTACCGTTATTTATATTTATCTATTTTTATTGAAAGTCCTTAACCAAAAATTTTCCGGAAGAGTAAGATTTGAACAACAAAAATTTGGTTTATTCATAAAACTTCATTAAAGAGTAATACTTAACATTATTTCATTCCATTTACTATGATGTGTTTTGAAGTGCACAATGTCTCTCAGAACAGCGATTAATAGGAAAAAAAATGGTACCCCGAAATAAGTCCCAAATGAAATAAGTCCAAAAAAAAAAAAATGAAATAACTCCCAAATATTTTCCATACAAATTGGGACTTATTTCATAATGAAATAACTCCCAATGCATTGGGACTTATTTCATAATGAAATAACTCCCAAATGAAATAACTCCCAACGAAATTCCGTTGGGAGTTATTTCATTATTTTCCAGCTTTGGGAGTTATTTCATATTTGTTGGGACTTATTTCATTTCTCTTAAAAATGCATTGGGAGTTATTTCATATTTCTTGGGAGTTATTTCATTTCTCTTAAAATTGCAATTTAACAAGCTTCGACGTTTTTGTAACGTTATAAAGTAACCGAAAGCCGGGATCCGTACGATAAATCGAAAAATATGTCGAATCTTAAAAGACCGAATTGAAAAAAGCCTTATTATACATTTTTGACCGAATTAAAAACTGTCGAAATGAGGAAAATGACCGAAAAAGGCCGAAATTTGTATACTTACATTTTTATCGCCGCCGCTGAAGGGTGTACCACGCAGAAGGACATCACCGTGGCGGTAGCCACGGTTAGGGCACACGTCCGGACGGATGGCGTAGCCCAGGGTTATTTTTTATAAGCGCGGCCGAAGGCCGCCAACGCAGAAATGTGTTCGGTGCAGTGAAATAACGCCCGTGGAAATAACGCCCGCGGGCCAAACCCCATATTAAAAAAAAAAAACGAAAAATTGGAATTAAAAATCGCGCGATTTTTTATTCCAATTTTTCGCCTGCTGCGCTTTTTCCAATAAAACAAACACCATATTTAAAAAAACCAAAAATTGGAATTAAAAATCGCGCGATTTTTTATTTCAATTTTTCGCCAGCGGCGCCTTTTCCAATAAAACAAACACCATATTTAAAAAAACCAAAAATTGGAATTAAAAATCGCGCGATTTTTTATTTCAATTTTTCGCCTGCGGCGCCTTTTCCAATAAAACAAACACCATATTTAAAAAAACCAAAAATTGGAATTAAAAATCGCGCGATAGATTTCCTTCTGCGTAGTACTTTTTGGGAGATATTTCATATTTCTTGGAATTTATTTCATTTGGGAGTTATTTCATATTTTTTGGGATTTGGGGCCTCATTATGAAATAAGTCCCAAATATTGGGACTTATTTCATTTCCTTCTTTGGGAGTTATTTCATTTCTAAAAGTTGGGAGTTATTTCATTTTTATTGGGACTTATTTCATTGGGAGTTATTTCATTGGGACTTATTTCATTTGGGACTTATTTCGGGGTACCAAAAAATTAACTGAATTAAAGAATATCTGTTTTTCGAGATTTTAAGGAGAGGACAAATAATGAGGAATATGAGTAAGCACTTTTGACAACTCTTTTGTGATTTTCTGGATTTGTTACACGTACGAATGTCCAAAAAATAATCTCCCATCATATGCTCCTACCAGGATGCTTGATATCGCCTTTCAAATACTATTAAGCCCTGATGAAATCTTTCACCATGTTCATCACTTTCAGCACCTAAGCTTGTAGGGAAATTATTAAAATGTGAATGCAAGAAATCAATTTTAGGCCGCATATTACGTTTTTTGCTCTATAGTTCTGTAATAAAGTAACTTTTTGTTACCTAGAAATCCACAAACTGTTTGTTAAAAACTGCTCCAAGCAGTAACAAAAATGACCCAATCTTTCGTGAAATAATTAGGACTTTTGTTCTGTTTCACCGGTTATTCTGTCGTGTCCGGGTGCCTTATTTTTCTGGATGTCTGGATAGTATCGATGGTTTAATATATGTACGTAGGTGGCCCTTTAAAGGGAAATGTGGTACTCAAACATTTCATGCATATACATATACATACATACATATGTATGCATGTATGTACTTACGTTCCCATATTTAAAAGAAAAATATAAATTTTTATTAGAAACATATTATAAAATTAATAGAAAACCAAAGTTTATGTAAAAAGTTCAATACAAAAAATAAGTCAATATAATATATTATATTCAAAGTAAGAATACTACATACACACATTTGTTCCTATACAGTTGTCCACAAAATAATAGAAGAGCCGAAATCAAAACCTTAATTGCTTAATTCTCAATAAAAAAAACCGTTTTATTTGCTTTTTTTCATAAAATTATTCACTAGTCTTTTATTTATATACAGCCTACATATTCCAATCAAGTAACTTAAAATTATAAATCTCAGTTTTTGTGATTAATTTTTTAACAGAGGTTGTAGTTATGTACCAAGTAAAATACTATCGATGGTTAAAAAAAACCATCGATTATCGCTATGGCATCGGCCCCATCGATAGTATCGATAGTTCAATCGATGGTTTTCCAGCACTACTGTCAAGGACTTAATTCTGTTTTGAAAATCTGCTTCTTTTTTTATCCTCCAATAGCATCTGGAGCTCTGTCGTGCATTTTTTCAGTTCGTATTTCAAAGTTGGAGAGCGTAACCTCTGCCAGTATTTCCTAATTTGCCTTTTCTTGTGAATGAGGTCGGTGATATCGTTTACTATGAAATAATTGGTACACTCCTCTGGGTAGTGTTAGGCTGTGGGTGCGTTGATACTTTTGCTGCTACTTGAAGGACATTTGTGAAGTCAGTAATCGCAGAGTCTACTTCGGCTGCTTATTTAAGGCTAGTATTTAAGTTGGTATTCGAACTGATACATTTTTTGTACTGAAGCCAGTTTTTAAATTTATTGGTTAAGCTCGAATTCAATTCGTTGAATGATGATCGAAAACTGATTTTATCTTAATTATTCTCTTTCGATTCCACGAGTTACACCAAAATCTATTAAGTCGGGAGTTTTGCTTCTATCAGTAGGTCAATATGTTGGCTGACCAGTGGAAATAATGTCTAGGTTATTGCTTAAACTTCATTAAATAGTGTTTGATGAAGCGCTTGGCTTTATGTTTTTAACTGAATACTCTTTTCTTTTTATACAAATAAAACGTGCACCTATACAAGTGAACGTACAATTCCCATCCCTGCAAAAAATTGTGCGATTAGTCTCGAAAGAGATTTGTCCCGGACAACTCTCTTTCGGGTACACTTGGCTACAATTACTCCCAATTGTACCCGGAACGGTAAAAATGTAGAGTAATTGTTGACAATTTTACTCAAAAGGTTATAAACGAATTTTGAAATATGCTTTTGTAATTGCATTTTTTTTTTGCAATTAAGTATAGTATGTATGTACATACACTATAAAAGGGTACAACTTCCACTTGGTATCCCATTGACATCAAAGGTGAGTTCTCTACTTTCGTACTCATTCAGGTATAAAATGGTACAATTAGTCTCTCCATAGGACATGCTCAAACAAAAAGGAACACTTCATTCCATATAAAGAGATACAAAAAAGGGAGTAGTCGCACCTTTACGGGTGATCCCGGATGTATCCCGGATTAGTCGCATTTTTTGCAGGGCATGATGCAAAAACACATACATCTATATATATAAAAATGATTTGGTGTTTAATTGTAACACTAAAACTTGAAAACGGCTGAACCAAATCAAATACTTCCTTAGGGGGGTTTGTTTGTTATTACCCCGCGAAGGTTTATTCGAAGAAAAAATTAAAAAATATTAACGGTCGTGGCATGGGAGGATCTTAATTTTTAAATCTGATTATCTCTAAAAGCCTTCAAGGTAGGGAGCTGAAAATTGGTATAGAGCTAAATGAGATCAAAATCATTCCCACGCATAAAAGTGGGGGTTATTGGAAAATGGGGCGTGGTACTCCTCGCAATTTATTTACGCTCTGGGACAAAAAACTAAAAAATTTGTGTATCGTGCATGTGAAGTTGTATACACAATGAAGTAGTGAAAAATCGTTAATTTTCTATTAAAAACAAGTAAGGAAGCCTAAGTTCGAGTGGAATCGAACATTAGATACTCAGCTGTATGCTTTCATTGTTTGTTTGCGTTTGATGGAAACACGGTGCACTTAATATAAAGCGAGTGCTGCATAAAGTGGACGTAGCCACGCCCATTTTCTAAATTTTTATCAGTCATCCAACTAAGCATATAAATATTATTCTTTGTGCAAAATTTCATTCCTTTATGACTTCTAGTTATAAAGATGTCACGTTACAAATTCCCAAAGAGTGTTCCAGATATATCTTTCTTCAAAAATAGGCGTGGTCATAAACCGATTTCAATAAATTTTTGCGTGGCTATTAACACATGTTATAAAAGTGTATAAACCAAGTTTCGTCATAATATCTCAATTATTTGTCGAGTTATAGGCTAAGAAATCTCGTATATTCCTTTGTCTAAAAAGAGGCGATGCCACGCCCATTTTCCAAAATTTTTCTATTTGTTGTTTCCGGTCTATTGTAGAAATCATACCACAAAATTTGAATGAATTATCTTTACATTTGACAAAGATATCGCTTAAAATGTTTTTATTAGGTCACTTTATAATACCCATATATAAAAGTGGGCGTGGTCGTCAACGGATTTCGCTAAAATTCTCAACATGTATTACCACAAGTAATAAAAGTGTACACACCAAGTTTAGTCATTATATATAAATCATTTGTCGAGTTATGGGCTCAGAAATCTCGTATATTCATGTTTATAAAAAGAGGCGGTGCCACGCCCATTTGCCAAAATTTTTGTGTTTTTCGTTTTATGTCCGCAGTTGGACTCCTGCTATAAAATTTCAATGATATATCTTTATATTTGACAGAGATATCGCTTAAAATGTTTTATTAGGTCACTTTTTGTTTCCCATATATAAAAGTGGGCGTAGCCGTCAACCGATTTCGGAAATTTTTCGTCCAAATATTTGACTAAGTAATTATATCACGCGTACCAAATTTCATCGATATACCTTCAACGGTTTCTGATTTATGACTCATAAAACTTTCAATGTTTGCCCCTTAATAAGTGGGCGTGGCACCGCCCGTTTTCCAAAATTTTTGTGTTTTTTGTTTTATGGCCATAGTTGGACTCAGGCGACAAAATTTCAATGATAGATCTTTATATTTGACAGAGATATGGATTAAAATGTTTTTATTAGGTCACTTTATAATACAAATATATAAAAGTGGGCGTGGCCGTCAACCGATTTTAACTATTTTCCGTCCAAACGTTTGCCTAAGTAAGTAAATCACGCATACCAAATTTTGTCGATATATCTTCAATGGTTTCTGAGTTATGACATATAAAACTTGCAAGGTTTGACCCTTAATAAGTGGGCGTGGCACCGCCCATTTTCCAAAATGTCATAAAATTTCTTCCTAGGGGCCTGAGCTCAACACGTGGGTAAAAGTTCATCGCTCCAGCTTTATTAGTGACTGAGATACCAAATTTCCGATTTTTTCTATATAGGAAAAGTGGGCGTGGTCATGGTCCGATTTCGCCCATTTTCAATACCAACCGTCCCAGTCTCGATACCAACTTGCATTTCAAATTTCATCAAAATATCTCAATTTTTGCGCGAGTTAGAGTGTTTACAGACGGACGGACGGACAGACGGACGGACGGACGGACGGACGGACATGGCTCAATCGATTTCTCTTTTCACCCTGATCATTTTGATATATATAAGTCTATATCTATCTCGATTATTTCACTCTGTTACAATCCACCGTTATGTGATTAAAACTATAATACTCTGTGTACTAGTACAGCTGAGTATAATAATATCGGTGTAATAACAATTTTTGAAATGAAATTAATAAAAAAAATCTATTTTGGGGCAGAACGAAGTTTGCCGGGTCAGCTAGTATGTACATAAATATCATTTGGACAATATACATATGCATATACCTACGTGGCCGCTGTGGTGCAGTGGGTAGAGTGCTCGCCTGCTATGCCAGAGGTCTCGGGTTCAAACCACGGTCCGAGCCAAACACCAAAACAATTTTTCTAATTAGTAAAAATCCAATTATTGGGTTTTTTAAGAGCAGCGGTCACCTCTCCGCAGTGGGCGGCATACCCTCCTCTCACAAAAAATGCATTCGCCGTTCGGAGCCGGCATAAAACTGTAGGTCCACCCAATTAGTAGGAAAAACAAAAAGGAGCACACCTCGAATTGGGAGGGAAGCTTGGCCATAAAACTCGTCAGAGTTATAATAGCGCCATCTTTATATTATATATACCTTAGTGTGATTTAAAGAATGCAGACGAAATATGAGAGAACTAATATTCAACATCCCCCTCCCGGTGAGCACAGCTCAATGTTTTGGTTTGGCCAACATTAAATGTGTACTGTAAAGTCCGAAACTTGTCTAGGATTTCGAGGCATCGGTATGGGCCTCTGATTTAGGCTTGGTGTGTTCGTCGCCGTAGGAATTGTCACTGTTTGTTTTGCGGATTTTATTCTTCCTTTGACCATCATAAATATCAAAAGACACACTGCTATTAGCAATGCTGTATAACCAACAGCAATGTGGTGAGTGTTTTGTAATTTCAATTTGTTTGGTAGCTCCCACAAGCGATGATTAGCCAACGCGGATTGGAATAATGTTAAATTTTGTTCCGATGGCACGTATTCTCGGTTGTTTGTCATGTTAAGAATACTCAAGTGGTCTGCCGCGGCCAGCTCAGAGATATCACCTAGGCTAGTGTAATATGACCACATCCTCCTGGTTATCTTCTGATGTGCTTGCAGTGACACAAAATTTTGCCTAAGTATGCAGTCTGGTTGTAATGACAACAATCCCGATCCCTTTAGGGTAAGCTGTGTAATTTCCTTCCCACATACAGCTGTTGTGCGGGTTGTCATTGATGTAGCTTGTACTATTTAAAAATATATTGTCTTCACATGAACACATAGATGCTCCGCGGGTATATCTTAGTTGACCTTTGGGACAAATATAACTCCTTTACTATCTTCAGGGGTCGACTTTATTTTTGAAAAATCACACGAACATGGAGATATGAAAGAAAACAAACATTTAGAGACAAAAGATTATAAAAAGAAACGTCGGGCGAAATAATAAATAAATAAATAAAATACACACATGTATACAAAACATTATTTTTAATTAAAATAAGGCCAAAAAGCTCAACAAAATTTAGAATCATAAAACGAAGACTGGCCAAAACAAAAACATCATAACTCCCATTGTTGATGTTTTCGCACGATTGAAACTCAGACTCTGTTTATGGCCAAAATTAAAGCACATGATGAACAGGTCGTATTGATCTCGTTCCACTAGAGGCAAGGTGATGCTGAACACGGCATGCCTTTGGGTGAGTCCTCCGTTACCCTCATTTGCTGGTATAACTTCCTGGTGAACAGGTAATTGCAATGATGTTGAGATGTGGAACTTAATTTTTCTCACTTCGAGTTGTAATTGGCTTGGCATCAGGAGCAGAGGACTTATTTTCCCACGATGAGAGTCGGTTAGAAAATCGACTCTTTGTATGTTGGCAGCAATAAGTGTTAGTTGAACAGATAAAGTCAAAATCATGCGATATATTCTTTCTTCGTATATTTCCTCCGTTTCGGTGCGTACTGTGTTGAATATCTGGCCGATTTGCTGATCAATTTTTTTTCTTCATATTTGCTTTATTGAATATTTCTGGAGTAGAAAATAACAATAATTTAGAAAATCTCAGAAACTAATACAATAAATTATTTGTTGCCAATGCTACAAATAATAAAGTTGGCAAAGAATCTGTTTACGTATACGCATTTGGCATGTTTGAACCCCCCTCGAAATTCTGGTAGCTAAACTCTACTTCTATCATATTCAAGCTCCTAGGTTGAAAACACCAGTTTGCAAATAATTAATTTGAGAGAATACCAAGAATTTCAGGTATAGAGGAGGGTTGGCATGAACCTGTTGAGGTCGAAACCATTTTTTATGGTTAGGGTTTTGAGATAACGGTAATTTTGGGTATTTTTTTGTTATAACTTCAATCAAAAATTATTTTCGCTGAAATTACAAATGCGATAACCGCCATCCGTATCTACTTCGTTCGAAAGATAATTAAAATACGCTGCTAACGACATACCACATATAAGTTAAATTATGTTACCACTCCGGAATAAGGTAGTTAATCATCGCACATTTTCTAAAATTTGAGCATATTTCTTTATAACGGCATAAGGTCTTTGCATGGCTGAAAATTTCATTACTCGGGTTATATTATTGTATGAATTATAACATTTTGTGTGTTTGTCGAAAGATCCCATATATGGGATGTGTGCGTTGATATAGTCAGATTTCACCTATTTTCAATAATAACTTGTCAAAAATTTAATTGATTTTTTGCGATTTTTGATTTTTATTACGCTTTTTATAAGAAGTTGTAAAACTCAGGAAAGTTGTATTCTTCTAAAAATTGTTCTGTTCTATTACAAACACTTAAGCGTAATATTAAAAAGATTCGATGAATACTTAATTTTTAGCGATTTTTTCCAAGTGCAACAAAAAGGATGTTTTACGGTCGAAAAACTCGGTTAAGTGACTCAACTATATGAAAACGACTTCACAGATCAAACGACATTAGAGGGAAATATATAGCTTCCCAAGCAGTGTTTGTCAGCATAACAGCAACAGTCTCAAAAAATAAGCTGTTGCTGTTCTACGAAGGTTATCATTATCTTTTGAGAACTTTTGAATTTCGAAGTCGAAACACAGAACAGTCGAACATATATTTTTATTTGCTTGTGCTGTTGCTTTACTGTACAATTTCAAACAGATCAGCCGACAGCAAAGCACAGATATACGGAGTTTCAGTTTTCAGTGCGGTTTTTGAAATTTGTTGTTTTTTAAACGGTTTTATTTAACTCACCCCGTTTGTTTTATTATTTATTCTTTATTCTTGGGTCAAATTTAGTAATTCAAATTTCACCCTCTTCCTGTCAACCGATTAATCTGAAATTTTGCACGTATGTATAACCCCGATGACAATGCAATATTATGAAAAAAAAATTCCGATAGGTGGCGCGTGGGTCGCTATATTTACAAAAATCGCATTTATGGTCCTATTTGGCTGAAATTCGGAACATGTATTACTACCTTGAAAAGAAATATTTTCTTAAAAAAAAAATTCCGCTAGGTGGCGCGTGGGTCGCTATATTTACAAAAATCGCATTTATGGTCCGATTTGGCTGAAATTCGGAACATGTATTACTACCTTGAAAAGAAATATTTTCTTTAAAAAAATTCCGCTAGGTGGCGCGTGGGTCGCTATATTTACAAAAATCGCATTTATGGTCCGATTTGGCTGAAATTCGGAACATGTATTACTACCTTGAAAAGAAATATTTTCTTAAAAAAAAAATTCCGCTAGGTGGCGCGTGGGTCGCTATATTTACAAAAATCGCATTTATGGTCCGATTTGGCTGAAATTCGGAACATGTATTACTACCTTGAAAAGAAATATTTTCTTAAAAAAAAAATTCCGCTAGGTGGCGCGTGGGTCGCTATATTTACAAAAATCGCATTTATGGTCCGATTTGGCTGGAATTCGGAACATGTATTACTACCTTGAAAGGAAATATTTTCCTAAAAAAAACTTCCGATAGGTGGCGCGTGGGTCGCTATAGAGGCGTTGGACTGCAATAAACTAACGGGCAAGAAACCTTGCAATAATGAAGCACTAAATGAATTAAACAGCATGCGAAATAAAAACTAAAAACTAGAAAATAAAAATAGGTAAAAAAACTTTTTAAGTTAAACGGTACATACATTGCAATGTTTAAGATAAATGTACTAAAAACCAAAAAATAATAAAAATAGGTAAAAAAACTTTTTAAGTTAAACGGTTTTATGTTATACATACATTGCAATGTTTAAGATAAATGTACTAAAAACCAAAAAATAATAAAATAGATACAGTCGTGGGAATTATAAACATTTGCTTAGACTAGACTAAAATAAAACCGGGGGGCACGTCAATTGTCTACAAATTATCGACTTAATGTGCGATAGAAGAATCGTTTAATTCGTCGTTAGGCAGTTGGCCCGCAGACGGTGAGGAAAATACTTACTATTTTCTTGCTCATGGAAATTCCAATAGTTATACACTCCATGTTAATAAAAGAGATGTTTCAACTAGTTTATCGTTGGACATTCACACGAGGAATCGTTTCACTGCTCGTAGTTTGTCTTTAATCGACAAAACATATGATAAACGTACTACTCGCTCACCACTATGAAACCCTAAAACTCGCTTATAATCGAGCTTGCTAGCTTTTTTCCACATTCTAGCCCTACTTATCACACGTCCATCGTTGTCGGTTGAACAACTGCCTAATTATAGTGTAACATTACAAAACAAACATTTTAATCAACGATTGTAGACAATTGACGTGCCCCACGGTTTTATTTTAGTCTAGTCTATGCAAATGTTTATAATTCCCACGACTGTATCTATTTTATTATTTTTTGGTTTTTAGTACATTTATCTTAAACATTGCAATGTATGTATAACATAAAACCGTTTAACTTAAAAAGTTTTTTTACCTATTTTTATTATTGTACATTACAATTTCGACTGTGTTCCCATAAATTGAAAAAAAAAAAACAACAACAGTACTGTAAATACCCGAAATTCTGTTTGGCTTTTGCTGTGCTGTAAAAATGTCCACAATGCAGCAACAGTCGACAATAATTTTTTTTTTTGAACTGAAGGCTGCGCTGTTGATTTGTTAATTTTCAAATGAAAATGAAATTCCAAGGAAATGAAAAAAATTTGAAAGTAATTTAAACCCTGTTCCCAAGACTAAAATAATGAACAAAAATCGAAAATAATTATTATTCTTAAAATTTCATCACAATTATTATTTTATCACTTTACCCCATCTACCAGCAGTTTAGCACTTTAGATGAAGACCCTTATTATTTTTACTTACTGCACGAAATAGGTGATATGTATATTTTCCTCACAAAACAAAAAAAAACAAAGATTGAATCCCCCACGAAAAAAATTTCTGGCTACGGCATTGGTTGTATTGTACGGTATTTCCGCTAGCCTGTGCGATGAGCGACAGGGACAAGGTGACGTTCATTGCGATGGCCGTTGATGGGACGCTTCGGCGACGTTTGTTGTATTGTACGGTAATTCCGCTAGCCTGTGCGATGAACGCCAGGGACTAGGTGACGTTCACCGCGATGGCCATTGGTCGGTCGCTTCGGCGACGTTCATCATTATCTGAAGTTACTCTCGATATATTGGTCTAACTGAATATGACCATATCGCACACTAAATCAAAAAGCGTTACAACTCAAAATTTTTCGAAATCGGGTTTCTTCCATAAATTGGTACACAGAATATATCCCTAGCGGCTGCCAAAAAATCTTTTCCATCAGAGTCTTTTTTAACTGAGAAATAACTATTATACGTAGCCTTTTCCCATATCATTGCCCATAAAAACTAAAAAGTTTTTTGCCTCTCCTGAAAATTTTTGAATTTTGAGTTGTAACGCTTTTTGATTTAGTGTGCGATATGTACAATTGATATTTACATCCTCTCTTTAACCGCCTAGGATAGCTGATTTAGGAGGCTAATGAATTAGGATGTTTGGCTAATCTTTCGCATAATTTGCTTGCATTTTTTCTATCTCTTCAATCAATGTGGCCGCTGTGGTGCAGTGGGTAGAGTGATCGCCTGCTATGCCAGAGGTCTCGGGTTCAAACCACGGTCCGAGCAAAACACCAAAAAATTTTTCTAATTAGTAAAAATCCAATTATTGGGTTTTTTAAGAGCAGCGGTCACCTCTCGGCAGTGGGCGGCATACCCTCCTAGTGTATTTCTGCCATGAAAAAGCTTCTCACAAAAAATGCATTCGCCGTTCGGAGCCGGCATAAAACTGTAGGTCCAACCAATTAGTAGGAAAAACAAAAAAGGAGCACACCTCGAATTGGGAGAGAAGCTCGGCCATAAAACTCGTCAGAGTTATAATAGCGCCATTTTATTATTATTATTATTATTATTATTATTATTATTATTATTATTATTATTATTATTATTATTATTATTATTATTATTATTATTATTATTATTATTATTATTATTATTATTATAATTAATATTATTATTATTATTATTATTATTATTATTATTATTATTATTATTATTATTATTATTATTATTATTATTATTATTATTATTATTATTATTATTATTATTATTATTATTATTATTATTATTATTATTATTATTATTATTATTATTATTATTATTATTATTATTATTATTATTATTATTATTATTATTATTATTATTATTATTATTATTATTATTATTATTATTATTATTATTATTATTATTATTATTATTATTATTATTATTATCAATCACTGTATTTATCTTTAGGTTACTATGTATAATTGTATTTTTCACATACCAAGGCGCTTTGCATATCTATATATTAATACGCTACCAAGAATTTTGTCCGCGAACTTTTGGCGATTATACTGAACCGATTTTAAAAGTTAGACCATCATTAGAAAGGAAATTCCTTAGAATAGGTCCATTTTGATTTTCATTAAAATCGGTTGGAAAATACGTGCACAATCGCCGTTGGAAATTTTCTGTGTAAGTGTTGTTATTGCAGAAAATTCCTATGTTATTGTTATTGCAAAACACAATAACTGTCATCACTTTACCTATAATAATTTTTATAATACTCTAAACCGAATTGATTAATATTTTGCACGACTTAATTTAAGCCCAAAGGCACTAAATTTTGACTACTACATTACAGTTAAACAAAAAAATGATTCGCTCCACCCTAATATACACCTCCTCTAAAAATATGAATTAATAGGAGGAACGCGGGTGAATGAAGAAACTACTATAGGGGTTATAAAGCACACTTGGGACCAACATATATTAAAAAATTTAGGGTAATTTTTTTGTTTTTTTTTATTTGGTTCTAAAGTTTTCTAATTTTTTTGAATATTTTTTGTTCACCCTGCAAAAAAAAATATTATATAATAAAACCTGTACAGCTAATGTCGAATATGTCATTAAAAATGTAATTTAAAAAATGTACCTTTGGCCAGTTATTAGAATAATTAAAATACACAAGAGCGCGGGTGAAATTAATATCTGCTAATGAAACCTGATAAAGAACATGTCAGTCCAAAACACAAAAAACCAGGATATTTTTGTTGTTGTTTGTTTAATTTTGCTAGCTTAAAGTTTGAAAAAAAAGAAAATTGTTTTCCATATATTTTTTTCCAATATTTGAAAAACCAAATAAAATCGAATTTCAAATAAAAATAAAAAAAGATTACATCTTAAAAAAGTGGAAGCCATTTTGTATATTTAGATGCCAAAACCAATTACAAGCGTCAATAAATGGCTTAAATAGAGCATTTCGTAGCAGGTCATAAAATCGTAATTCAAATCGCATAATTTTTGTTTTACTTTGGGTACCCTGTATGACCAAACGAAAGGAACATCAAAAATTTTACATAGTTTTTTTTTTGTTCCATAAGATATCTCTTGATTGCAGCTAAAAGAATGAATTTATCACTACTTTAATTTCGATTTTATTTTTGGCCAAAAATTTCCTTGTTGCGTCAGTGCGTTGAAAAGAAAAGCAATAAATGAAATCCACAGATGTAAACATTTTCTTGGTGAGTTGCAGTATGTGAAACTTCAGTGCTCTCTTCTTAGAAGTCTCTGAAAACTTTGAAAAGGATTGTAGAGATGTTAGTTTGTAGAGTAGATATTTTTGTATAAATAATCACTTCTTAATTCTCTTTAGTTTTAATGGTACCCCGAAATAAGTCCCAAATGAAATAAGTCCCAATAAAAATTAAATAACTCCCAACTTTTAGAGATGAAATAACTCCCAAAGAAGGAAATGAAATAAGTCCCAATATTTGAGACTTATTTCATAATGTGGTCCCAAATCCCAAAAAATATGAAATAACTCCCAAATGAAATAAGTCCCAGAAATATGAAATAACTCCCAAATGAAATAAATTCCAAGAAGTATGAAATAACTCCCAAAAAGTACTACGCAGAAGGACATCACCGTGGCGGTGAAAAGTTTTCTGCGCAAAAGCACTGTGGACCGGGCCATAGATATTTCTCCGGAAAGAGATGATGTCTTATTCTCTTTACTAACACTAAAAGAATCATTTAGTGTTGGTCCGGATATGATTCCCTCATGCTTCTTAAAAAAGTGTGCCAATAATTTATTCAAGCCATTAACTTCACTATTCAATAATTCTTTGAA
The DNA here is from genome assembly GCA_960531455.1 of Urophora cardui. Classification (NCBI taxonomy): domain Eukaryota; kingdom Metazoa; phylum Arthropoda; class Insecta; order Diptera; family Tephritidae; genus Urophora; species Urophora cardui. The sequence goes on along the minus strand of OY482671.1, from coordinate 51,573,265 downwards.
ACAAGGCATTTTTCCGAGGGTATGGAAAGAATCATTCATTATCCCTCTTTATAAAAGTGGGAGTAGATCTCGCATAGACAACTACCGTGGTATAGCAAAGATTTCCGCTATTCCAAAACTATTCGAAGCAATAATAACTAACTCGCTTGCACATTCAGTCTCCTCACTGATTGTGGATTCACAGCATGGCTTCTGTAAAGGGAAGTCTACTATCACAAATCTGTTGGAGTTCACCACTCGCATTTCTAGTGGATTTACTCGTAATGAATCCACTGATGTGATTTACACAGACTTTAGTAAAGCCTTTGATAAGGTTAATCATTCCTTGCTTATTCATAAACTGGATTCACTTGGCTTTCAACCAAGCCTTCTACAATGGACTTCTTCATATCTCTTAAACCGAACTCAAAGAGTAGTTTTCAAAAACACTCACTCCTCTTCCATTAGTGTCTCTTCTGGAGTTCCACAAGGCAGCCACCTTGGCCCGATTTTGTTTTTGCTTTTCATAAACGATATTTCAGCCACTATCAAGCATTCAAATATATTATTATATGCTGACGATGTAAAACTTTTTAAATCAATATCGTCGGCTGATGACAGATCTATGCTTCAAGAAGACTTGAATTCTTTAGTATCTTGGTGTGATAAAAATTGCATGCCACTAAATCTTAGTAAATGTAAATATATGTGTTTTTCTAGGAGAACCGTACAACCGGCTTTTTACAAAATTTATGGTTCCAATTTGGAGCAAGTAGATGATTTTGTCGATCTGGGAGTAACCATGGATGGAAAACTTAATTTTAATGTTCATATCAATACCACAGCCAATAGGGCAAGAGGTGTCTTAGCTTTTGTGAAAAGATGGTCAAAAGAATTCGGTGACCCCTATATAACAAAAACGCTCTTCACAACTTTGGTCAGACCTATCTTAGAATACGGTTCAATAGTTTGGAACCCAAATTATCAAGTCCATTCAGACCGATTAGAGTCAATACAGAAACAATTTTTGCTTTTTGCTCTGAGACATTTTCAGTGGGATTCTCGCTACAACCTTCCCCCATACACTAGTCGTTTAAAACTTATAAATCTGCCGACCCTTGCGAGCCGCAGGGAGATGTTAGGGGTAATTTTCATTGTTAAACTCTTGAATGGTTCAATTCTATGCCCTTTTTTGCTATCTGAAATCAAACTTAACGTCCCTTCTCGCACAACAAGACATTATAAACCTATCTTTTTAAAGCTTTGTAAAACTAACTTCGAATTAAACGAACCCTTCCTTTCTTTGTGTAAAAGTTTTAATTCTCATTATAGCTTATTTGATATTTCAGATTCGCTTTTTCTCATAAGGAAAAAGATTTTATCCTCTCTAAACTCTTAAAAATTCTATGCTATCATTAGTTATATATGTGTGTCGTACTCAGCTGATGATTTCATATTTCTGTAGCTGAACAGTTTTAGATCTCGGCGCTTAACAAACTCCTGCCACTCAGCACCTCGGCAATATATTAATATAAAAAAATTAAAAAAAAAAAAAAAAAAAAAAAAAAAAAAAAAAAAAAAAAAAAAAATCCGTACGTCATGCGGATGCGCCTCGCGTGCGGGTGGGCGGGTGGTGGGCGCGGGTTTATTATTATTATTATTATTATAAAGAACAAGTGAGGAAGCCTAAGTTCGAGTGGAATCGAACATTAGATACTCAGCTGTATGCTTTCATTGTTTGTTTGCGTTTGATGGAATCACGGTGTATTTTATATAAAGCGAGTGCTGCATAAAGTGGGCGTAGCCACGCCCATTTTAAACATTTTTATCAGTCATCCAATAAGCATATGAACTCATGCCACAAAATTTCAATGAATCATCTTTATATTTGACAGAGATATCGCTTATAATGTTTTTATTAGGGCACTTTATAATACCCATATATAAAAGTGGGCGTGGTCGTCAACCGATTTCGCTACAATTTTGAACATGTATTACCAAAAGTAATGAAAGTGTACATACCAAGTTTCGTCATTATATGTAAATTATTTGTCGAGTTATGGGCTCAGAAATCTCGTATATTCCTGCTTCTAAAAGGAGGTGGTGCCACGCCCATTTTCCAACATTTTTGTGTTTTTTGTTTTATGTCTGCAGTTGGACCCCTGCCATAAAATTTCAATGATATATCTTATATATTTGACAGCGATATGGCTTAAAATGTTTTTATTAGGCCACTTTATAACACACATATATAAAAGTGGGCGTGGTCGCCAACCGATTTTGGCAATTTTTCGTCCAAACATTTGCCTAAGTAAGTATATCACGCATACCAAATTTCATCTATATGTCTTCAACGGTTTCTGAGTTATGACTCATAAAACTTTCAATGTTTGCCCCTTAATAAGTGGGCGTGGCACCGCCCATTTTCCAAAATTTTTGTGTTTTTTGTTTTATGTCCATAGTTGGACTCATGCGACAAAATTTCAGTGATAGATCTTTATATTTGACAGAGATATGGCTTAAAATGTTTTTATTAGGTCACTTTATAATACATATCTATAAAAGTGGGCGTGGCCGTCAACCGATTTTAACTATTTTCCGTTCAAATGTTTGCCTAAGTAAGTAAATCTTCGTAGTGAGAATTCTCGTGTGTATAATCTTATCACTGCTCTGAAAGCTGAAAACAACAAACTAGTATCAAAAACAGAAAACATGCATACTGCGCTCCTTTCTATGCAGAGCAATTTAAATGAGAAGGACAATATGATCGCTAATCTCACATGTGAAATAAAAGTCTTTGTCTTGCACTTAATAAATTTGTTGGTAAGACGGATAATATTCATTCCTCTTTATCATATTCACATAACTCCCTGTCAACAAACTCCTCAACTACTGGTAACACTACTTCGTCGCTAGTTGGCTCGCAGTCATTCGCAAATTATCAGTGCACAAATGTTGGTGTGCCAGCTAGCTATATGTTATCGAATTCTGTTTATGCTGCTGCTGCTAGCACTACGTCAGCGTCACCAACCCTGCTAGAACTCTAAGCAGTTTCTAACAACTTAAATAAGCATTTCGATTAATGCAGATAGTCATCAGATATGTACTCATTTTTCTTCTAGCCGTGGGAAAAAACTAAGCAGTTGGTTTTCCGTTCTAATATGTTATCTCTTTTCAACTAATAGTATTCCACATAAATAAAAATTGTATCCGTTTCTAACAAATTATCCCATGCATTATTTATATGCTTACAAAATTCTCATCGCTAACGGCAAAACTGCTTATTGTTTTGATTATGAATTGCTTAGCGGTAACGACCAAACTGCTTTTTGTTTTGATTATGAATTGCTTAGCGGTAACGACCGAACTGCTTATTGTTTTGATTATGAATTGCTTAGCGGTAACTTTTATATTTTGTAGTTTTAATATGTTAAAACGTTATAAAAACGCAATGTATTTATTTGAATAGAATGTTTCGAATGAAGAAAAAATATGACAGACATGAAAAATTTCAATTAAAGTTACAAAGATTGTCTGATCTAGAAAACACAAGTATATAACAACAAAGTGTAAATTCAACTATATTATAACACAACTTCAACACTTTCCCTTGTTATTTATAGTTGATTTAAGCCCATTTTGTCACACAGTGTTCTCATTCTTATGCTGACGTCATAATGTCTGCCACTTGTTCTTGAGTTGAAATAAGTTGTATTCCTAATACTTGATCATTTATCTTTTCACCAATGAGAAAATGTTTTATAGCGATGTGTTAGTTCTACGATGAAATTCTGGATTTTGAGCAAGCTTGACTGCGGCTGAGTTATCAACTTGTAATACTGGTAATTATTTTAAATTAGTTAATTTTAGAAACAGTCGTTTTAACCATATAATTTCTTTTGTAGCTTCAGTGGCAGCTACAATTTCAGCTTCAGTTGTAGATGTTGCTACGATGGCCTGACGTTGACTCAACCATGAAATTGCACCTCCAGCATGTGTAATTACAACACCTGACGTAGAACGACCAGTTGTAAAACAACCTCCAAAATCTGCGTCACTGTAACATTTAATAATGCCTTTGTCAACTTTACTGCGATAAACTATTCCCATATTAATAGTTCCAGCAATATATCGAAAAACTCGCTTGACTCTAACAATGTCTTCTTCAGTTGGTCTCTCTAAACTTCTTGACTTGGTGTTACTTAAAATTGGTGTTGAGACAGATTTACAATTTTCAAAATTAAAACGCTCTAGTACTTTCTTCGCATACGATTTCTGACAAACTTGTATAAAATCAGCATTTTGTTGAATCTCCAATCCTAAGAAGTAACTAGCGTCTTTGGAAACTATTTTGAACTCTTGACTCAGTTCATTTAAAAATATATCAATATCATCTTTATCTGTTCCTGCCACTAAACCGTCATCAACATATAAAACCAGTATACTTTTCTTTCCATTTTGCTCTCTAATGTAAAGGCAAGGATCAGCTTCACCCACTTTGAATTTAAGATTTGTGAGAACGCCACCCACACGCTTATTCCAACACCTTGGTGCCTGCTTCAGTCCATAAAGGCTTCGTTTCAATTTACATACCTTATTCGTCCCATCTGAAAAACCTTCCGGCTGCTTCATAAATACAGTTTCTTCTAATTCTCCATACAGAAAAGCAGTAGATACGTCAAATTGTTTTAAACCCATATTTTCCATTGCTGCTATACTTATAACTAGGGCATTGAAATCTATGCAAATACATGTTTTTCTTAGATTTAGGTAGAGCCAAATAAATAAACAATCTTTGCGAATCGTGAAATTGTTTTAAAAATGGCATTCAAATGTTTTTGCATATTTTGCATATTTTGGTCATTTATGCATATTTTTACATATTTTGCGTTGTTTGCATTTTTTTATTACATATTTCGCATTATATTGCCTATTTTTGTAATTTGCTAGTTGACAGTTTTATACAAACGAAATTCATGCATAACAGTCATCTGACGACGAATAGAGTTTCGTGTGAACACGGCTATTATTAGTATTTCCGATACGGTGCATACCTGTCGACAAAGAGCCGTTTTCAAACATGCTCCTATTACCTCTGTGGATGTAGAACGTTCGTTTTCTATGTATAAGAGCTTTTTTCGACCGAATCGGCAAAGTTTTCTTTTTGAGAATATGAAAAAATATTTCATTGTGTACTAATGAATCGTTGAGTAAGGATTAACCTTTGCAAATTATGAAATGTTCAAGACTGAATTTATGTATCTATATATATATATATATATAAACATACATATGTATAAACGTACAACGTAAGAGCAAAATTGAATTAAAAAATGTTTGTACCTAATTTATTTAACTATTGCAACTTCAATAAACATGAATTATCTGAAGTTGAAAAATTTGAATTAATGCATTTTTTTTATTTTTCATGCATATTTCTCAGTTTTTGTTGCATTTTTTATGCGCATATTTTTTATTTAATTTATATAATTATTTTATATAATTCCATGCCCTACTTATAACTGACCTCATCGTTGCCATCTTTGCTACCGGACTAAAAGTTTGCTCGTAATCAATCCCATAACGCTGATTAAATCCCTTGGTAACCAATCGTGCCTTAAATGTGTCAATGCATCCATCAGATCTTGTTTTTATACGGTAGACCCATTTACAAGGTAGTGCTTTAGCCTTTTGCGGTAAGTTCACCAGTTCCCACGTCTTATTTTCCTTTAAAGATGACATCTCCTTACGCATAGCTAACTTCCATTCCTCTTTCTGTTTACTTGCAACTGCTTCAACATAGCTTTCAGGGGTTTCTAACTCATTCACATAATTTTCAGCTTCCATTACAAAATCATCATAGTACTTAGATCTCTTAATATTTTCACGATTTCTCAAATTTGGTTCGTTGCCAATTTCAATAACACTATCTTCTCTCATACGTTTTCTTTGACGTCTAGTAGTTTTGATTGGTTGCTCATCATTTGATTGTATATTTTCTTGTACGCTTACATTATTTTCCTTCGTATCGGTGCTTTTGTGTTGCTCTAAACTGTGATCATCAGAATCCTCTGAATTTCCTGACTGAATATCTTCTTGTACGCTTACGTTATTTTCGTTCGTACCAATGCTTTTGCGCTCCTCTAGATCTTCATCTTCAGCATTTGGATATTGATTACATAAAGGTAACTTATCACCTGTGTCTTCTTCTATGTAGCTCTTTTCATGATTATCTTCTGTGCGAACATCACTTATAGGTAATTTGACTTCATTTATATTTTCCATAAACTTCACATCTCTTGAAAATACGACTGAATTTTCTTGCGGAATATAAACTCTATATCGCTCATCACCATCATATCCTACCAAATACCCTTTTTTGGCTTTCGCGTCCATCTTTTTCCTCTTTTGTGAAGGCACATGAATGTAGCATGTAGATCCGATAATTCGCATATGTTTGATTCTTGGCTTTTTCGATGTCCATAACTCATAGGGACTAACACCTTCAATAGAAGACTTTCCAGTACGATTCAATATATAAACAGCTGTGGTAACCAATTCCGCCCAAATTGCTTCTGGAAATTTCACGTTAGAATTTGAATATTTGAAAGTTCTTGCCATCTCCACAATTGTTCTATTTTCCCTCTCACTTCATTCATTCTGCTCTGGTGTGTATGGTGCTGTCAATCGCTGCGTTATACCATATTTTCTTAAAATAGATTTTACTTCAGAGTTGTTGAATTCGCCTCCATTGTCACTTAGGAACTCCTTTATTAAGTGACCTTGTTGTTTAGCATAAATGAGCATAGCTTCCAGCGATTCTTTGGCATCTGATGTATTTGTAATAATATAGCAATATCGAAATTTTGTGTATGAATCTTTGAAAACAACATAATAACGCTTTTTCCTGAATGAATTTGAAAATGGACCGCACACATCAGCTGACACCAGCTCTCCTGGTTTTGTAGCTTTTACCCTGTTGCCAAAAGGTAAACGATGTGCTTTCCCGAACACGCATGACTCGCACAAATCATTATTGCTCTTGATACTTACTCCCAATTCCTGTTGAATTAACTTCCTTACATGCCGCTTATATTGATGTCCCCAACGCTCGTGATACAACTGTAATAATGATTCGTCATCACTCACTGCATTTACATGCATCTCGACATGCAAAGCTGGCTTGATATCAGCCTTAAATAATGTTCCATTTACTTCTCGATTTCCATTAACTTTAAGATAGCACGTTGTGTTTGTTGAATAAAATTCACTACTAGGATTTCTATCCTGCGCAGCCAAAACCGAGAAAAGATTTATATTTATTTCTGGAACATAACAAACATCCTTCAGCGTTAACTTCTGCTTTCTGCCATTGATAGTTGCTAACATGTCAATTGAGCCTTTTCCCAATGCCTTTAGATACTCTTTTCCAGCTGCTTTGATGCTGTATTCACCGTTAAATGCCGTGTTATCGACTACATCTGGCAGCACTGAGAATAATCGAAATCAGGTTGACGTAAAATGAAACTATCGAAGTTGGGACCATCACTAAATGTCATCGTGGCCATTTTTAGAAGTTTTAGCGACACCGACGAAGGCATATCAAATTTTAGTATTCTATAGTATTCTATTCTATTGTATTCTATTCTAATATTTATTTGTTTTACTTTGTCACACCAGTTTATTGTTCGTCATATAAATTAAAGTTTTGCTACAACTAAACGTTCATTGTTAATAAATAAATCGCCATCAGCATTCTAATATTTCGAGTACATTTTTTTTTAATAAGTCGTCGCCTCAACATTTCTAAAATTTGTGCCTTTCGCTCGGTGCTTCGAGGGTTTGCCGACAATCAACGTGTGCAAATTATCAGCCATTTTGCAAGCCGCACACATACATATTGCCGAGAGCAGCAGAAGTTTTTCCGCCAACACGAATAGATTTCCCGCCAATATACAGAGGACTTGCCGACAATCTTTGCGAAGTGCGAAATCTTCGCCAACTGCCGCCAAAATCATTGGGACTTCCGGACAGCATCATTTACATTCTGCAAAATAATCAACATTTGTCTGAACAATCATCATAAATGAGATAAAGTTAATTTAGTCTACATGTCCACGTTTTTGTCAAATTACCGGCGATGACATCGTTTTTCATCGCATTTAACATGTCAATACAATCTACAATATCAATATACAATATCATGTCAAGTTTGTAGCCGTGATCACATGTTATATCGTCACATTTATTATATGTAATTATTTGGAAAATTGTGGGCGATAACATCGAACATTTGCGTTTTTTACCAACACATACGTTTATACATTTGTCGTCATTTGGTAAAATTTATTGAAGCTCCAACCATGCCGTGTTATATTTAGTCAGCCTTTCTCAATCAGTTACAACACGCCGTGACAAATATAATTGATGCCAACATTGCCGACAACCACGTGTGATAGCCACAGCTCGTTATATTATATAACCACATATATAGTCTGTTAGATCTATAGGTATACTGTAAAATTGTCGTATATGTAAATGTATGTATTTAATATTGCGTAACAAGCCAATTTAAGGCTACATTCATAATTGCCAAAATTAGTAGAATTGTTATCCTGGTTCATCCTGCCGTCCCCGGTATGCCCAAAGTGGAGAAGTTTCAGTCGCAGCCAATCAATGAAGAATACTTTGCTACGTACAACGAAATCGTTTGTAATTGGTGCATGGGGCATTGATGATAACCAGAAGCATGAGTAGAAACCAACAACAACATCAAGACTCAGACGGTGACTTGGAGCTCAATGAAACGATACTGCCAGCTCCGGGCACTTCTACGACACAACAACCTAGATATGGAAAGGAACATATATCTGCCTTAGTCGCCTCTATAACAGCGCTACGTGAATCGATTAACGAATTGCGGAGTGACACCAACACTCAGCGAGCAGATATTCAACAACTTCGACAACGTTTTGAGAGTAACGAACAAATAAGACAGCAGAATGTCGGGATGGCCGGGCGTCAAGAAGGTCTTATCTCGGCACTGCAACGTGTTGCATCGTCAGTTACGCCGCCGCCAGCAAATTTACCGCCAGCAAATTTTGCACCATTCCTGATGGACAATGCCATGACTAGACTCTATCCACTGCCAGTATTTGAAGGGTGTCCAGAAGATTGGCCATTGTTTATTGCTTGCTACAATGACACAACTGCAGAATTCAATTACAACAACAGACAAAATTTAATACGCTTACAAAAGGCGCTGCGAGGTGAAGCAAAGCAGCGAGTTATGTCACTTCTCATATATCCTGACAACGTTCCTACCGTCATTTGCGAATTGCAATTTAACTTCGGCCGGCCAGAAATATTAGTACGTTCGCAGATAGACAAGGTACAGAAATTTCCAAACATTGTTGAAAGTCGCCTTGACCAAATATTGGACTTCGCCTTTTTAAAATCAGCTAGGTGTGAACACCACCTCGCTAACCCAACATTACTTGACTCACTTAAGTATATCGAAATTGCCTCCTTCAAAACAATTTGAGTGGGGTAGGCGCGCCGCTGAAATCCCTTCGTACCCAACTATAGATGATTTTGCCAACTGGTTAAATGAGTTAGCCAGAGTGGTCGCACTAATGCCGAGAGTTTCTGACAGAAGTCTTAGCACACAAATACCACGTCCAGTCCACCAAGCAGCCATTGGTAATCGTCAGTCAATACCAGGAGGTGGTAGTCGTCGACTGCTACATACGCAGGAGGAACAAAACACGCGTCGATTGCAGCGATGTGCGTTATGTAGTCAAGGGCATTTATTATCGGAATGCCAACAATTTAGGGGTAACAACGTTAACGAAAGATGGGCGTTGGTAAAACGTCATCAGCTTTGCTTCGGGTGTCTCGCCAAAGGACACAATTTATTGTCATGTCGAAAACGAACCATTTGTGACGTTAATGGGTGTCAACGTAGGCATCACCGATTATTGCATGCTGCAAATGAAACAAATCAGCCAACGAACGAGAATCAAGTAGAGCGGGTATATAATTGCCGACAAGAGAATCAGTCAACTTTATTTAAGATTTTGCCTGTCACGTTGACTGGGCCGCGAGGTAAGCTAGGAGTATATGCTATGATTGACGAAGGTTCCTCGATATCGCTAATAGATGAAGAGGTTGCTACAAGTCTGGGGTTGCAAGGGCAGTCGTCAGTGTTATCGTTGCAATGGTATGGTGAAAATAAGACCACCGAGAGATCACGAAGGGTTACAGTCGAGATCAAAGGCACAACTGCCAGCCGTGCGTATGCAATTAAGAACGTGCGTACTATTCGTAATCTTAATTTGCCTATTCAAACATTTAATAGAGACAAATTTGAGTATTTAAAGTCAATATCTTTGCCAAACTACATAAATGCGAAACCTCACATTCTCCTAGGGCTTGATAACTCGTTCCTAGGTATTTCAGAAGAAACCATTTACAGGGGCCCGAACCGACTCATCGCTACCAGAACAAAATTAGGGTGGGTAGCGTATGGTCCATCACATAACCATAACAAGCAGCAGCCTCGAGTCTTACTAGTGAGGGAACCAACTATGATGAAGCAGTTACACAAAATGGTTGAAGATCATATTATAAATGATGCGCTGGTGTTGAGTTTGTCGAACAACTATACTATTGAATCAGACACAAACATTAGGGCCAGACGAATTTTAGCCGAAACAACGAAATATGATGGTTGCCGTTATGAGGTAGGTTTGTTATGGCGGGAGGACGACGTTAGATTTCCAGAGAGTTACGGTATGGCTCGAAAACGTTTAGAGGGTGTGGAGGCCCGCATGAAAAGGGATAGCATATTTGCAAATAGCTATAAGCGAGAAATTAATAATTATATTCAAAAGGGATATGCCAGAGAGCTTTCGCACGAGGAAGCAAACACAGTTAAGCCAACAACGTGGTACCTTCCCCATTTTGGCGTTGTAAATGCCCACAAGCCGGAGAAATTGCGCATAGTATTCGACGCAGCAGCAAGTACATCAAATGTCTCACTCAACAGTCTATTACTTAAAGGGCCAGAAAAGGTTCAATCACTTTTAGCCATAATGTTTAAATTTCGCCAGGGAATTATTGCCGCCGCCGGAGACATTGAGGAGATGTTTTCTCGAATACGCGTCAGAAGTGAAGATCAAAACTCCCAACGGTTTCTGTGGCGTGATGGGAATGCCAGTCAACCAGTACGTGTCTATGCCATGACCTCTTTGATTTTCGGATCTGCCTGCTCACCGTGCTGCGCAGAATATGTAAAAAACTTAAATGCCGCAAAATATATTGCCGAAATGCCCAAAGGAGTAGATGCCGTCATCAACAAAACATATGTTGACGATCTCGTAGTTAGTTTTAACGATGTCAAAGAAGCCGAAGAGACAATTCGTGAAGCAGTCGTATCCAACAACAAAACGCTGCAAAAGGGCCTCAACGGTGAAAATGAAACGCAACCGAATGTGGTAAATATGGAACGACAAGCTAATACTGAGAAAATACTGGGAATGTTTTGGGATACGACAACAGACGACTTCAAATTTCAGTTGAAATTTCAGTGAAGGTGTCCAAAGACATTTTACGCCTTGAGAGGTCCCCAACAAAAAGAGAATTTTTAAGTATAATTATGTCCGTATACGATCCCTTTGGACTTCTATCGAACATAACTATTGTCGCCAAATTAATTTTACAAGGTTTATGGAAAGAAAAGGTTATGTGGGACGAGGAACTACCTCCGCAGCTCGCTAAACAGTGGAGAAACTGGTGGTCGAAATTCCGTAAGCTCTTTGTCAATTCCACGCTGCTATTCCAAACTCATACCAAAAGCCGAAAATATTCAACTTCACATATTTGTTGATGGCAGTACGAGTGCATACGCCGCCGTTGGATATTTGCGTTTGCAACAGGGAGGCGCCGTTGAATTAGCACTGGTATATGCCAAATCCGTATGTGCGCCGATTAAGCCAATGACAGTCCCACGTCTCGAGTTGCAGGGAGCAGTTCTGGGATGCCGTCTAAAAAATCTTATCGAAGAAAATCTCGATTTCCGTATTGATAGTACAACACTATGGAGTGACTCGCGAACAGTCATCCAGTGGATACGTTCACATACACGAGAATATAAGCCGTTTGTAAAACACCGGATTGCAGAAATCCTGGCAACAACAACAAAGAACCAGTGGCGCTGGGTGCCTACAGCCTTAAATGTCGCAGATGATGCTACACGCGCTAAGTCAGTATACATGTCATCAGAAAACAAACGTTGGTTTAGTGGACCAGACTTTTTACACCAGGATGAGGAGCACTGGCCTCAAGAAACTTTATTGCCGGACACTGAATGCACTGGCGAAGAAATAACTACCCGACACGTTTTACTTTGTGGAGTAGGTAAGCAATTGGTTAATTTCACTAAATTTTCGTCGTTTCTCACATTAGTTAGAGTGGTTGCATGGATATTACGTTTCACCAACAACGCCAGAAAGGAAAAGCGTACAGGAAAACTGAAACCCGATGAATTGACTGCAGCAGAACACTTAATATGCCGCCTGGTACAATACGAGTCCTATCAAAGAGAAATGGAATTACTACAAAATAAATGGGTCATAACTAAGAGTAGCAGTATTTATGCTTTGACACCGTATTTGGATGAAACAGGTTTACTACGTGTAAACGGACGAATAGACATCGCCTATTGCCTGCCATTGTCTGCACGTCGTCCGATCATTTTGCCGCCGAGCCACCACGTCACCAAATTGATTGTGGCTGAACATCACAGAAAGAGACACTGCCAAAATGAATGCTTGACAATAAATGAGATTCGCCAACGATATTGGATTCCTGCCATTCGCAATGTTTTGAGGTCCATTAGAAAGAACTGTCCAATATGCATTTATGATCGAGCAAAGCCAGCCATACCGATGATGGGCCAACTGCCATTAGATCGCATCACACCGTATGTTCGACCGTTCACTTACAGTGGAGTCGACTACTGCGGACCATTTCATGTCGCAATCGGTCGCAGGAGGGAAAAGCGGTGGATTGCATTATTCACCTGCATGACGACTAGAGCAGTGCACCTGGAGCTATCAGAGAGCTTTCCACGGACGCATTTATCATTTGTCTTCGTAACTTCGTAAATCGGCGTGGAGTGCCAATACGCATACGTAGCGATAACGGAACAAATTTTGTAGGAGCGCAAAGAGAGATGAAAGAGAACGAGAGATTGTTCGACTTTAGTGCCATTGAACGAGAAATATCAAAACAAAAGATTGAATGGGTTTTCAATTGCCGACAGACCCTGAAAGCGGAGGATGTTGGGAGCGCCTGATACAATGTACTAAACGCCTATTACATAAGGTCCTGAGAGAGGAGGCGCCTCGAGTGGAAACTTTTCGTAGCGTCATAATTGAAATTGAGAATATCATCAATAGTCGACCGTTGACTGACTTGCCAATATCTCCGGAAGAGGAAGAGCCACTTACGCCTAACCATTTCCTACTGGGTTGCTTGAATTCCACTCAGACGCCGCACCCAGATGAGGAACTACTTTGTCTTGGTAAACAATGGAAAATCGCACAGAATTTGAAAGATCGCGCCTGGAAAAGATGGGTCATCGAATACTTACCGCGTCTTTTATGCCGCCCGAAATGGAGAGACGACGTAGACATTATCAAGCCTGGGGCGCTCGTCATAATATGTGATCCTTCAGCGCCACGTAGTGATTGGGAAAAGGGTCGAATTATAGAGGTATTCAAAAGCAACGACGGTCGGGTGAGAAGTGCTAGAGTCAAAACGTCACATGGGATAATACGTCGACCCGTACGTAGGCTAGTCGCCTTGAATATTTGCGAATCCACGGGAAATTCGCCAGGAGGTGGATTGTTATCGACTACATCTGGCAGCACTGGGAATAATCGAAATCAGGTTGACGTAAAATGAAACTATCGAAGTTGGGACCATCACTAAATGTCATTCTGGCCATTTTTAGAAGTTTTAGCGACACCGACGAAGGCATATCAAATTTTAGTATTCTATAGTATTGTATTCTATTCTAATATTTATTTGTTTTACTTTGTCACACCAGTTTATTGTTCGTCATATAAATTAAAGTTTTGCTACAACTAAACGTTCATTGTTAATAAATAAATCGCCATCAGCATTCTAATATTTCGAGTACATTTTTTTTAATAAGTCGTCGCCTCAACATGCCGTATAGTCCACTAGAAATTCTTTGCTGTTAGTTACATGCCTCGTTGCACCATTATCCACTCACCATGTGGTTCTGCTTGTATCTGCTGCATATAGCTCAGTCGAAACGCTCACTAACGAAACATTTGTTTTATTTTCTTGATTTTTCGACTCCCGATTATGTTTGTTCTTAGGCGGCCGACCATCTGCAATCCACTTTTTGCATTCACGTACCCAATGACCTCTTTTCTTGCAATAGTTACAGCTGCTATCCTTCTTCTGCTTTGATTTCTCCATTAATGGTTTATTATTTTTGGAATACAATGCCTCTTGTTGCTCTGGGATCTCGTCCTGCCTCTTAAAGTTGCGCTCAAAAACCGTTAACTGCATACTTAGCTCATCAAAAGACTTATCATCATCTTTAGACAGCATCATCCAGCTCGACCGAAAAGACTCACATTTAATTGGTAAAATATTCAGCGTTTTCCACAAAAGAATTAGATCAGGCAGACAATTCTCGCCTTTAGCTTTTAATCCGTTGTTGAGCTCATTCCACAAACCTCGCAATGTTGCTACGTGGGTTGATACATCCTTATTTTGATCCCAATTATAATCAAAGAAATCCGAACAAATTTTAAATAATTGATCTCTGGATGTTGCTTCAAATTCCGTAAGCGCCTTCCAAGTATCATAGGCCGACTCTTTGTCCATGACCTTTTGATAAACATCCTCCGTTATAGAGTTTACAAGCATCGTTTTCGCATAGCTGTTAGCTTTTCTGTAAAAATCTTCCTTTCGTTTGTGGATTCTAGTCTCAGAGTCTCTGATAACGGCTCCGGCTTCATAAGCTTCCCGTCAATAACGTCCAAACAGCCTTCATGATAATCCAGCAAATCCCGTATTTTGCGCTTCCAAATTGGCCAATCTGCTTCACTAGCCAATACGCGGATTCGAGAAACATTCATATCACACCCTGGTCCCATAACCTTTCATATTTTGTAGTTTTAATATGTTAAAACCAGAGACCAACTTTAACAGTTAACACTTATTTTCATTCCATTTCAGTCTGACGGAAACACAAAAATGGTGAGCGCAAAGTGTTTCCCACTGACTGAAACAGAAAACTCTTTCACTCAAAGTGTTTCTCACCGTGGGCAACCTCTCTCAACGATCTTTTTTCTGTTGCCATTTAAGAGTTATTTTTCAACACTCAAAAATATCCCTCAGCAAGTGACGGTTTCAATGAGACTTTTATTTTTTCCGTCCTTTGATAAGCTTAGTATCGACCTCTCAAGAAACGCAAAAGTTCCATATAAAATGACGTACAAGAAATGCTCAAGAAATTTTTCTTGTGAAACTTTCTTGAGCGAGTATCGACCTCTCAAGAAATTTAATACACTTTTTTACCACTATTTTTCAACATAATGCGAACACAGCAACACAGGTTTTGCCAAGAAATATATCATCGAGCATTTATTTCTTAAAGAAAGTTTGACGTCTGTTGGCTTTTCTTACATGTTGATAAAAATGGTGGTGAAAATGGAAAAATTAATCGGAAAAAATATAGTGCACAATATTTGTAATGATGCAAAGCGGAAGTTGACACCAATTTCTTACATCTACTTCCATTCCGGCCATCAATATACCACAGTTTTGCAGTAATATAATGTCATCCTCGTCGCTTTCGATGATTTCCTAAAATAACAACAAAATAAAACTATTGAAAACAAATATTTAAAGCTTTTATTTAATGTTTTTTAAGAACCTATCAATTTCTCATGTTTACAAAATGGTTTATTTTGTTTACGTGTTTGATGTTCTTCTTCATTTCACTTGGTATTCACGGTGGATTACTAAACGTCAAAATTTCTTGCCTACTACTATTTTTTACTCAAGAAATAAATCCAAAAATTTCTTGAGCTGTTTCTTGAGAGGTCGATACCAGCCTATAACAGTTAAAAACAGAGGGATAAAGAAAAGTGTTGCTGAAAAATATGTTTGCATATGTAGATATGCATGTACGTTCGTGCGCATACGCATGTGTACAAATGGAAGAAAATTTGTGTTCGTAGTCTGACTGTATTTAAAACAGAGATCCCCAAAACTCTAACTGCAGCAGTGTTAGTAACTGCAGCAGTATTAGTGAAAAACGACTAGTTGAGTGCCCAGCTACTACTGTCGCATCGTTCAGTAGCTTGCGGGCAAGCAAAAAGACAACAACGTGCACGCATATATTTTTCGCTTTTATGCGCTGCTATACCACGTCGCACAATGAAAACGAAGTATGCGTGTACGTTGGTATGAAAACGAAGTACGCGTGTACGTTGTTATCTTTTTGCTTGCCCGCAAGCAACTGAATCGTCGTAGATGGTCACCTAACTTTTGCGCTCTTACTACGACAAAACGAGAGAGTATGACAATCTGTGTGAGTTGAGCGTTGCACCTCAGTGCTATGAAACGAAGACCCCTGATTTAAAATAACCAATTTTGTAACTAAGCAGGTATGGACAGGAATTTTATTTTGAATTATTTAGTTAATACATAATGGGCCGTAGTCATAGTCGATTTAAAACAGTGGTTTAACACACTTAGAGTGATGCTAGCATAAACGTAATTTTATCTCTGGCATAGTTGCCTTAAAATCAGTTGTATCACTAAAACGGCGTTCTAACTTTAAAATGAGGTGAATGTCATTTTAAAATCTTAAAATATTGTTCTAAGCTAGGAATTCGTCATGAAAACTATAAAAATAGAAATAGAGTACGTGAATACAATAAAAAAATAAATAAATAAAACGTATAAAGAAGACATTTTAATAAATATGTCTGGAAATGGCAGAATTTTTCAAGACTTTGCCATTATAGACTATGCTATGTCGGAACGGAGAACAAAGGTATGTATATAGATACCGATGTGATCCGTTGTAAATGGAGGAAGAGGAATGTTATTCGAGATGTCGCTTTGATAACGGCACAGTGGAATATCTTACAGATATTTTAGAGCCTGTCAGTAATAGGGGACTTTCACTCTCACCCGGATTGCAAGTTCTGACTACATTACGATTTTTAGGGCGAAATGCTCATCAGGTGGCACTTAATGCTTTCCCGCAGACAAGATTTTTCTCCCGTGACTCCCTAAACTCACAAGCTTATTTTGATTTACATACATATGTATATGAAGTGTGTAGTTTTATCTCCAGTAGTTTTATCTTCCACTATAAATTTTTATCTCAAAGTTTAATTCACTTTTAGCTTCTCCATATTTTAAATATACGATTAAAATAAAATTTGCAAAAATCAAAATAGCGAAGAGATATGTATGTACATACATATGTAGCCACGCTTACTTTTTTGAGTAGTACTTGTTAGTAGTCGGAAACTATCGATGGCACTAGCGTCACTATCGATGGTTTCTGAACATCGTTTACACTATCGATGGTTTTCGACTATCGTTTGAACTATCGATAGTTTATTGAAAATTTGAAATGTGACCACTAGGCACCAAGCAAACGGTAACTATTCCATGCAGGGTTTGAATTGCTGACTAGGGATGGGCAAATTGGAAAAATATATCGATATATATTGTATCGATATTTAAAAAAACATCGATTTATGCCGTGTAAAAACATCGATATATCAATATATCGACAGGGCTGGCTTCACATTAAGGAATCACGTCCCGCGAAAAACCACTTCTTCACGGGGCTAGAGGTGCTCTCACAGATCTCAAAACTGGAATCCAAACTTGCCGCAGACTTATAGTTTACTAGATATTTGTTGTTAAAGTTGGATGGATCCACAGATATTCTACGAATCGTGAAGTATAAACATAAAATTCATTAAGAATTGCTTGAAGAAGAAAGTAATGTAAATTCAAGCACCCGGACATTATGGTTATACCACTTCTTAAAAAATGTTCTGCTGTTAAATTCGAAGCGAATCAGAAATGTATGAAAAATATCGAATTTGGCTCGAAATGGCAAAAAATTATCGATTATCGATGCACGGTAGTTCAAAATATCGTCGATATTATCGGCTGTACTATTTTAAAAATATCGATATATTGATATATCGATATACATCGCCCAACCCTATTGCTGACTAGCAAGTAGTCAAAGCAACATAAATACGACTATGCGTTCTAGTCGCATGGTCGTTTAAAATGTGTTTACCCAAAAACATTAAAATTACACTACAATATGGGTATCAAACGAAAGGGGATGACCCCAGGTTTCATTTGGACGTCGATATATTTCGATAAATTTATCGATAACTGAGTTATCGGTCAAAATGTGATCGCCCAAAAACATTAATATTACCCTACGATATGGCTATCAAACGAAAGGGGATGGCCCCAGGTTTTATTTGGACTACGATATATTTCGATAAATTTATCGATAACTGAGTTATCGGTCAAAATGCGATGGCGCAAAAACCTTAATATTACCCTACAATATGGGTACCAAACGAAAGGGGATGGCCCCAGGTTTCATTTGGACTACCGAACACCGCAAAATGGGTATCAAATGAAAGCGCTTGGCTAGGGGTATCATTTGGTTGATGGAAAAATTTTTCCATTGCTCAATAATTGTTATCAAGTGATTTTTATATTTATTTGT
This sequence comes from Urophora cardui, assembly GCA_960531455.1. Taxonomy (NCBI): domain Eukaryota; kingdom Metazoa; phylum Arthropoda; class Insecta; order Diptera; family Tephritidae; genus Urophora; species Urophora cardui. Next base: position 51,554,448 of record OY482671.1, on the reverse strand, counting down.
TATAATTGTTATGGTCTCTGGTTAATATATTAATTTTTTTGAACAAGAATAAATGGCTAATAAATAAATAAAACAAAGCAATGTACTGAAAAAAGTTTTATTGGATCATCTTCTGTTACTTTCATGTATTGGTAAGAATAAGACCAGAACAGGTGGGCAAAGTTTGTTTACATTCGGGTGAAATCGGGTTAGCTCATTTAAAACAGATGTTTGTGGATGTATTTGCTGCCGGACGGCAAAAGGCGGTTACAGTGTGAGCGTAGCCGTAGACTCTCCCAAATCACCCGAAACTATCGTCAACTATCGATATACTATCGATAGTTTGCAAAAAACTATCGATGGTGCTGACTATCGATAGTTTCCGACCTCTAGTACTTGTAATTGACACAGGGTGAACTTTTAAAACACTCGAAATTTCTTAAAATTACAGAGCGATTCTTATTATTTTATATCGGTAACCCTGTTCCGTTTCATTTTAGCAAAAACGTTGTTCTAACTGGTCTATAACACACCACTATTTTAAACGTCGCTCTAAATTTAATACCGATTTTAACTAAAACCGATTTTAGTGAACGACTATGACTACGGCCCAATATGTATATGTATTAAAATATACTTTGATATTAGATTCGTTACTTACATATTTATGTACATATTAATATATGTACATTAGACTGACCACAAATGCAAAAGTGTTGATTTTTTTTGCTCCCCGTGCATTTTCTGATAGCTTGATAATAGAAAATAAGATCTACATAAAAATCTGACCATCGGTAGTGGGAAATAGCCACGCGCATTTCAACTAAAGTTCAAAAATTGACCAAAAAATTATGCATTGCTTTAGAGACCAATATCTCCTTAAACAATGATTTTTGGAGAAATAATGTTATAATCATTTTTATACTAAATGAAACTGGGAACATATTCTCCATATGATATTTATCCCTTTATCCCTTCAGGGTATATTGAGTCCTTAAAGTGAAATTTAAATTCTGTTGTTTGTTAAAAACGCAAAAATAAATATTTAAAAAATAGAGAATTATATAAACTATACATGATTTAATAGGTTATTTAAAGTATTTTTAGACATCATAAATTTTTTTTGATTTACATGCACTATTATAGTCAAGAAAATGATTTAAAATAAGCAAGTCGAATTTTTTCAAACTTTTTTTTTTTACTAAACTGAAAATATCGTAGTATGCTTTGCAATAAAAAAAAAAACTGTAGTATAGTTTCATATTTCAGCTCATTCAATAGTTTGTTGAACTTTCTTTAAAGTGAACTTGTAGCGGTAGTGCTCATAAGTGTGTTATATTCAGTTCAAAAAAGTTTTTTTAAAATTTTCTTAAAACTATTATTGTAATGTCATTAAGATCCAGATGCATTCCCTTAATTGGTAATTATTTAATAACATCTTACGAGCTAAGTGCTATGTAAGGCTTTTCTATTGTATAATGTAAGAGTATCTTTTTTAAACACAGGCTTGAAAAAAAACTTTGAATGGAAATATGCTTCCAAGCAGAAGAAATGTGTTAAGCTATTTATTTTATTTGATTCGTGATGAACATTAAACGGCAAAGGAAAGCATTCCTATTTTGTCCAATAGATTGATTGAGGTCTATACGAAATTCGGAATTCCGACCAAAAGAAAAGATGGAATAGAGAAAATGATTAAAAGGCGTTTAAATCAATACAACAAAATTATTAAGTTGAAATGTGGTAAAGCAAAAAAACATTTTACTGACTCTCTGGACGTATTATTTGACATATCTCATGCAAATGCCATTAAAACATTGCAAAAGAATAAAAATACTGTACTTCAATTTCTAAAGCCAATTTTGAGCGCACAGCTTTTATTGATACGCGATGTTCGTTTAAAAAGTTTATGGCTTTCGTATTTTTATCCTTTTGCAATGTTTTAATGGCATTTACATGAGATATGTCAAATAATACGTCCAGAGAGTCAGTAAAATGTTTTTTTGCCTTACCACATTTCAATTTAATAATTTTGTTGTATTGATTTAAACGCATTTTAATCATTTTCTCTATTCCATCTTTTCTTTTGGTCGGAATTCCGAATTTCGTATAGACCTCAATCAATCTATTGGACAAAATAGGAATGCTTTCCTTTGCCGTTTAATGTTCATCACGAATCAAATAAAATAAATAGCTTAACACATTTCTTCTGCTTGGAAGCATATTTCCATTCAAAGTTTTTTTTCAAGCCTGTGTTGAAAAAAGATACTCTTACATTATACAATAGAAAAGCCTTACATAGCACTTAGCTCGTAAGATGTTATTAAATAATTACCAATTAAGGGAATGCATCTGGATCTTAATGCCATTACAATAATAGTTTTAAGAAAATTTGAAAAAAACTTTTTTGAACTGAATATAACACACTTATGAGCACTACCGCTACAAGTTCACTTTAAAGAAAGTTCAACAAACTATTGATTGAGCTGAAATATGAAACTATACCACATTTTTTTTTTATTGCAAAGCCTACTACGATATTTTCAGTTTAGTAAAAAAGAAAGTTTGAAAAAATGCGACTTGCTTATTTTAAATCATTTTCTTGACTATAATAGTGCATGTAAATCAAAAAAAATTTATGATGTGTAAAACTACTTTAAATAACCTATTAAATGATGTATAGTTTATATAATTATCTATTTTTTAAATATTTATTTTTGCGTTTTTAACAAACAAAAAAATTTAAATTTCACTTTAAGGACTCAATATGTCCTGAAAGGATAACGGTAGGTATAAATATCATATGGAGAATATGTTCCCAGTTTCATTTAGTATAAAAATGAGTATTACATTATTTCTCCAAAAATCATTGTTTAAGGAGATATTGTTCTCTAAAGCAATGCATAATTTTTAGGTCAATTTTTGAACTTTAGTTCAAATGCGCGTGGCTATTTCCCACTACCGATGGTCAGATTTTTATGCAGATCTTATTTTCTATTGTCAAGCTATCAGAAAATGCGCGGGGAGCGAAAAAATTCAATACTTTTGCAAATCCCATATGTTTTGTAGTCAGTCTAATGTACATAGGTATTTAATTATAAAGGCATGTATCTGAATTTTTTTACATACTCTGCAGGAAGTTAATAAGTAGGTAACTAGAGAACAGAATTTCTGGATCATAACTAGCGAAAATGTGTCAAAGAGGCACCAGTTCATTCCGTCGGCTTTGCATATTTCTGCAATTCTTATATGTACATACATATGGACATATTATGTATGTACTTACATACATATTAACATATCATAGTTAATCTTAGTAGTACGCAGGTACATACCTATGTCCATAACTATTTTATATTATTATTTTTAATACTTAGAGTTCGGCTTTATTAAAAATAACGAATTTATTGTTTTGGTATTAAGATTGTACAGCCTCTCACTTAAAATTAAATAAAAGGCGACTACCTAATCTATAAAAAGAAGTCGTTACATGTGTACATATGTATATGCAAAAAAAATGTTAAACAAAAGATTCAATAATGTATAATAAACATGGAAAATTGCAATATGTACCTGCTTTCCATTCCACCAGATCGCAGGCATACCGGCGTACCATTTAGTATAATTACAAACATACATACATATGTATGTATGTACATATGTATGTATTTCATATGTTCATCCTCAACGGAGTGGCACATTGCACGTGCGCACGACACATACATGCACAAAAGACTTTTATTTTTGAAGTTAACTTCTTAGGCGGCGATAAAGAGTTATTATGGAGAGTGAAATTTGAAATTTGATGCAACGGAAGTTGACCCCGGAAATAGCAGCCATTTTAGCTGATTTTTAATTTTAAAAAAAATCAACCTTGATATCGAGTGGTTCGAGAACCTACAACCCCTCGCTTCCAGACCTGACACTCGACCGCTGCGCCATCACACCACCTGCGTTGAGTATGTCAAATGCTGCACTTAAACTGAACTAACAATTACAACTCACTCACGTATGTACATATAGATGTAAGTACATAACAGCGCTGTGGTGAAATAAGCGTGGTGAGAATGTTAATAACACAAGCAGAAATTAAAGTAGACCGTTTGACACAACTTGCGTAACTATCGCAAGTTCCAGAAATATCTTTGTTAAAAAGTAGGCGTGGTCATAAACCGATTTCAATACATTTTTGCGTGTATATTAACACATGTTATAAAAGTGCATAAACCAAGTTTCGTCATAATATCTCAGTTATTTGTCGAGTAATAGGCTCGTAGATTTCTTTGTGTAAATAGAGGAGGTGCCACGCCCATTTTATAAACTTTTTTTATTTTTTGTTTCCGGTCTATTGTAGAACTCATGTCACAAAATCAGTGGCGTAGTAACGGGGGGGAGGGATTTTGGGGATTTTACCACAATTTACATTCTTTGTACTTACATATATTCGCTCTTTTGTGGTAAAATTCCTACGGTTCCTGCACTTCCCTACGGCTCAACAAACGCTACAATTATTATACGGTATTGCACGGAAAAAAATTTGCATACTTGAATCAAGAAAAATGCTTTCTTGAACTCAATTTAGAAAATTTTTAGGGAAATAAGAAAAATTGACTTAATTATTACTGGAATTAAGAAATTGAGTTTTCCAAAAATGAGACAATTATTTTCTTATTCAAGAACACTAACAAAATCTATAGAAAAAGTGTTGAAAAAAATTTTTAAATAAATAAGAATATCTTTTCTTAAATTTACTTAAATGAAGAAAATCTTTTTGCTAATATCAAGAAGAATTTAAGAAAATTGTGTTTCGATGAATTGGAACAACAAACTACAGCAAAAAAAAATTGAAAATAAATAAGAAAACGTTTTCTTGAGCGAAGTAAAATATTTCTTGCTGAATTTGCATTTCCAAAGTAACATGCATTTTTTTCATTTGCCATCCGCTTTGCATATTTCTGAATATTTCTGCAATTCTCAAATTGTAAGTGAAGCATTTGGTATAAGGAGTTCACTATTTGCATCTTCACTTATATTAATTGAAATGTTGTCATTTCAGTGAACAAGTCCTAGGAAAATAAGTACTAGTTGACTAATTATGGTTTTATAATCCCTCATGATTAGTTTTCATTTTCCTTGTTTTTTACGTTTTTATATTTTTAGAAAATTTTTACTTGATTTAATATTTAATATTTTCTTATTTACTTAAGCTCGTATAAGAAAAGATTTACTTGCAACAAAAAAATTATTTCTTAATTATTTATTTCTAAAAAGAAGAAAAAAACCCTTACCGTAAGTAAATTATTTCTTATTTATTTAAAATCCATTTTTGCTTGAAGTGACCAAAACTTTTACTTATTTATTTAAAATCCAATTTACTTGGATTTTCTTGATATTAAGAAATTATTTTCTAAGTTCAAAATTAAGTCTAATTTTTCTTGTCTCGGCATTGATTCTTGTAAAAAATTCTTTCCGTGTGCTGTTATTAACATGCTAATAACAGAAAAGTAACGCCAATTATTTAAATTTCAAGTTTTCTTTCAATTACTTATCATCTTAATCAAATAATATTAGTATAAACTACAATGGGAATAAATATGCAATGTATAAGAGTATCTGAACTTGAGATTTTACTTAATGTCTGTCAAAATGGAATATTAAAAAACTAAATTATATAAGAAAATTATTATTTATAACCGTAGCACATAGATAGAAATATTTTATTGTGTACATCTATTCCAAATTGCTTGTTTAATGCAAAATTTTAATAATTTGTGTTAAAAGTAGAGCTCTCGATTTTTTTTTGAATATTTTCGAGTAGCCCGAACAGTTATTGTTCAAATGCTCGAACAGTTTTTCTGTAGGGTGTTTGCGTTATATGTACGTGAGACCGTTCCAATTAAAATTTCCGAAAAGCCAATGAAATTTTTCAAAAAGTTGAATGTTGCATATTATTATATTACAATTGAATTAGCTGCAAAATTGCATACTCAAAAATCTTCTAAAAAATGTAGCTTTATAATTCTTAGCCCCTTTTTATGATAAGTGCTTCCTTAACTTTGAAAAATTGGAAATACTAAAAATACTGCCTAAAAAGTTAACAATAATCGCTGCTAAATATCTGGGTTACTTTCGAGCATCACCTACATTAACCAAGATATGCGTTAGAAATATAAACATTAAAATTAAATATAAAGCACAAAAAGAAAATTATTGTAGGTACATATGAAAAACCCTGTATCTAGTAGTGAAGTGCGGCTTTGTGCGACGTAATTTTTTGTCGGCAAACTACTAATTGTACTAGATATCATGTCCGAGGGTTAATTTGACTGAGTCTGACAGAGCAACATAACAAAACCAATTTTTAACATGAAAAATAGTGATAATTTTTTTTTAAATATCCCAACTTTAAAAGTTTAAAACTATAAACTTAGAATTATTGGAAACCAAGGATATTATTGAAAAGTGTTAATAATTACTTGAACCTTTAGGATTCATCACGATTACTTAAATGAAATGCCTTAAATAATAAATATTCAAGTTGAAACTAGCACTTAAAAATATGTAAGAAAAAAACAAAAAAATTAACTTCAGATATGCTAAGTTACGACCATCTGGGGCAAGTGCAGAGTATGGGGTCGGGAAAAAAGCGATGAATTATTGTTCCCCATTCTATTTCCAATATGTGGGTATGTTTTTTTCTGTAATTGTAACAATTTTACAAAATTCAATTTTGGGCGCATAAAACTTGAAAATCTACCTATGCGCGTAGATTTCCAGAAGAGAATATGAGACTTACTTTTTGTATAGTTAAAGGCCCTTGGCAACTGACAATCTGGCATGTCAAGCAGTGTGTATGTGTGAGTTTTTTTGTGTGTGTTGGTGCAATCGGCAGTCGTCGTGCTACACGTTCTTGTTCGGGCTCGCGTTGATGAGAATCAAATCTTTTAGATATTTGCGTCAATCACCCGACACTCACACATATGTATTAGAGCTCTCAAATCTATTCGAATAATTCGATTAATCGATTATTCGATTTTCAACTTTTGTAAGATTGCCAATCGAATTTCATTATTCGAATAGTTGACTTCTTCCGATTATTCGAATAATCGCAGCTCCACGATTATTCGAATAACTTGTTAAAATCGAATAATCGATTTTTGAACCCAGCAAAAATGTAAGAAAAATATATTGTTTGCGTTTTGTTTTTTTTTTTTTTTTGTTAAAATGAGTGACAATAAAGGAAAATAGATTTGGATGTTTTTTTATAAAAGGTCGTGAAGGCAAACAAGTTGCCGCTTTATTTGTGGATCTGTTTTAAATTATCACAACTCTACCTCCTCGCAGAGCCCGAGCGGGATATATTGACACCCCATGGAGAAGTTCTTTATTAAAGCAAAATGTAAGTCTTTTAACATTCCTTCCCAATAACTCCTGTTATAGAACAGAAGCAAGTAACCAGTTTTTTTTTAATTCGTGGGAAATTAAGGCTTTGCGTAGCTGTTCTTATCTTCGTCAAATATAATGAACTTACAAATGCAGTTCCAATATATCACTATTAGACGACGTGACTGCATTCTTTTTTAAATGATTAGAATAACGAAAGTGACGAATCAAATTCTTTTAATATTGGTATTATATGAAAAGTTTTTCGCAACGGTTAATACGTGTCAGAATATTTTTATTTCTTTACACAAGTACATATTTTCTTCTGTGTTAGAAAAAAGAATGTATATAACTTGTTGTATCGTAAAAGCAAAAGATATTTGTTTCTGTTCTATCATAGAAGAGTTACTTGGTTTTGTCGTGGACTCATTTTAACCCATCAGTACATTTAAAGTTACTAGGTTATATTTTTGTTTAGTTTAAGGTACTAAGGAACAAGATAGGAAAAAAAACGGATTAAAGTCACTAATAGATGTTTTTATGAGAATTCCAAAAATAATGAGCACAACAAAAACAAGTAACTAGCAGTTACTTGCTTCTGTTCTATAACAGGAGATGAGCACGAACTCTAGATGAATTCGAGAAGGTGAATATAATTTCTCGGACTCGTTTCGAGTTCGAGATGGACTCGAGAAAAATTAATTCTCGTAATAGCATTTTATTATTTTGTTAAATCCTGGTTTGCACGAAAAAAATCTCTATTAGGCTTAAATTTACCATTTAACACTCTAATCAAGAAACTCAAAAGATAGGATGACATCGTTGCTAATTCGAGGCGGATTCGTAGAATGTATTCGCCAATAAACCTAAATGTCGCGTCCATCACTAATAACAAATTACTGGCCTGGAATTCGATTTCGCTGATCTATAGTCGCGAAGCATCGCCATGATAATATAACCAGAGAACCGAACTCTTCTCGAATTCGAGGCGAACCCATTGTGTTTATTGGGTTTATGTTGTTGTTGTTGTTGTAGCGGTACTAAGTCCTGCTTAGCCGACGAGTTCTGCTCACAAATTGTCATCAATTTCACTTAACGGAAGGCCAAATAATGTTGCAGCTTCTCTTGGGCTTATCCAGACGGACAAGGGTGTTAAGTTGGTTGGTTTGAGGCGGCATGTAAAGAGGTGCTGTGTGTCATGCGGCGTCTCTCCACATGCCGGACATACGTTAGGTATGTTTGGATCGAAGGTAACACCCAAGATTTTTGGGTTGTTTACGGTTGGGATGGGTATATTCCCTATCCGTATGCCAAGCTCTAGCCCAACCTCCTTCGTCCATGTCGTAAACAGGGTCTCGGAGGACTTAGAGGGCTGCAGTTCGAGGGAGCGTGATGTAAAGAAATGGGAAAGGTCGGAGAGGTAACCGTTTATTTTTGAGCATAAGTCATTTATGTCGGTGCCTGGCGCCATAATCGAGCAGTCATCGGCGTAGGATATGATACGAACTCCTTCAGGTGGAGGTGGAACTCCCTGAGGTACCATTCCTGAAGTCAACCGATGCCTGTCGACCACTCAGATGGTTCGCGATCCACCTTTTCATCCTCGGCGGGAGGTTCGCGACGTCTAGATCCTCCATTAGGGTGACATGATTAACTGTGTCGAAGGCTTTCGACAAGTCAAGTGCCACGAGGACCGCTCTCTCGCAGTGGCGTCGTTGGTTAAGACCGCGCCCTATCTGTGTGTTTATGGCTGTTGTTGTGCTGTGCGTTTTTTGGAATCCATGTTGAATTGTGGCAGGTTGTATATGTCCGTTTATATATGGTAGTAAGGCGGCCTCAAGTGTCTTTACTACGGGGAAGAGGAGAGATATCGGTCGATATGATTCTCCTGCATTAGCTGGCTTCCCCGGTTTAAGTAATGGGACCATCCTTGCCATTTTCCAAATATTGGGAATGACAAGGGTGGTCAGAGACAGATTGAGGACCTCCGTTTGGAACCTTACTCCATTTTGTCCTAGGATATGCCGTCTGGTCCGACTGATTTTGAGGCCTTAGCCTTCTTTATGACTTTCTGAATCTCCGTAGGTGAGAGAGCAAGGGATGCGTCGTTGTTTGTTATTGGGTTTATAATAATAAGCGCTTCATGAACGATAATGACGCTACTGTATAAATGAGTTTCCGGATATAAACTGTATTATGCATTCAATGTGAATTAAAATATGTAAAAATAACAAAAAATAATAGGCAGACTGTTGCTTTTGCGTAATAATTATAATAAAAAATTTCTAAAAATCGAACACATTCAAATTTTATATACACATGTATGTAAATATTTCAAAAATCGAATAATCGTTCAACAGCAATTATTCGAATAGTTGACAACGAGCGATTATTCGAATAATCGACATTGAACAATTATTCGAATTCGTCTAATCGAATTTTGAAAATCGATTTTATGGTATTCGAATAATTCCAATATTCGATTAATCGATTTTCACGAGCTCTAATATGTATACACTTCTTAACATTCCAGATTTTAAGTGGCCAAGGGCCTTAAGAGTTTGATATATGTATTATAAGCGATATTTGTGTACTAAGATATTAAATTATAGTCTGAAAAAATTACATTTCGATACCTTAGAGTGCAAACGGTGTAAGTCCACTTTTATGAAAAAGTGTATTTTTATGTAGAACGCTAGAAAAATCAAATACGCACCGCGCTAAACAAGTCTGAGATACTTGTCATATTTCTACTCGTTGTTATTCAGTGATACGCAAATTGTGTAAGTCCAAAAAGCGAAAAAAATTGTGTAAGTCCAAAATATTTATATGAACAGAAATTTTTTTTCATTTCGAATTTTTTTTTCTCTTTTGTTTTTTGTCTCTCCTACAAAGTTTTAAAAAAGGACTTACACAATTTGCATTCTAAGCTAGCGATTTTTATCATTTGTAAAAAAAATTGTAGTTTTTTTTGGTAATTTTAATTTTGGTAAATTTTTTACATTGGCTGTGACCCCCCCCCCCCCCCACCCCGAAAAAATCTCTAGCTACGCCACTGCACAAAATTTCAATGAATTATCTTTATATTTCACAGAGATATCGCCAAAAATGATTTTATTAGGTCACTTTATAATACCCATATATAAGTGTGGGCGTGGTCGTCAACCGATTTTGGTAATTTTTCGTCCACACATTTGGCTAAGTAAATATATCACGCGAGTTATGTATAATGCCAATAACCCCCCAATTACCAATAATTCGTCAACTTATGTAAGTGCAGACTCAGCACCAGACGATATCGACAAATTCATATTAAGTATAACAAAATAAGTAAAAGTAACTTCCGGCCCAATAATTAATAAATAAAATGTAGAGTCAACAACAATTAATATTTCCCAATTCTTGTTAACTATAATGCAACTAAATAGCAAACAACATCCGGCCCAACACAAAATTATAGCTGGACTAAGCATTGCAAATTTAAGTAAACAATTCACGTTAATTAGTAATAAGCACTTTTATCAATGTTCATTTACACTTTCTTTTGATATTGAATAAAGAAAAGAATTCAGTTTGGATTTGAGTCTCTCCAGAATAAGTTCATTCGTTTTCAATTGTCTTAAGTCTTTTTTAAAAAATTCGCCCCTTGCTCTCCACGACAAATTTGGCGCAGTCATTAGTCCTTTAACTAATAAGAAAAGGATCGTGATACGAACAATTTAAAAAAAAAAAAAAAAAAAAAAAAAAAGAGAGTGTCAGCTAGTGCAACAGTGACTACCAACAGCTGTCCACAAAAACTGAAACAAACTCTAAAGAAAAAAAAGTGGTAGTAAGTGTAACAGTGATTATAAAACTGCTATCCACAAACAAATTCTACAAAAAGTGGCAGTGCAGTGGCATAATATTGAATTATAGCCACCACCCATAATCGTATAAATTTGAAATTAAATAAAGTGGCAGTGCAGTGGCTTAATACCAAATTTAAGCCGCCACCCACAAAGTAAGAGGCAAAATTATATCAAGAAGACAGCAAGAATTTGATACGAGGAGAATGGCTCAGGACCAACCTCAAATCCCGCCTTTAGAATTGGTGGAAGAGCTCGCCAGGAGGGAGCAACAATTAGAACAACTCAGAAATGCCTATATTGAGTTACAACGCAGACAAACCCCTGATTACAACAGGACAGATCGCCTATTCAAAAACATAGCCCAATTGCCAATCTTCACAGGATACGGAGATGTATCAGTTAACTCATTTTTCAGCAGTAGTGAGTACCTACTGTCTACAATAACAGACGACGACTTAAAGAAAGAAGCAACAAGAATGATATTCTACAAGGTGGTACAAGGAGAAGCGAAAAATGCAATAATAAACATCCCACAACCAGATGACTGGAGGTGCATAAAGGAAACTCTGAAGATGCGGTTCAAACCCGACACAGAGCCACATGAGATCTATAGAAAAATTACGTCACTGAGGGTAAACTCGGTAAGTGAATTAGCGATAGAGATCCAAAAAATTAAGTACAAGTCAGATGAGTTAATTGTGTATTATAGGGGAGGTCAGGGCATTGATCTTACAAACATAGATAGTTTACTAGTAAACACAACAAAAGAAATGACACAAGGGACCCTATTGGACAAAATCTATGAGTGTAGGGATCTAGGCCAAATCATATCAATCATGAACCAAAGAAGATTCGAGGATACTTGCATAAGGCCAGAATACCGAAAAATAAATAGAAGGGAAGAAAAACCACACTATAGAGAATGGCCAAAGAGAAATCAAAATGCTGACTATAGGAATTACAATCAAACCCCACAGTTCAATAGCAAAAATATGGAACAAAATTCAGGTAATGTTAGGCAGAATCAAGCACACTTTAATAGGCCAGGTAACTCAGGGCAAGTGAAGCAAAACCAACAAAATGCATATCAGAATAGAGAAAATATGTCATTACAAAGGAGGCAGAGTCCTCAATATAATTACCAAAATAAAGGGTATCAAAATAATTCAGGTCAATACCATAGGGGCCCACAAGAGGTAGGACACCCTAGGCCAAATTCCGGCCAAAATCGCTGGAATCAACCTAGGCAAGACCGTGCGGAGCCTATGGAGGTTGATAATTTAGAAAAAATTGAAAGAAAAAAAGAACTAAATAATTGTGAGTGTTATAAAAAAGAAAGAAAAGAAGAAGTAAATAATTGCGAATATTATGAAAAAGAAAGAAATCAGGAAGATTTGAATAATTGTGAATATTATGAAAACGAGGTTAATCAAATTCAAAATGCAGATGAGCAGAATTTTTTCGAGGGACCAGCTCGGACTGTCTTCCCACCATAACACTCAGGTTTCGAAAAAATGAATATAAAGCTCTAATCGACACAGGAGCAAGTATAAGCCTAATAGATAGCAGTATAAAGGATTTTGAAAAAGTTTTATTAAAGAAACCGATTGCGTTTAGCACAATAACGAAAAATGATGTAATTAAATATGAAGTGCTGACAGAAGCACCTAGGGAATTTAACCTACCAAATTATGCAAAAATTAAATGGAAAGTAACTTCATTAAAAGGAAGAAAATATAACTTTATTATAGGAATTGATTTATTGAATTGTTTTAATACAACAATTAATTTAGTAGATGGATGTATAATACTTAATGAAAAGATTACTTTTTTTGAAAGCAATCCCTATACTAATCTTGAAATTCAGACCTTAGAAGCAAAAGATTTTGATTGCAGCAGAATAAATCTTGAACATTTAAACAAAGAAGAAAAAGAAGAGATAGGAAAAATTATAAAAAGATTCAAAAACTTATTTTTTAAGGAAGGTGATCAGTTAACAAGCACAACGAAGGTTGTACATGAAATCAGGACTACGACAGAGGAACAAATTAACAGCAAATTATACAGATATCCCCCTCAACATGAAGCAGAGGTTAGAAAACAAATAAGGGAAATGGAAGAACAAGGGATTATTAGAAAAAGTCGTTCACGATACTCTAGCCCATTAATTGTTGTACCCAAAAAGATGGATAATTCAGGAGAACGAAAATACAGGATTGTGATAGATTACAGAAAGTTGAATGAAGTAACCATAGACGACAAATATCCACTTCCAAACATTGAGTCAATCCTAGACAAGTTAGGAAAAGCCCAATATTTTACAACACTAGACTTAGCAAAGGGCTATCATCAAATCCTAATACGAGAACAAGATAGGGAAAAGACGGCATTCGCCACACCACATGGCCTATATGAATTTATTAGAATGCCATTCGGACTGAAAAACGCACCTGCAACATTCCAGAGACTGATGAACGAAACTTTACGTGACTTTATTAATAAAACATGCGTAGTATATCTCGATGACATCTTAATTTTTAGTACATCCCTACAAGAACATGTTCAAACAATAACGGAAATTTTCAAAGTCCTAGAAAAGGCTAATTTAAAAGTGCAAATAGACAAATGTAATTTTATGAAAAAGGAGACGGAATTCTTGGGACATATTTTGACAGAAGAAGGACTAAAACCGAACCCTGATAAAATTAAAGTAATAGAAACGTTAAAATTGCCAAAAACAGAAAAACAAATAAAAAGTTTCTTAGGTATTACGGGTTATTATCGAAAGTTTATTAAAGATTATGCAAAGATAGCCCAACCTATAACGAAATATTTGAAAAAAAATGTGAAAATTAATTTAAAGGACCCAACTTATATAGAGGCATTCGAAAAACTAAAAATTTTAATTAGTACCCACCCAGTTTTGCGATACCCTAACTTTGACAAACCATTTACATTAACAACTGACGCTTCAAACTATGCATTAGGCGCCGTATTATCACAAGAAGGACACCCGGTGTGTTTCATTTCAAGGACGCTTAATAACCACGAGAAAAACTACTCCGCAACGGACAAAGAATTTTTAGCCATTATATGGAGTGTAAACTACTTAAGACCATATCTATACGGAAAAAAGTTTACAATTTTAACTGATCACCAACCAATAAAATTTCTTCATACCAAATATAAAGGAAAGGATATGTCACCAAGACATCAAAGATGGCTTCTAAAGTTAGGAGAATACGATTTCATAATAGAGTATCTGAAAGGGAAAGAAAACCAAGTAGCAGATTTTTTAAGTAGACTAGAAAATAATACTACCTGTACTACGCGGAAGAAGGAAATTGTGATGAAAAGGATAACAAAATTACTATTTTAAATCAAAATTATTTACAATCAGGTATAAATGAAGAAAATGATTTAGAAGATAACGAAACAATAGCAACAATGCATTCAGCAGAAGAAAACCTTCAGGACCATTTTTTTTATTAAAGAGGAAATAGTAAATAAGTTTAAAACACAAATAATTTTGACCAATAATAAAATAGAAGAATTTAAATGTTTACATGGAAAAAAAATAATTTTTATAGCAGAAAGCGATTTCGATAGATTAGGAGAAATATTCCGAAATTATATCACAAAAGGGATTATAGGCATATACTCCGAAATTTCTGAGCATAGCTACAATATAGTGCAGGAAAAACTAATTTCAATGTTTTCCAATGATTCAAATATAAAATTTTTCAAGTGCACAATGAGAGCACAGGATTTAGAAACGGAAGTAGAAGCAGTAAAACAAATATCGCTATATCACGTTAGAGAAAGCCTTCATTCAGGTATACAACAAACATACAACCAAATAAAAAATAAAATATATTATCCCAAACTATTGGAACTTATCCAAATAGTAATTAACCAATGCGACATATGTCAGGAAGTAAAATACGATAGAAATCCAGTTAAACCAAAGTTTAATCTCACTGAAACTCCAACAAAAAAAAATGACATTATTCATGTAGACACTTACGTTATAAAAGGGCATCATTTTTTAACAGTCATAGATAAATTTTCCAAATTTGGTGCAGCGTACCCACTAAATGATAGAAATCATGTAACGATTATTGAACAACTGGAAGACCACTTTTCTAAATTAGGGAAGCCAAGGAAAATAGTAGCGGATAATGAATTTAAAACTTTGAGAATAAAAGAATTTCTGGACAATGAAAATGTCGAAATTCATTTAACAAAACCAAACAGTCATACAGGAAATTCCGATATAGAAAGGTTCCATAATACAATAGCAGAAAAATTTAGAATTTTATACAAATTGAATAAAGAATTAACAGTAAAACAACTTATGCATAAAGCTATCAGAAATTATAATGATAGGTTTCATTCCACGATAAAATGCACACCAAACGAAGTACAGATGAATAAAGTAGATCAGGATTTAGTAAAGGAAAACCTACTATCAGTCAAAAAGAAAAATATTGCTAGAGTCAATGAAAAAAGGGAAAACTATGCCGAAAAAAGGAAAGAGGGATTTATTAAAAACTACAAAGCGGTTAGACATAAGGAGCAACCCAAGTATAAGAAAAAACATTTACATAATATTCACCCATGCAACATTAAACGGCCTCGGAAATTTACAGATATTAATAATCCTCACGCTGTTGATGGCAATGGGGATACCTCAAACTAAAGCGAATTTAAATGTGACCAAAATACAGGACGAAAACGGATTTACGGATATTCAGATAAAAGAAGAACAAATTGTTAAGGACACGGAAATAGTAATACATAGAATAAACGTGAGCAAAATAGAAGATATATTAAATGAAATGACGGACAATATTGTATTAATGAAATCAAATTTTAAAGACTTATTGCAAATAGAATTATTGGACGTTAGAAATAAATTATCAACTGTAATACCCAGAAGAAACAGACCGAGACGTGGACTAATTAACGGTGTAGGTACTTTATCCAAATGGATATTTGGTACGATGGACGAAGAGGACAGGCAAAACATACAAAACCATCTTACTCAAACCAACGACAAAATTAGTAAACAAATACAAATTAATGATTATTTTGAAAACTCATTTGAACAATTACATAAAACGATAAGTAGCGATAGGAATAAGCTAGAGCAAGAATTCAATGCCATAAGTAAGTGGGCTAATGAAGAAGAAGAGAGAAATTTATATTTGGAACAATTAATTAAAATTCAACTATTAAAAAGTAAAATTGAACACATTCAAGACAACATAGTAGCATCAAAGTACAATATCTTGCACCCTAATATTTTGACGAGCGAGGAAATAATAAAATACGATATTGATTATACAAAGTTAAAGTACATGCAATTAGGAACAGCTCTCTTTAATAACACATATGTAATATTTGGAATCAAAGTACAAACAAATTTTGTAAATGTTAAAGTTAGATACATCATTCCAATATCCAATAAAGAGCATAATGAAATAGATTCAAACATTGAAAAAATATTTGAATATAATAGCAAAATGTATAAATTTGAAGAAAATAAGCAATTAAAAACTATGAAACAAGCAACAAATTGTGTAATAAAGAATTCATGTCAAACAATCAAAAATAAAGAGCTGGAAATTATAGAATTAGATATAGATAAAATAATTGTAAAAAACGCAGAGAATCTATTAATAAATCAAACATGTACGGAAGATGAAATATTAATAAATGATAATAATTTGATAATATACACGAATTGTTCAATTAAAATCAAAGATTACTACTTTTCAAATTCTGTTGAAGATTCACAAGAAAATATTGTAAGCATGAAATATGAAATAAATACAAATTTTTCAAAAAAAAATTACATTTGATGAAGTAGTAGAAGAAAGCAAAATAAATGTCAAAAGAATTTTTAATCTAAAATATCATAGTAAAATATCTTATATATGCATCGTAGCAATTTTTTTTCCCATAATAACTCTAATATTGATTATTGTACTTAAACACAGATATATAAAAATTCAATTAAACAATAGAATCCAGGAGAATTCTAATCTAAAAGGGGGAGTAGTTATGTATAATGCCAATAACCCCCCAATTACCAATAATTCGTCAACTTATGTAAGTGCAGACTCAGCACCAGACGATATCGACAAATTCATATTAAGTATAACAAAATAAGTAAAAGTAACTTCCGGCCCAATAATTAATAAATAAAATGTAGAGTCAACAACAATTAATATTTCCCAATTCTTGTTAACTATAATGCAACTAAATAGCAAACAACATCCGGCCCAACACAAAATTATAGCTAGACTAAGCATTGCAAATTTAAGTAAACAATTCACGTTAATTAGTAATAAGCACTTTTATCAATGTTCATTTACACTTTCTTTTGATATTGAATAAAGAAAAGAATTCAGTTTGGATTTGAGTCTCTCCAGAATAAGTTCATTCGTTTTCAATTGTCTTAAGTCTTTTTTAAAAAATTCGCCCCTTGCTCTCCACGACAAATTTCGCGTACCAAACTTCATCGATATATCTTTAACGGTTTCTGAGTTATGGCTTATAAAACTTTCAATATTTGCCCCTTAATAAGTGGGCGTGGCACCGCCCATTTTCAAAAATTTTTATATTTTTTGTTTTATGTCCGTAGTTGGACTCCTGCCACAAAATTTCAGTGATAGATCTTTATATTTGACAGAGATATCGCTTAAAATGTTTTTATTAGGCCCCTTTATAGTTCCCATATATAAAAGTGGGCGTGGCCGTCAACCGATTTTTATAATTTTTCGCCAAAACACACGCTGACTTCTAAATGTCCGGCTGTGGAATGTACACATTTTGCTATGTCAACAAAATCCTAATTCTATTCATTTTCTCACGCTGAGTAAATAAGCAGCACAAGCCGTGGAGTTGCATCGGGTTGCATATGCCGACTCTATATATGTAGATATATGCGGCTGCACTGCAGGTGTCTCCACGCTTGGTATATGTACATATGTGTGTGACTGCATTGCCCTGCAAAAATTCCGAGTACTCCAGTCGCTAATCCTTGGAGTGCTCGCTATGGACCAACCGATTACTCCATAACTTGCCACATTTCATACAAAAAATATGGTCCATTTAACATTGCATGTCATTGCAATGGAGTATATACTCCAGTCCCGCATAACATTCAAATTAATCCATGGAGTAGCTACATTGGATTAATTGATGGAGTACCTAACAGTTAGCCGAACATAACAACAAAACCAAATGTTTATCGCGACGACGACGAATGGCGTGTATACATTCAAACATATGTATGTATGTAGTTATGTATGTATGTATACACACATCGTGGTCGTCGCCATAAATATTTGGTTTTTGTTATTTTCGGCTAACTACGAACCGTTGCAGATACACGAATCGGTCGTTTGGGCTATGTTAGTGGTCACTTTGAAAGTACTCCAACCTACCACAAATGGAGCATATAATCCAATGATTTTTACAGGGTGCTTGCAGCCTCACGTTGGATATGTTGGTGTTGGTGACTGCACTGAAATATGCATCTAGTGAAGTACCGAGCTAAGCACATGTGAATATATGTAGATATGTTTTACACAATATGTGTGTACGTATGTTTAAGGTAATATGTATGTACAATGTATTTCATACGATATATATGTACGTACGTTTTAAGTATGTCCATATGTTTAGCATGTAAGAACGTTAGTAAATAAGTAGTAAATAAGAAAACAATGTAAAACAAATCTGTATAAATAGAGCTGATTTTATTTGAATAAAATTAATTCTTGGTCACACTTCATGGCGACCCTGCCTGCTCTACAACAGCAGATAGGATTTTTTTAGCAGACTGCTATATACAGCAGACTGCAGAAATCCAAGCAGAAGCCTAATTTTAATAAAATTAATATTTATCAACGAAAAAAAAAAGTAAACGAAAAGGATCAGAAAACACAAAAAAAAGGAGAGATCAGAACAAATCGATGGAACGGTGGTAAAGCATTTGTGCTCGGTGGTAATTGTGGCGACTGAAAGGAGGATTAGAACAAAAAAAGGATCAATGGAACAGTGATAATCAGAATCAGTACTCAGTGGTAATTGTGGCGACAAATGGTACAACGCTGAAACAAAAAATAAAAGAGGATCAATGGAACGGTAATAATTAGAACTGGTGGTAAAAGATTTGTGCTCGGTATTAATCGTGGCGACTGATGGTACAACATGAAACAAAAAAAAAAAAAGGGATCGGTGGAACGGTGATAATCAGAATCGGTAAAGGATTTGTACTCGGTGGTAATCGTGGCGACCAATGGTACAACTGAATGAAATAAGTATACATATAAATAAGATTAGAATACTTCAGCGTCCTAGGGCGCTCACCAAAGCGCAGATTTTATCTGCCTAGGGATATATTAAGACAAAAAAAAAATTTTTTTTTCTATTTCAAAAAAAAAAAAGGAAAATTTTGTTTGTAAATTTTGATTTGGCTATTTCTTATGGAGGAAATAGTTACCCAAGAAGAATTTGATTCCATTTTCGATAGGTGGGAACAATTCTTTTTGGAAGAAGAAACCCCAGAAGCCACTGAAGAGGTTCCTCAAACCTCTACAGCTGTGAGACAAGGACCGCAATCGATAACTATTGAAGAATATCGGCGGCGTAATAAATTAATTAAAAAAGAGGAACCAAAGATCCCACAAATTTTAAAAATAAAGAAACAAACTCGGGGTGGTAAAAAATATCGGAAGCTCAAAGAAATAGCCAAAGCATACCAATCATTAAACTTCGTTACTTGTGCGGAGGAAAAGTTTAAAGTAAGAGAAAAAATCAAATTATTAAGAAGTTCAAAATAAGTTTAAAAATTTTATTATGGAAAGAAGAAGAAAGACTAGAATATACGAAAAAGGCCCATTAGCATCATATGAGCAGCTTCAGTCAGAGATTAATCAAAGTATAAAAGATAGAAATTTATCATTAGAAAACTTAAAAGAATGGTGGAATTTAATAGAAATGCCTGAGGAACCCTCAAGGGAAAACGTTGTAACACCAATGTTAACTGCAGCTGAAGAAATATATAGATTCGAAGTAAAATTTATGAGACGTAAAAATTAAATAAATAAATAAATAAAAAAAAAAATAAAATAAAAAAAAAATAAAAAAAAATTTATATGTAACGTTGAAGATTTTAAGTACTCCAAATTCGGAGATTTTCCAATCAACAATTCCAAACATGGGTGAAAAAAAGTCCAAAATTGAAAACCCAAACGCTAACGTTATAAACAACATAAAAGTAGTTGACCATACTGAGACACTAGAATTTATTAAAGTGTTGCTTCTGATTGTAACAATTTGCACTTGCATCAGTCTGTTCCTGAGAATATACTCACTTCATAATAAATTTTTGAAAAAGAAGTACCAGAGCCGCGCGGACGGCCTGGATAAGATTTAATTCTTATACCCAATGGAAAAGTGGGATGATATTTTGCGGGAACTAACTGAACAAAAGATAAACGCTGAAAAATCATATAAATGTATATGTAAAAACACAAAAATAAAATTAGAGACAATAAAGAAACACCTGAAAATTATATTATTGTCATTTAATAATTCAGGAATAATACTACGAAGGGTAAACCATACTCTAACAAAAGCTCATCAGGTAGAAGCCTACCAAATATTTTCGACCATCAGAGACAAATTAATATACTCGTTATCGAGATATGGCATTGACTTCACAGTACCAAAAACTTTTGGACATAATATTGAAATCGATTTCGACACTAGTTTGAACGAAGACAGTTCAGACACTGAGGAAGAACAGGAATCAGAAGAAAAAATTCTACCAGGTATAGATGTACTCTGGCAAACCGAGACTGTTGCACAGACAGCGACATTTGCACCTCACATAGACCAGAATACCCAAACAGATACAAACATGGCGCAAATAATGGTAGCGTTTATTAAAACTGCGTCCTAGATATTGCCCGAATTCGATGGCAAACCCGAAAATCTACCCAGTTTTCTGGACGCCCTTGATATTGTAGAACAAATTAAAGAAACACATGAGGCTGTCGCAGTATCTATGATAAAGACAAAGGTAAAAGGCATGGCCAGAAATCTGGTAAGTACTGAAGCAACTATACAAGAAATAAAACAAAAATTAAAAAATGCAGTAAAGGGTGAGTCAGTAGAAGTTTTAACTGCAAAACTCCTGAACATCCAGCAGCGCAGTAAAACTGCAAATCAATACACTGCTGAAATTGAGAAACTCACAAAATCGTTGGAAGGAGCATACATCTCCGACGGACTAACCCCAGAGTTAGCAACCAAGTATGCCACACAATCAGCTGTGAAAGCTATGTGTAAAAAGTGCTCCAACGAAAAGGTGAAAACCATTATGCAAGCTGGAACGTTCACCTCGATGAACGAAGCCATATCGAAATTCACAAATAGCTGCACAGAAATAACGGGTAACCCTAATTCGTTACTTCATATACGCCAACAAAATTATTTTCGCGGTAATTTCCGCAGAGGTTACCAATCTAACAATTATAGAGGTAGCCAAAGGCGTACATACCCACCACGTTTTAATAATTTCAACAGCAATAATAATAATCTGTCTAATAACGAAAGATCGGGTCGAAACTTTGGATCACGAGGTTCTAACCGTAATAATACCAGAAACGTACGAAATATTAACCAACAGGAAAACCAACAAACTCCACCTCAATAAATAAAAAATTATATGTTTTCAATTTACACCTCAATAACTATATATCCTCCAAAACAACTCTAAATAACTCAATTTCAACCCTCCTGATCGATACAGGAGCAGATATATCAATTATAAAAAAGGGTCAAATTGACAGTAATGTCACAATAGATTGTTCACAAAAAACTGAATTAAGGGGCATTGGTCAAGGTATAACAAGCACTATTGGAACGGTTAAAGCAGATTTAAAAGATGATTACCTACTAATCAGACACAAATTTCACATAGTAGAAGATAATTTTCCAATTCCTTGCGACGGAATTTTAGGACTTGATTTTATTAAAAAATACAATTGCATTTTAGATTACAACAAAAACGGAGACACCCTAATATTGATACCCAGAAATGATAATATGATTACCCAGAAAACATCATAATACAAATGTCAAATAGACCATCCATCAATACTATAACAATACCTGCAAGATCGGAAGTAATCCGACAGATCCATATTAAAAGTAACAAATCTGAACTATTAGTACCTCATCAAGCATTATCTGAAGGCATTTTTATAGCCAATACATTAGTAAATTCACATGAAACCTTTATTAGAGTTATAAATACAACAGATAAAAACGCAACCATTCAAAATTTCAAAATCGATATAGAAAATTTAAATGATTACACAATAGTAAAAACTAAATCTGAATCAGCAGAAAATAATAAAGAAAAGTTAGAAAGATTAAATAAAAATTTCCCACCTTTCGCCAGTCAATCACTTAATACATTATGCTCAGAATTCATTGATATATTCTCATTAGAAACTGAACCAATAACCACTAATAATTTTTACAAGCAAAAATTACACATGAAAGATGATAACCCTGTTTATGTCAAAAACTACAGAATTCCACAAGCTCATAAAAATGAAATTAGTAAGCACGTAAATAAATTAATTGAAGACGACATTATAGAGCCGTCTATATCAGAATATAATAGCCCAATTCTCCTGGTACCCAAATAACCATTACCCGGAAAGAATGATAAAAGATGGAGACTAGTCGTTGACTATAGACAGGTAAATAAAAAACTAACCGCGGATAAATTTCCATTGCCAAGAATTTATGATATCCTGGATCAATTGGGCAGAGCTAAATATTTTTCATGCCTGGACTTAATGTCCGGCTTTCATCAAATTGAATTACATAAAGACTCTAGGGACATCACCTCGTTTACGGCGGATGATGGTACGTACCGTTTCAAAAGATTGCCGTATGGTCTGAAAGTAGCGCCTAACTCATTTCAAAGAATGATGACTCTGGCATTTGCAGGTCTTAAACCATCACAAGCGTTTCTATACATGGACGATTTGGTGGTATTGGGATGCTCAGAAAAGCATATGATTACAAATTTGAGAGATGTATTTTCTACTTGCAGAAAATATAATTTAAAATTACATCCGGACAAATGTTTATTTTTTAACCAAGAAATCACTTATCTTGGACATAATAATAATAATAATAATAATAATAATAATAAACCCAACGATTTCCCTCCACCCACCCAACCGCACGAGGGGCGCATCCGCATGACGTACGGATATTTTAAAATAAAATTTGGCCAAGGTGTTGAGTGGTAGAAGTTTATTAAACGTCGAGAACTTATACTGCTCAGCTACAGAAAATATAATTCCATCAGCTGGATATACATATGTACATAGAATAAAATATAAAACTACAAATAAAAGTAATAGACAAAAATAGAATAGTCAATTAGAGCGAGAGATTTGTTGTCACTTGTTAAGAGCGCACAACAGAATTTTTCTTATCAGATAAATAGAGTCTGATATATCGAAATGAGTAGAATAATCATTAAAAGATTTACATAAGCAACGAAGTGGTTCGTGTAATTCAAAATTAGTTCTACACTGCTTTAAAAAGATAGGTTGAAAATGTCTTGATGGTCGAATAGGAACATTTAAGTTTATTTCGGATAGGAGAAATTGACTGCTTATGGATCCTTTCAGTAGTTTAACCAGAAATATTACACCTAACATTTCCCTGCGGCTTGATAAGGTTGGAAGATTAATAAGCTTCAAGCGACTAGTGTACGAGGGAAGATTTGTCCGTGGGTCCCAATGAAAGTTCCTTAACGCAAAAAGTAAGAACTGTTTTTGAATTGATTCCAGTCTATCGGAATGAACTTGATATTGCGGACTCCAGATTATTGAACCGTATTCTAGTATAGGTCGTACTAATGTTGTAAACAGGGCTTTAGTTACGTAAGGGTCATTAAATTCCTTAGACCAACGTTTTACAAATGCTAGGATACTTTTAGCTTTGTTTACTGTAGCATTAATATGCAGGTTAAAGTGGAGCTTACTATCAAATCTTATTCCTAGGTCAACAAAATCGTAAACCTGTTCCAAACTATAGTTATTAATTGTGTAAGACGCAGGTTGAAGGATCTTCCGTGAAAAGCTCATAAATTTACATTTACTAAGATTGAGTGGCATAAGATTAATATTGCACCACGTAGCGAAGCAATCTAAATCATTTTGTAGGGCAGATCTTTCCTCCAAAGAAGAGTAAGACTTGAAAAGTTTCACATCATCGGCATACATGAGAAGTTTTGAGT
The DNA here is from genome assembly GCA_960531455.1 of Urophora cardui. Lineage (NCBI taxonomy): Eukaryota > Metazoa > Arthropoda > Insecta > Diptera > Tephritidae > Urophora > Urophora cardui. The sequence continues at coordinate 51,529,884 of OY482671.1, read as the reverse complement.
TACAAATAGCATAAGAAATGTCGTTTATAAACAGCAAAAACAGAGTCGGACCAAGATGGCTGCCTTGTGGAACTCCTGAAGATACGTTAATGATGTTGGAAAAAGCATTTTTAAAAACAACTCTTTGTGTTCTATTAGTGACATATGACGCAATCCATTTTAACAGAATAGGTTGAAAACCAAGAAGATCAAGTTTATGGATAAGTAACGCGTGATTGACCTTGTCGAAGGCTTTGCTGAAGTCAGTATAAATTACATCGGTGTTAGCATTATTCCTAAAACCGTTAGAGACATGAGTTGTAAATTCTAGTAAGTTGGTAACAGTTGATTTGCCTCTACAGAAACCATGCTGCGAACTTACTATTGATGAGGAAACGGAATGATTTAGACAATTGGTGACAATAGCCTCAAATAACTTTGGGATAGCCGAAAGCTTTGCTATGCCGCGATAGTTTTCGATGGAAGATCTACTTCCAGATTTATGTAGAGGAATAATAAAAGATTCTTTCCACGCTTTTGGGAAAATTCCTGACTTCAAAGACAGATTAAATAGTGTGGATAATGGCTGGTAAATATACTCGGCGCATTTGTTTAAAAATATTGAAGGAATCATATCTGGTCCGTAGTTTATGGACTTCTTTATTGTTTTAAGCAAAAATAAAACCTCTTTCGGATCTATAAAAGGGCATTCAAATGTGTTATTCTGAAAAACTTGATACGGGTATTCATTAAAGCTAACATTAGTATTGGAATAATTTGATTCAAAGAAGAGGGCAAAAAGGTTCGCGACATCTTGGCTATCACTGGCATCACAATCACGATATCTCATAGATGATGGAAATCCCATTACTCTACGTTTCGAGTTTACAAAACCATAAAACGATTTCGGGTTGGAAAAAATGTTCTTTTTCATTTTAAATATATAAGACTTATAGCACTTTTTGTTCAGAAGTGAGTACTTATGACGCAGAACTGAGTATTTCATATAATCCTTTTGAGAACCAGTCTTCTTATATATTTTAAAGAAGCGCGATTTTTTATTTTTTAAAGCTCTTAACTCTCTAGTGGCCCAAAGATACAAAGGTTCATTATATTTGCGTTTATGTTTCGGTACGTATTTCTCAAAAAGGTTAAGAATCGTGTTATTGAAATGCAAAACATTTAGATCGACGTTTCCATTATAGTCTGGCCATACCAATCTTGAGAGTTCTTTATTAAGTTTATTATAGTTTGCCTTAGAAAAATTGTAACAAAAACTAGACTCAGAGTTAAACTCTTTTACGTTACCACGGTTATCGTTATTTATAATTTCGTAAACCAACTCTAAAGGAGGATGGTAAACATCAACAGGTGATACCAGGGCATTAGCCCTGTTTACAGTATAATTGGATACATCATCTACAAAAATTAAGTCAAGCATTTTCCCAAACTCGTTTCTAATAGTATTGATTTGATGTAGACAGAGGTCAGATATTTCTTCAATGAAAGTGGTATTGTTAATATTAGATGTAAGTGGCACAGTATTATGATCAGCAATGCGCCATGAAATGTGGGGAAGATTAAAGTCTCCTAAGACGATTATTGAATCTAACTGTGTCATTCTAGAGATAAGAAATTTAAGTGAAGAAATAAGTTGTAAATATACTGATAGATCAGACGAGGGAGGAATGTAACATATTGCAAAATAAGTGTGACCTTTGCCGACCTTAATGCGGATGCATTTAAATTCAAAAGGTAGAACGAGGTTTACATCAATTTCTTCAGATGGTATTGAAGAATGTACGGCTAGCAATACACCCCCGCCGACTCTGTCTAAACGATCATTCCTGTATACTTGGTACATGCTACTAAATATTTCGGAATTAAATGTATGTGGTTTGAGCCATGTTTCAGTAAAACAAATAATATGAAAATTAGATTCAACCGTTTTCAAGTATACGTTAGTTAATTTAGTATTCAGACCTCTCACATTTTGATAGTAAATATTCAAAGCGGATTTAGATACTAGTTTTTTGGAACGGAAGAAATTTTAGCTAAATTTGTATTACGAATTCTTGGTCTGTGTTCGAATTCACGGACAAAAGCTCCGGACGGCCAAAAAGACGTACTCAAAAGAGCATCAAAGTCACTTAAAGGTACATCAATTTTAAACGAGGCAACATTTCGGTTGTAATTAAATTTAAATTTTTTAATAAACAGATTATCAGTTTTAATTTTAGATGAAATGAAAAATTTCAAGTCCTCTTCGGTGGTATCGATGTCGAATCTCGACACGAAAATTGATTTTATAGGAGGCACAACAACCAGCTCTTTAGGTGGGACAACAACCGGTTCCTTCACTGCGGATTGTAATCCGACAGAAGGACCATTCAGTTTGGGATTTTTTCGGGATGTTACTTTTGTTGATGATTTAGGTTTATCATCTACAGGCCTCGGTGAAGCCAAGTCAATCAGCTCCACCGTATTCTGCACATGATCGACCTGAAGATTTTTACGGGCCACTTCATTGTCTGGTGCAACGGATAAAAGGGGATTATTTTGGTTATCAGTATCTAAACACTTGAAGGATTTAAACATACCCTCATAGTACTTAAATTTCTCAGTTAGAGCAGTCAACTCTCTACCAATTTCAGAAAAGCCGTTCCTGGTTTGACGAAATAATTTGAAGAGATCAATTTCCGTTGATCTGCATTTCGAACAAGACCAGCGAACGCCCTTTTTGTCATCGATCGCGTCCAGAACTCTCCCCGTCAAACTGGCACATTTCATATGAGCAAGCCCATCGCAGAGCCAGCAAGTCACGAAGCGTTCGGAGTCGCTTTTCAATGAGCAGTTACTATACATGCAAGACATATTAAAAATAGAAAGTTGAAAATTAAATTAAACAAAAGTAAAAACAAAAAAAAATATAAACAAAATTAGCAAATACTATGAATGTATGGATTGTGTCTAAATAAGCAGTGAAAGGTTAAATATAACGCAAAAAGTTTGATTATCAATAAGGTAGTTTTACAGTTTTAGAGAAACTGGAGCGAGCAGTTTAAGGTACACTTGAGACGCTTAATAAACACGGCAAACAGCTGTGACAAAAAAGGAAAAAGAAGAGAATGAGAGGATGAATAGAAATGCGCAAAGTAAATGTAAATAAAAACAAGCAAAGTAAATGAGTGCGCGCCAAAATTAATTAAATGACAAAATTAGCCACTCAACTGCAACAACAACACTATGCAAAATTGCCTCGGCAACACAATTGATTTAATTAATAAAATAAATGCGAATAATATTATATTGCGACAGTTAAATTATTTAATTTAATTTTAGCACACTATTTAAGCACTTTATTTTGATAAACAACGCAAGAAATATTTTTAATATAATTTTTTAAAGCACCAAAGCAAAGAGCAAATTATTATACGTCTACACAGCTTAACGTTTACCGTAAATGCACAAATAAAGGAATTTTACCTGATCCTAGTAAATTTTAAATTGTTCTAAACTACCCAATCCCAAAAAACGCAGATGAAGTTAAGCGATTTGTCGCATTTTGTAACTATTACCGAAGATTTGTTCCAAATTTTGCAGCCCATTCTAGAATTTTAACGAGATTGTGTAAAAAGAATGTCCCCTTCGAATGGACGGAGGAATGCCAAAAAGCTTTTGACTATTTGAAGGAGGCATTAATACACCCAAATATTTTACAATACCCAGATTTCGATAAAGAATTTTGTATAACAACAGATGCCAGTGGATTTGCCTGTGGCGCAGTTCTTAGTCAAGAATATGAAGGCAAACAACTACCAATTGCCTATGCGTCAAGAGCATTCACAAAAGGTGAAAGCAATAAAGCAACAATTGAAAAAGAGTTGGCGGCAATACATTGGGCAATAACTTATTTTAGACCATACGTTTATGGCAGAAAATTTTTAATTAAAACAGACCATCGCCCCTTAACATACCTATTTTCGATGAAAAACCCTTCATCAAAATTAACTAGAGTTCGATTGGAGTTGGAGGAATATGACTTTGAGGTGGAGTATATTGCCGGTAAAGAAAATTATGTTGCGGATGCACTATCACGCATAAATATAAATGATTTAAAAGAAATGTCGGTTAAAGCATGCCAGATTATGAGGGTTACGACACGGTCGGAAACCAATAAAAATTCCATTAATAAAAATTCCAACAATAAGGATATCAAAAATAAATGTCACGAAGAGAACATAAAAATATATGAAGCGCTTAATAAATATGAAGTAAAAAAGCTAGCTCAGCTCGTTTTCGATCCCCCGAAACTGCAGCTCAAAAAGGGAAAGAAAATTTGTAGCAAAATAGACATTAATGATTTAATTGTTGAGGCGAAGATTGATTCAGATCAATCCTTTGCCAGGCTTCCGAATGAAGCCGGCAATTCAAATATTAATAATAATTCAATTGTTAAGACGAAGATTGATTTAGGTCAATTCTTTGCCAGGCTAATGAAAGAAGCCAACAATTTGAAAATAAATAAATTACAGTTGTCCTTAGGAGACAAATTGTTTAAAAATAATTATACTCGAGTAGACGAATTTAAAGAAATAAGTACCAAAGTTTTCAAAAATTTAACTATTGCATTAACTCCGGAGGTTATGCACGTGACAAATAAGGAAATAATTAAAAATATATTACAAAAATATCACGATGATCCTGTTAATGGTGGCCACCCAGGAATCAATCGCACAACTAATAAAATTAGACAAAAATATTATTGGAAAAATATGAAAAATGACATAAAAAGTTACATTAAACAATGCATTAAATGTAGTAAAAACAAAGTAAATAAAAATTTGAAAGAACCAATGATAATAACCGAAACGCCCACAAAAGCGTTTGATACGGTGCAGATTGATACAATTGGACCATTGCCGGTATCGGTAAATGGAAATGAATATGCAGTCACTATTGTATGTGACCTTACCAAGTATCTGATCGCAATTCCAATTGCAAGCAAGCACGCGAAAACAGTCGCCAAAGCAATCTTTGAAAACTTTATTTTGATTTATGGTTGTATGAAAACAATCATAACAGATATGGGAACTGAATATAAAAACAACATATTTGAAGAATTGTGTAAACTTTTAAAAATTTAACACAAAACATCAACCCCATATCACCATCAAACCTTAGGCACTGTTGAACGTAGCCATAGAACTTTTAATGAATACATCCGTTCTTATATTTCCACTAACAAAGATGATTGGGATGAGTATATCAAATATTTTGCATACTGTTACAATACAACACCATCCACAATTCACGGTTACTGCCCATTCGAGTTAGTCTTTGGAAAGATACCCTTGACGTATGAATTTTTACAAGAAAGTACAATTAGCCCAGTTTATAATTATGAGGCTTACGACAAAGAAATTAAATATAGGTTACAAATGGCACAGGATAGAGCCTATAAATTAGTAAAAGAAGCTAAGGAAAAACAAAAAGTTAGTTATGATAGGAAAATACAATATAAGGAGATAAATATAGGAGATTTAGTATTAATCAAAAATGAAGCAGGTCATAAGTTAGACAATAGATATAAAGGGCCCTATAAGGTAGAAAATATCGATAAGAAAAATAACTATACCTTAACTCCCTTTAATGTAGAAAATCTAGATTTAAATAACCAACTAAGCGATAAAACTAAGAAAATCATAATTCATAAAAACAGACTTAAGCTATTTTGAATAAGATCACTTTAATTTTACAAAAAACCTTAAAATTTATTACTCATAAATTTCACTTATCCATAATTTTTCCACTTTAAGTTTTACGCACACAAAACAGTTCTAAGTTATAAGTATCATAAACAAAAAGCCGACTTTTATCCAAAGCAAAATATAAAACAAGAAAAAGTATCACATTAATAAACAAACAACTAAACAAACATCTAAAAACATGAGTTATTGTTCAACCACTTGAAATAAAATACACCAAAACCATTGTCGCAACAGAAAATTTCTTGTAAACAAATGACAAACAATAAACATCTCAAAGTATCAAACAAAATTTATGCTCATAAATGTATAAAAATGTACACTTCAAAAAAAAAAAAAAAAACCACTACAAATCATTACAACTCTAAAATCGTTCATATGTATTCACGATTTTTTTTTAGGAAAGGAGGTGTAGTGTGTCAGAACAAGTCGCCAACAGCAACAAAGCCACACGCTGACTTCTAAATGTCCGGCTGTGGAATGTACACATTTTGCTATGTCAACAAAATCCTAATTCTATTCATTTTCTCACGCTGAGTACATAAGCAGCACAAGCCGTGGAGTTGCATCGGGTTGCATATGCCGACTCTACCCTGCAAAAAATGCGACCACTCCGGGATACATCCGGGACAACTCGCAAGGGAGCATGCGATTACTACCCATTTGTATCTCTTTATATGGGTTGAAGTGTTCTCTTTTGTTTGAGCATGTCCTATGAAGAGACTAACTGTACCCAGTTTGTACCCGAATGGGTAGCAAAAGCTCACAATTGTACCCGAACAGGTAGCAAATGCGACACATCCATTTGTGCGACTAATTGTACCCGTTTGATACCCTTTCGGGTACAATTCGTCTACAATTAGTATACATATGTACCCGTTCGGGTACAATTGGGAACAATTGTAGACTAATTGTACCCGAAAGAGAGCGGTCCCGGACAAATCTTTTTAGAGACTCGTCGCACACTTTTTTACAGGGTATATATGTAGATATATGCGGCTGCACTGCAGGTGTCTCCACGCTTGGTATATGTACATATGTGTGTGACTGCATTGCTTCCCTGTAAAAAAGTGTGCGACGAGTCTCTAAAAAGATTTGTCCGGGAGCGCTCTCTTTCGGGTACAATTAGTCTACAATTGTTCCCAATTGTACCCGACCGGGTACATATGTATACTAATTGTAGACGAATTGTACCCGAAAGGGTATCAAACGGGTACAATTAGTCGCACAAATGGATGTGTCGCATTTGCTACCTGTTCGGGTACAAAACGGGTACAATTGTGCGCTTTTGCTACCCGTTCGGGTACAAACTGGATACAATTAGTCTCTTCATAGGACATGCTCAAACAAAAGAGAACACTTCAACCCATATAAAGAGATACAAATGGGTAGTAATCGCATGCTCCCTTGCGAGTTGTCCCGGATGTATCCCGGAGTGATCGCATTTTTTGCAGGGTTGCAGCCTCACGTTGGATATGTTGGTGTTGGTGACTGCACTGAAATATGCATCTAGTGAAGTACCGAGCTAAGCACATGTGAATATATGTACATATGTTTTACACAATATGTGTGTACGTATGTTTAAGGTAATATGTATGTACAATGTATTTCATACGATATATATGTACGTACGTTTTAAGTATGTCCATATGTTTAGCATGTAAGAACGTTAGTAAATAAGTAGTAAATAAGAAAACAATGTAAAACAAATCTGTATAAATAGAGCTGATTTTATTTGAATAAAATTAATTCTTGGTCACACTTCAGTACGGACGGACGGACGGACGGACGGACATGGCTCAATCGATTTCTCTTTTCACCCTGATCATTTTGATATATATAAGTCCATGTCTATCTCGATTATTTCATTATGTTACAATCCACCGTTATGAAATCAAAATTATAATACTCTGTGTACTAGTACAGCTGAGTATAAAAACGACCAAACAACCAATATAAAAACCAATCGGATGAGCTTGCCGATAAACAAAATCTAATAACAAGAACAAGCATTGCCTTTTCTATAAATAGAATTTGTACAAACAAAAACACACAACCACATGTATGTACATGCGATAGTTTTCATTGCAATATCCCTGCAAAAAAATGTGCGATTAATCCCGATACACATAGATTTGTCCCGGATTGATTTCTTTCGGGAACAATAGGTCCACAATTAGTCCCCGATTGTTCCCGAATGGGTATAAATGTAGACTAATTGTGGACCAATTGTTCCCGAACGGGTATAAATCTAGATTGATTATATGTAGAAATTTTACAAAAATATTCAATGTATGTATTAAAAAAACAATAGGCAAAACTTATTGAACACGCTTTCTTTTAATAACAATGATGAATAATAATTTTGACAAAATTTTACCAAAAATATCCATTGAAAAATGAATTACGATTATACACTGAAAACTGACTATTTAAAAAATTTTAATTTATTGAATAGATTTTTTTACAAAAGTGAAACTTATTGTATAATCTTTATTTAAAAAGGCATGAACATTTATAATTTTTAAAGATTGTTATAAAAAATTGCCTTGGCTAGCAACTTTGAAAAATTCCTCACATATCTTTTACACTCGCATAATGCATTCTCAAAACTTTAAATACTTGGAGAAAATACTTAATTTTTTTAAAAGATTTCACTACAAGATGAAATCTAATCGAATAAACTCTTCTAATATATATAACAATTTATAATTTTTAGACATTTTCATAAAAAATAGCCTTGGCTTACAACTTTGGATGAAAGCGATTAATCTACATTTGTAACCGTTCGAATTAAAAGAGATTGATCTACATTTGTACCCGTTTGGTATGTTAGTGATTAATCTACATTTGTATCCGTTCGGGTATACAAGTTGAACAATTAGTCTCTTGATAGGACATGCTCGAACGAATGCGATCAATTCGCTCCTTATAAAGGGATGTAAAATTGTATTAGTCGCATTCTCCCTTCCGATTGATCCCGGACACGTCCCGGATTAATCGCATTTTTTCAGGGACGTATTTTCAAATTCGCTTCTCATATGATATGTATATGAAACTTGTTACTTGTTGCTTTCGAGCCAATATAAATTGAAAACACAATTATTTGAAATATTGAACGAGATGTAAGAAGTTAACTTCTATCACGTGTACTATGCTACACGCGGGTTTTTTTCTCTACCCGAAATATCCGTCCTTTCGCGACAGAAATTTTTCTCTGCTCAACGATAACCGTCGCTGTCCAACAGTGACGGAAAAAAATTGAAAATAAAGGTTTCCCACTGACGGAAACAGCTAGTCTGTAAACAATAACTGTTATCGGCGTTGCTCAACTGTTATGCTTTTGTGTTTACATGAAACTGTTATTTTAGGACACTTAGAAAAAACTTAACAGTTATGTTGGTCTCTGGTTAAAACGTTATAAAAACGCAATGTATTTATTTGAATAGAATGTTTCGAATGAAGAAAAAATATGACAGACATGAAAAATTTCAATTAAAGTTACAAAGATTGTCTGATCTAGAAAACACAAGTATATAACAACAAAGTGTAAATTCAACTATATTATAACATAACTTCAACAGTAACGACCGAACTGCTTATTGTTTTGATTATGAATTGCTTAGCGGTAACGACCGAACTGCTTATATGCTAATGCTTATATTACTTACCATGCTTTTTTTTTAATAAATAACAGAAAGTAATTTTCTTGAATTTTTAATATTTTATTTAAAGATTTATTAGCAAAATTTTTGCAATATATGCTACGTTTATACATGCGCGAATTCATGAATTTCACGAAAAAATGCCTGCATAAACTCAATTTCATCTATTAACACATGTATTAATACAGAAATTCATGACTTCCTACACGAATAAACCTAGTATCACATACATATATACATATATGTATATTACTTACGTTTCCTTCCTTGGTTAATTTCCCACTTCAATTCAGCCAGTCCACTATTTGGTTATATCAATATGTCAACCTGAAAATAGAAAATAAAAATTAGACTTTATTAATACAAATCAAAAATTGCAATGGCTGACTTTTTAGTTCCTTGCTTATTTCTTTTTCATTCCTCTTTCAAAGCCTACTGTTCGAAAATTCTTTGTGGTTGTGTGTGTGAATTCGATACCCACGTTATGTTGGTTATCGATTTTTTCGATAAAGTACTTAGCCTTTCTGGTAGAGAATGCACACCGTCGTTGTTACCGCTCCGATACATAGCACTGCTGATCACGATGCAATACCTTCGTCTTTCCCGCAAGGCTGCAAAATAACGTTATTTTTAACAATACACAAAAATAATTTTTGTTCCTGTTGAAATATTCGATTTTATAAACGTAAAAAGCATAACAAAATCCATTTCGTTTCAACTGTTATCAAAAAAAATTATCTAATTTTTTTTTGTGTTGATAATTATCAAAACAATTATTTCAAAAAAATATAGTTTCAAATTTAAACGAAAAATTGACTTTTCAATAATTTCGTTTTCTATGAAGAAAAAAAATTTTACATATGTTTGTATGTATGTACATACCAGTGGCGTAGTCCCCAACCCCCCCCCCCCCCCCATTATTCGTTTTCTTAGCGCCAACGACAACACACTACCATCAGCATCCGTAAGTTCTATTCACTACGTGAATATTTACATATATACATATATATTTATACCTCATAAACATCAATAAACCAACTAAATTATATTTTGAAAATAACTAATTCGGCTTGTATTTTTTATTTTATTATTCCCGGCCATACTGCGGAATAAACATGGTCTTTCGAGCCGGAGTACATTGTCCCGCAGTTCAATGTATTGAGTGCAGAAAGTAACCACGTATGTATTTACGTATGCAATTATAGAATTGTTTATATTTATAAATCAATTCAATATTTGTAAATACATATACCTAAACCTGTGCACATAATCCCTTACGATAGTTGATGGAAGAACGTGGCGTATTCAGCTGTTGTTGCCGCAAGGGGGCCGGTATGTTTACGCCAGTAGGCTAAACCCAATTCAATTCTGAACCGCCCTAATGTTCTCTATGATTGAACACACTCCTTTTAGTGACTTGCGGCAACCACAGCCAACTTAAGGTTGTAGCCTTAAATACAAGAAAGTGACTTTCCCTTTCTTGTCCCTTTACAATTATTCGTTTTCATCCCGCCAACGACTCTACACGACCATCAGCCAACGTAAGTAAGCCTTTGCCTCATTCCATGAGCAATATATATACATATTTACACATTATATTAAATACATACATACATATAATCCGTGTAATAAAGCTTCAGTAATAAACAGAATACTAATACTGTCTTTTCATTTCATTTCATTTATTTGACCTGGTCCACATCCGGTCAAAACAACCATCTTTAGCTAAGAGATGCTTTATTAGCATACATTTCTTTTTCGGGAAAAAGTCAATGAGAATAGTATTTTTTCGAAATTGGTAATTCGAAATTTAGCGCGAAGTATTATTTATAATTGTAGCATTTGTTGAGCCGTAGGAAAGTGCAAGAACCGTAGGAATTTTACCACAATTTACATTCTTTGTACTCATTATCGCTCTTTTGTGGTAAAATTCCTACGGCTCCTGCACTTTTCTATGGCTCAACGCTACAATTATGCTACTCGACAAATTTTGATCAACTTTAACCACCAAAAATGAAATAATATTTTTCTAAAGCGAAATTTTACGCTGATTCCGAATATCATCTCCATTTTTTATGGCAGACTCATTTTTAAACGGTTTTATTTAGCTCAACCCGTTTGTTTTATTTATTATTATTTATTCTTGGGTCAAATTTAGTAATTCAAATTTCACCCTCTTCCTGTCAACCGATTAATCTGAAATTTTGCACGCATGTATAACCCAGATGACAATGCAATATTATGAAAAAAAAATTCCGATAGGTGGCGCGTGGGTCGCTATATTTACAAAAATCGCATTTATGGTCCTATTTGGCTGAAATTCGGAACATGTATTACTACCTTGAAAAGAAATATTTTCTTAAAAAAAAAATTCCGCTAGGTGGCGCGTGGGTCGCTATATTTACAAAAATCGCATTTATGGTCCGATTTGGCTGAAATTCGGAACATGTATTACTACCTTGAAAAGAAATATTTTCTTAAAAAAAAAATTCCGCTAGGTGGCGCGTGGGTCGCTATATTTACAAAAATCGCATTTATGGTCCGATTTGGCTGAAATTCGGAACATGTATTACTACCTTGAAAGGAAATATTTTCCTAAAAAAAACTTCCGATAGGTGGCGCGTGGGTCGCTATAGAGGCGTTGGACTGCAATAAACTAACGGGCAAGAAACCTTGCAATAATGAAGCACTAAATGAATTAAACAGAATGCGAAATAAAAACTAAAAACTAGAAAATAAAAATAGGTAAAAAAACTTTTTAAGTTAAACGGTTTTATGTTATACATACATTGCAATGTTTAAGATAAATGTACTAAAAACCAAAAAATAATAAAATAGATACAGTCGTGGGAATTATAAACATTTGCATAGACTAGACTAAAATAAAACCGGGGGGCACGTCAATTGTCTACAAATTATCGACTTAATGTGCGATAGAAGAATCGTTTAATTCGTCGTTAGGCAGTTGGCCCGCAGACGGTGAGGAAAATACTTACTATTTTCTTGCTCATGGAAATTCCAATAGTTATACACTCCATGTTAATAAAAGAGATGTTTCAACTAGTTTATCGTTGGACATTCACACGAGGAATCGTTTCACTGCTCGTAGTTTGTCTTTAATCGACAAAACATATGATAAAAGTACTACTCGCTCACCACTATGAAACCCTAAAACTCGCTTATAATCGAGCTTGCTAGCTTTTTTCCACATTCTAGCCCTACTTATCACACGTCCATCGTTGTCGGTTGAACAACTGCCTAATTATAGTGTAACATTACAAAACAAACATTTTAATCAACGATTGTAGACAATTGACGTGCCCCACGGTTTTATTTTAGTCTAGTCTATGCAAATGTTTATAATTCCCACGACTGTATCTATTTTATTATTTTTTGGTTTTTAGTACATTTATCTTAAACATTGCAATGTATGTATAACATAAAACCGTTTAACTTAAAAAGTTTTTTTACCTATTTTTATTTGAGATATTGGTAGAAATGTAGAAAAAGCCATATATGCAGGACATGTTGAAATAATCGATTACCTTTACGTTTTAACACACATGCACATAACTAGTTCTTTATACACAAACATGTACAAGACATATGTATTTATATCAGTGTCGGCCAAAATGCATTTTTCCTATGCCCGGGGCATAGGCTAGCTGCTGCGACGTCAAACACGTATACTCTTCTGCCAGCTTCAGAAAAAACGAAAGAGCCAGTAAACTGCTCGTATATCTATGAATAGCTTGGTTCGGCAGCAGCGTATTGCGAAGCTAATTACAACAACACAACACAGTTTGCAGCAACGCTTTACGCACACAAGTGAAAATTACATACTATTGCATTGGACAACACTGATTTATATTTATCGATACATGCAGCAGGTCTGTCATTGCAATGTCATTTTGTACTTTTTCATTCCTTCAAACTCGTTAGAGCAATCAACATTAAAATCATTATTCAGCATAAAACTCTGAGCGTTTTTCCTTTCTTTTGGCGCACGTGGTTTACAACAGGTTATGGGCCCAGTTTTTTTCACATAGGTAATTAAATTGAAAAATTAATAAAGTCACCATGACGGAGTTCAAGGCGAAAATCGAGAAATTAAACAACGCAAATTATACCAACTGGCGCTTTAAAATGGAGTTGTTGCTACAAAAGAATAATTTGTGGATGACAATTTCTACCGAAAAGCCGGTTACGCCGGCGAGTTCTGCTACTGCGGGAGTTATTGCTGAACATCAGAAGGAAATGAAGGAATGGGTCCGGAAAGATGAAGAGGCATTTTCAGCCATCGGCTTGTCAATTGAGGACGATCAAATAATGCATATTCGGAATGAAAACACGGCGATTGGTGCGTGGAACAAGCTTAAGGAATACCATGAAAAGTAGAGTTGGGAAACTATCGATGGCACTATCGATAGTATCGATATTTTATTTTTTTTCAGACTATCGAAGACCATCGATGGTTTTTTCAAAACTATCAAAAACTATCGATGGTAATGTGTACTATCGATAGTTTTACAACCATATTGCACATTGCTATTTCAGAGTACCAGCTATTGAAAGTTGTATGAATTTGGTGTGTACATATTTACAAAATGTTTTGATTTATACATTTGCAGACTGAATAAAAGGCGGTTCCAGTTTTGTAGATTTTTTGAAAGAAAAAGTTTTCGAAATATTTTAAAGTTTCAGTTTTTGAGCTAAGAAAAAAAAATACGCTTACAAGTCTGTCAATATCTTCGCTATTACCAGTTTTTATTTTACGTTTGCAGAGGATGAAATATCATTTCCAAAGCAAAAATAATTAAAATCGACGTTAAAGTGACGGGGTTATGGCGAACCAAACATTTTTTTTGTAATTTTTTATTAATTATTTTTCCGGCATTCATCTTCTTTTTTCATTATTTTAACGAAATATTAAATATCATCCTGATTTTACACTGTGATTTAATAGCTGTTTTCAGTAGAAAAATGACAATGAACAAATCTATATTTATTTCAATACGATAGTGCTATCGATGGTTTATTTTTTTAAGACTATCGAACACTATCAATAGTTTTTTTTAAAACTATCAAAAACTATCGATGGTGGGACTATCGATAGTTTCCCACCTCTAATGAAAAGGCAACGCTCAGCAATAAGGTAAATTTGATGCGGCGTATTTGCATGTTAAAGATGGAAGAAGGCGGCAGCGTTACAGAGCACATTAATCGAATGCAAGATTTGTTTGTGGAATTGAGAAGTATCAGCGATGATGAATTGTCTGAACGATGGAGCGTTGCCATGCTCCTTAGTAGCTTACCCGCAAGTTACGACACGTTAATTACAGCACTTGAAGCGCGAAAAGAAGAAGAATTGACATACGCATTTTTTCAACAAAAGTTAATTGCAGAATATGAACGTCGACTGCATGGCGATGGTAATTCCAGCGAAAAGGTTCTAAAAGCAAATTTTCACCCAAAAAGGAATGAATCGTTATGTTTCTTCTGTATGAAGCCAAATCACCAAAAGAAAAATTGTCCAGATTTCATAAAGTGGAAAGCAAAAAAGGATAAAGAGTTAGCTACCCGTAGCGAAAAAAAGAATTCAGATAAGGCAAAATCTGCAGAGCATCTTGATTTTTGTTTTATTGTTGGGAACTTCAGACGCACAAACGAATTAAAAGAGCTTAGTATAGTTAAAGGTAATAAGGGAGACAATTTGGATCGTGTGTATGTAGTTGGAGAAGCGGAGAGAGGCAACGGGTGGCTGGTAGATTCAGGTGCAAAACGACATGTAGTTAACAACAAAAGTTTTTTTGGAGAATTGGACGAGACATACAGAGGAGTCATTGAAGTCGGCAATGGCAATGAAGTAAAGGTATTCGGCATCGGTAGCGGAAAGTTGAACTTCATGAATAAACATGGTACACTGCATAAAGCAAGTCTTCATGAAGTGCTGTTTTCACCAGAAATGGTAAACAATTTACTATCAATTGGGAAGTTGACGGACAATGGATTTGAGGTCATGTTTCGACGGAACTTCTGTGAAATATACGAAAATAACAAACAGGTTGCAGTGGCGGATCGGAAAGAAAACTTGTATGAGCTGAGAATAAAAGACAAAATAAATATTTCGATGAGTGACCATAAAGAGAATTGCATACATGATTGGCACCAACGTTTGGGACACCGAGATCCAAGGGCGATTCAAAAAATGAAAGCAGATGGGTTAATTGAAAACATGAAAATTGTTGAATGCTGCATAGTGGAATTGTGTGAGGTATGTGCGAAGGGAAAAATGTCAAGAATTGCATTTCCAAAGAAATCATTTAGTGAAACAAGAGAACCGCTCGATTTGATACACAGTGATGTTTGCGGACCAATGCAAACGCAAACACCGAGTGGAAAACGATACGATAGATTCGTTTTGACCATAAAACCATCTTTGACTTTATTAGCATGCATTTCTTTTTCAGGAAAAAATCAATGAGAATAGTAATTTTTCGAAATTTGTAATTCGAAATTTAGCGCTTCTTCACGAAGTATTACTTATAATTCTAGCGTTTGTTGAGCCGTAGGAAAGTGCAAGAACCGCAGGAATATTACCACAATTTACATTCTTTGTACTTATATTCGCTCTTTTGTGGTAAAATTCCTACGGTTCCTGCACTTCCCTACGGCTCAACAAACGCTACAATTATTATACGGTATTGCTGTTATTAACATGCTAATAACAGAAAAGTAACTAAGTTTTTTGAACATTTTCGAGTAGCCCGAACAGTTGTTGTTCAAATGCTCGAAGAGTTGTTTGTTTGTTTATTACCCGTATGTATTTCCTATGGCTCAACGCTACAATTATGCTACTCGACAAATTTTGATCAACTTTAACCACCAAAAATGAAATAATATTTTTCTAAAGCGAAATTTTACGCTGATTCCGAATATCATCTCCATTTTTTATGGCAGACTCATTTTTTGAGATATTGGTAGAAATGTAGAAAAAGCCATATATGCAGGACATGTTGAAATAATCGATTACCTTTACGTTTTAACACACATGCACATAACTAGTTCTTTATACACAAACATGTACAAGACATATGTATTTATATCAGTGTCGGCCAAAATGCATTTTTCCTATGCCCGGGGCATAGGCTAGCTGCTGCGACGTCAAACACGTATACTCTTCTGCCAGCTTCAGAAAAAACGAAAGAGCCAGTAAACTGCTCGTATATCTATGAATAGCTTGGTTCGGCAGCAGCGTATTGCGAAGCTAATTACAACAACACAACACAGTTTCCAGCAACGCTTTACGCACACAAGTGAAAATTACATACTATTGCATTGGACAACACTGATTTATATTTATCGATACATGCAGCAGGTCTGTCATTGCAATGTCATTTTGTACTTTTTCATTCTTTCAAACTCGTTAGAGCAATCAACATTAAAATCATTATTCAGCATAAAACTCTGAGCGTTTTTCCTTTCTTTTGGCGCACGTGGTTTACAACAGGTTATGGGCCCAGTTTTTTTCACATAGGTAATTAAATTGAAAAATTAATAAAGTCACCATGACGGAGTTCAAGGCGAAAATCGAGAAATTAAACAACGCAAATTATACCAACTGGCGCTTTAAAATGGAGTTGTTGCTACAAAAGAATAATTTGTGGATGACAATTTCTACCGAAAAGCCGGTTACGCCGGCGAGTTCTGCTACTGCGGGAGTTATTGCTGAACATCAGAAGGAAATGAAGGAATGGGTCCGGAAAGATGAAGAGGCATTTTCAGCCATCGGCTTGTCAATTGAGGACGATCAAATAATGCATATTCGGAATGAAAACACGGCGATTGGTGCGTGGAACAAGCTTAAGGAATACCATGAAAAGTAGAGTTGGGAAACTATCGATGGCACTATCGATAGTATCGATATTTTATTTTTTTTCAGACTATCGAAGACCATCGATGGTTTTTTCAAAACTATCAAAAACTATCGATGGTAATGTGTACTATCGATAGTTTTACAACCATATTGCACATTGCTATTTCAGAGTACCAGCTATTGAAAGTTGTATGAATTTAGTGTGTACATATTTACAAAATGTTTTGATTTATACATTTGCAGACTGAATAAAAGGCGGTTCCAGTTTTGTAGATTTTTTGAAAGAAAAAGTTTTCGAAATATTTTAAAGTTTCAGTTTTTGAGCTAAGAAAAAAAAATACGCTTACAAGTCTGTCAATATCTTCGCTATTACCAGTTTTTATTTTACGTTTGCAGAGGATGAAATATCATTTCCAAAGCAAAAATAATTAAAATCGACGTTAAAGTGACGGGGTTATGGCGAACCAAACATTTTTTTTTGTAATTTTTTATTAATTATTTTTCCGGCATTCATCTTCTTTTTTCATTATTTTAACGAAATATTAAATATCATCCTGATTTTACACTGTGATTTAATAGCTGTTTTCAGTAGAAAAATGACAATGTTATAAGAGATTCAGTGAACAAATCTATATTTATTTCAATACGATAGTGCTATCGATGATTTATTTTTTTAAGACTATCGAACACTATCAATAGTTTTTTTTAAAACTATCAAAAACTATCGATGGTGGGACTATCGATAGTTTCCCACCTCTAATGAAAAGGCAACGCTCAGCAATAAGGTAAATTTGATGCGGCGTATTTGCATGTTAAAGATGGAAGAAGGCGGCAGCGTTACAGAGCACATTAATCGAATGCAAGATTTGTTTGTGGAATTGAGAAGTATCAGCGATGATGAATTGTCTGAACGATGGAGCGTTGCCATGCTCCTTAGTAGCTTACCCGCAAGTTACGACACGTTAATTACAGCACTTGAAGCGCGAAAAGAAGAAGAATTGACATACGCATTTTTTCAACAAAAGTTAATTGCAGAATATGAACGTCGACTGCATGGCGATGGTAATTCCAGCGAAAAGGTTCTAAAAGCAAATTTTCACCCAAAAAGGAATGAATCGTTATGTTTCTTCTGTATGAAGCCAAATCACCAAAAGAAAAATTGTCCAGATTTCATAAAGTGGAAAGCAAAAAAGGATAAAGAGTTAGCTACCCGTAGCGAAAAAAAGAATTCAGATAAGGCAAAATCTGCAGAGCATCTTGATTTTTGTTTTATTGTTGGGAACTTCAGACGCACAAACGAATTAAAAGAGCTTAGTATAGTTAAAGGTAATAAGGGAGACAATTTGGATCGTGTGTATGTAGTTGGAGAAGCGGAGAGAGGCAACGGGTGGCTGGTAGATTCAGGTGCAAAACGACATGTAGTTAACAACAAAAGTTTTTTTGGAGAATTGGACGAGACATACAGAGGAGTCATTGAAGTCGGCAATGGCAATGAAGTAAAGGTATTCGGCATCGGTAGCGGAAAGTTGAACTTCATGAATAAACATGGTACACTGCATAAAGCAAGTCTTCATGAAGTGCTGTTTTCACCAGAAATGGTAAACAATTTACTATCAATTGGGAAGTTGACGGACAATGGATTTGAGGTCATGTTTCGACGGAACTTCTGTGAAATATACGAAAATAACAAACAGGTTGCAGTGGCGGATCGGAAAGAAAACTTGTATGAGCTGAGAATAAAAGACAAAATAAATATTTCGATGAGTGACCATAAAGAGAATTGCATACATGATTGGCACCAACGTTTGGGACACCGAGATCCAAGGGCGATTCAAAAAATGAAAGCAGATGGGTTAATTGAAAACATGAAAATTGTTGAATGCTGCATAGTGGAATTGTGTGAGGTATGTGCGAAGGGAAAAATGTCAAGAATTGCATTTCCAAAGAAATCATTTAGTGAAACAAGAGAACCGCTCGATTTGATACACAGTGATGTTTGCGGACCAATGCAAACGCAAACACCGAGTGGAAAACGATACATGGTAACCTTTATTGACGACTTTTCGAGGTTTACAGTTATTCAGCTACTCGCGCAAAAATCAGAAGTTGAAAGCTGCATCAAACAATTTGTTGAAATGGTTAAAAATAAATTTAACAAAAGGCCAAAGATTATTAGATCAGATAGAGGCGGTGAGTACACGGGCAAACAGTTGGCTAATTATCTGAAAGCGGAAGGAATCCAGTCGCAATTAACAGCAGCGTATTCACCACAGCAGAACGGAGTTGCCGAGCGGAAAAATCTTTCAATCATAGAAATGGCGCGGTGTTTGCTCAATCAATAAATGGGATGGAACTAAAGTATCATTAAATTATTTGAAGGTATTCGGAACGAAATATTATGTTCACCAGTGGCGTAGTAATGGGGGGGTTTTGGGGACAAACCCCCCCCCCCGAAAGATTCGTTTTGACCATAAAACCATCTTTGACTTTATTAGCATGCATTTCTTTTTCAGGAAAAAATCAATGAGAATAGTAATTTTTCGAAATTTGTAATTCGAAATTTAGCGCTTCTTCACGAAGTATTACTTATAATTCTAGCGTTTGTTGAGCCGTAGGAAAGTGCAAGAACCGCAGGAATTTTACCACAATTTACATTCTTTGTACTTATATTCGCTCTTTTGTGGTAAAATTCCTACGGTTCCTGCACTTCACTACGGCTCAACAAACGCTACAATTATTATACGGTATTGCTGTTATTAACATGCTAATAACAGAAAAGTAAGTAAGTTTTTTGAACATTTTCGAGTAGCCCGAACAGTTGTTGTTCAAATGCTCGAAGAGTTGTTTGTTTGTTTATTACCCGTATGTTTGTACGGGCATTTGAACAATTCGGGTATTTTGAAGTTTGTTTTTTTCTTTTGTTTATTATTATTATTTTTTCTTTATATGTAGTTTTTTTTATTTTTGTTTTTTTACGATACACATTTTTTTTGTTTGTAAGCTCGAATGCTCGAATGTTTGTACGGGCATTTGAACAACAACAACAACGGGTTTCAAACAAAAACGATCAGATCGAATTGCTCGATACCCGAGTATCTAGGGCTCTAGTTAAAAGTCGATTTTATTGAAAAATATATAAAGTGACTCAAAAAAAAAAAATCATACGCCAGAATTTTTAAATTTATTTCTAACAGTTCTGTCGAAAATTTGACTCTCTTATTTTCGTTTAAAAATGTAAACCATTTTGCAATAAAAATCTCCTTAAGCAGGATTTCTAAGCTTATGGAAAAATCCGAAAAATCGTAGAAATTTCTAAAAGTGGATTAAAAATTTCAAAACGCGGCCAGAATTTATAGAAAATTTTGAGGAGATTTCTAAGTGTACTGTTATGTAGCCAAAAAATTTTAGTGTAAAAAGTTCTATTCTCAATGCTGTAAAAATTTCCGTCGATTTTAGTAATTTTTTTCTGTACGGTGTTTGCGTTATATGTACGTGAGACCGTTCCAATTAAAATTTGCGAAAAGCCAATGAAATTTTTCAAAAAGTTGAATGTTGCATATTATTATATTACAATTGAATTAGCTGCAAAATTGCATACTCAAAAATCTTCTAAAAAATGTAGCTTTATAATTCTTAGCCCCTTTTTATGATAAGTACTTCCTTAACTTTGAAAAATTGGAAATACTAAAAATACTGCCTAAAAAGTTAACAATAATCGCTGCTAAATATCTGGGTTACTTTCGAGCATCACCTACATTAACCAAGATATGCGTTAGAAATATAAACATTAAAATTAAATATAAAGCACAAAAAGAAAATTATTGTAGGTACATATGAAAAACCCTGTATCTAGTAGTGAAGTGCGGCTTTGTGCGACGTAGTTTTTTGTCGGCTAACTACTAATTGTACTAGATATCATGTCCGAGGGTTAATTTGACTGAGTCTGACAGAGCAACATAACAAAACCAATTTTTAACATGAAAAAGAGTGATAATTTTTTTTTTAATATCCCAACTTTAAAAGCTTAAAACTATAAACTTAGAATTATTGGAAACCTAGGATATTATTGAAAAGTGTTAATAATTACTTGAACCTTTAGGATTCATCACGAATGAAATGCTTTAAATAATAAATATTCAAGTTGAAACTAGCACTTAAAAATATGTAAGAAAAAAACAAAAAAATTAACTTCAGATATGCTAAGTTACGACCATCTGGGGCAAGTGCAGAGTATGGGGTCGGGAAAAAAGCGATGAATTATTGTTACAAACTGTGTAAGTCCACTTTTATGAAAAAGTGTATTTTTATGTAGAACGCTAGAAAAATCAAATACGCACCGCGCTAAACGAGTCTGAGATACTTGTCATATTTCTACTCGTTGTTATTCAGTGATACGCAAATTGTGTATGTCCAAAAAGCGAAAAAAATTGTGTAAGTCCAAAATATTTATATGAACAGAAATTTTTTTTCATTTCGAATTTTTTTTATCTTTTTTGTTTTTTGTCTCCCCTACAAAGTTTTAAAAAAGGACTTACACAATTTGCTTTCTAAGCTAGCGATTTTTATCATTTGTAAAAAAAATTGTAGTTTTTTTTTTGGTAATTTTAATTTTGGTAAATTTTTTACATTGGTTGTGACCCGCCCCCCCCGAAAAATTCTCTAGCTACGCCACTGATGTTCACATTCCAACGGAAAAACGAAAGAAGTTGGATCAGACATCAATAAAAATGGTTTTCATGGGGTATGACAGTGCATCAAAGGGATATCGATGCTATGATCCAGTAACGAAAAGATTAACGGTAAGTCGTGATGTAAAATTCGATACTAACTATCATCCTAGCCATTGTGAGTTGGATGTGGAGGTACCAGCAGAAAAATCAATCAGTATCAGTTTGGATTTGCCAGTCAAAGGTCAAAAGGTCGAATCAACCGACGAACAGCAAGTTGAGGAGGAGGTGGAAACTGATGAAGGGCATACTTCTCCTGAACGTGAAGAAGTTCAAACACCAAGAGACAGCCAGCCAATACCAACTAACGAAGATCAAACAACCAATCAACGTCGCGTGTCACAAAGGACAACTAAAGGCATACCGCCAAGACCGTTCATTGATGGAACATTTGTGGCTGTTCATGAAGTCAACGAACCAAAAAGTTATCAGGACGCAATTTCATGTAAAGAAAAAGAAAAATGGATTGCGGCAATGAACGATGAAATGAAGTCACTCAAAGCCAACAACACATGGACATTGACAGATTTACCAGATGATCGGCGGGAAATCGGTTGCAAATGGGTTTACAAGGCAAAAACCGATGTAGATGGGAGCATTCAGCGATATAAAGCAAGGCTGGTAGCTCAGGGTTTTTCACAAAAATTTGGGACCGACTACAACGAAATTTTTGCTCCAGTTGTTCGTCAGGCAACATTTCGCACTTTGTTAAGTGTTGCAACAAAAGAAAATCTATTGGTTGAACATCTGGATGCAAAAACGGCATTTTTAAACAGCAGTATCGAGGAGACAATCTATATGAAACAACCACCGGGTTTTGAAAATGGTAAACCGAATCAAGTTTGTCTTCTCAAGAAAAGCATCTATGGTCTGAAACAAGCAGCGAAGGCATGGAATGATGCAATACATAAGGTGTTGATAAATTCAGGTTTTGGTCAAAGCAAAAGTGACCAATGTTTATTTACGAAGTTTACCGATGGCGAATGGTGTTATTTGCTCATATACGTAGATGACATCATAGTGGCCTGTAAAACCAAAGAACAAATCAGAGCAGCAGAGTCAGTTTTGTCATCGGAGTTTTCAATGCAAAATTTGGGTAAAATCAGAAATTATCTGGGGATTGAAGTAACGCAGAACAATGCCGGAAATTTTCAATTATGTCAATCAAATTATATCGAGCAAGTGGCTATAAAATTTCAGTTGCAAACAGCAAAATGGGCAAAGACGCCAATGGATGTTTCGTATTACAAATCACCGTCACATCCATCTTGCCAACTTATCAACAATGAAGATTATCAAAAGTTAACTTGGCGATCCTGCCAGGAGGCAGTCTGGCTCCAGCGATTATTAGTTGGTTTACACCAAAATATTCGTTTTCCCACCGTAATATACGAGGACAATCAAAGCTGTTTAAAAATCATCAAGAAAGAAAAATTCTCAAACAGGACGAAACACATCGATACGAAATTTCATTTTGTAAAGGATTATGTCGACAAGAAACTCATTGATTGCAAGTATTGCCCAACGGAGGAGATGATTGCCGATTTATTTACGAAACCCCTATCAATTTCAAAACATGAAAATTTAAGAAATCGATGTAATTTGGTTTAAATTTTTATTCAGTTTGTTAAAACGAGTAGGAGTATTGAAGTAATCGATTACCTTTACGTTTTAACACACATGCACATAACTAGATCTTTATACACAAACATGTACAAGACATATGTATTTATATTTATCGATACATGCAGCAGGTCTGTCATTGCAATGTCATTTTGTACTTTTTCATTCCTTCAAACTCGTTAGAGCAATCAAGATTAAAATCATTATTCAGCATAAAACTCTAAGCGTTTTTCCTTTCTTTTGGCACACGTGGTTTACAACAGGACATTGCATCACCTAAGTGCATCAAACATCGTGGCGATTTGACTTCTATGAAGAGCTGGTAGAGAGAGCTCCCACAAACACTTTTTGCCCTGACACTCAAAAATTGGTCAAGTCGAATTTTTTCCAGAAATTTCAGATTCCACTGTCCTAAAATCAGAAAAATTGTATGGGGGTGAAAAAGTTTGCCCCCTTGTCCTATAGAGAATTTGATTGAGAACATTTTAAGACTAATTGTGGAATAATCGGATGTACCATTTTTTATATTTACCTATTTTTATTGAAAGTCCTTAACAAAAAATTTTCCGGAAGAGTAAAATGTCAGCAACAAAATTGGGTTTATTCATAAAACTTTATTAAGGAGTAATACTTAAGATTATTTCATTCCATTTATTATGTGTTTTCAAGTGCACAATATCTCTGAAAACAGCGATTAATAGGAAAAAAAATTAATTGAATAAATATAATATATAATAAAATATCTGCATTTCGCGATTTTAAAGAGAGGATAAATAATGAGCGATGTTAGTAAGTACTTTTGACTACTCTTTGGTAAATTTCTGCATTTGTTACAAGTTTGATTGTCAAAAAGTAGTCTCCCATCATATCCTCGTGCCGTTCAAAAACTATTAAGTCCTGATGAAATCTCTCACCATGTCCATCACTTTCAGAACCTAAGCTTGTAGGGAAATTATCAAGATGTGAAGGAATTTTAGGCGGCACATTACATTATTTTCTCTATAATTGGTACGAGGATATGATGGGAGATAATTTTTTGGACAATCATACGTGTAACCAATGCATAAAATCACAAAAGAGTAGTAAAAAGTACTTATTCACATCGCTCATTATTTATCCTCTCATTAAAATCGCGAAATATAGATATTTTTTTAATATCTTAAATATCACTCCTTAATTAAGTTTTATGAATAAACCCAATTTTGTTGCTGCAATTTTACTCTTTCGGAAAATTTTTGGTTAAAGACTTTCAATCAGGGCTGCACATTAACGTTATTTTTTATCAATAACCGAAAAAATATTTTGGTTTCAATTTGAAAAATTTTAACGTTAAGTGCTGAACAAAAAAATACTGTTTTGATAATTATCAAAAAAAAAATATGAAAAAAAATTTCGTTTTGTTGATTATCAAAAAACAAATATTGAAAAAATTTTGTTTCGGTAGCCAACAAAAAAAAATTATCAAAAAAAATAACGTTAATAAAAATTCAAAGTAAAATGAAGCCGTAAGCCCGAAACAAATTTTTTATTATTATTTTGTTTTTGATAATCAAAGAAACAAAATAATTTTGATAATTTTTTTTTTTGATAATCAACGAAACGAAATAATTTCAAAAATTTTTATTTGATATTCAACAAAACAAAATATTTTTGTTGATATCGTTGTGCAGCCTTGCTTTCAATAAAAATAGGTAAATATAAAGAATGGTACATCCGATTATTGTAGAATTAACCTTAAAATGTTCACAACCAAATTCTCTATAGGAGAAGGGGGCTAACTTTTTCACCCCCATACAATATTTCTGATTTTAAGACAGTCGAATCTGAAATTTCTGGAAAGAAATTCATTTTCTTTTTTCAAATTTTTTTCATTATTTTTGCCATTGTAACCAAACTACTTGACCAATTTTTGAGTGTCAAGGCAAAAAATGTTTGTGGGAGCTCTTTCTACCAGCTCTTCATAGAAGTCAAATCGCCACGTTGTCGGATAAAACTTGTTGATGCACTTATGTGATGCAATGTCTTGAATATATGGATTTTTCCACATTTTTACCAATATCTCAAAAACTGGGTCTGCCAAAAAATATTGAGATGATATTCGGAATCAGCGTAAAATTTCGCTTTAGAAAAGTATTATTTTATTCTTGGTGATTTTTTGTGTTGAGTAGTGTTATTATACGGTATTGCTGTTATTAACATGCTAATTACAGAAAAGTAACGCCAAAAATGTCAATAAAAAATTGTATAAGAAATTCAACTGGTGGAGATAGGCTGAACGGACTTGCCCTAATGAGTATTAACAGAAATATCGATATCACAGTGGAAGAAGTTATTCACAGATTGGCACAAAAAAATAGGAAAATCAATCTGCGATTTCAATGAATTGAATTATATTAATTAATAGAATTTAATGTAATTATTTTTTCCAACATACAGTTATTCAAATTTCAAGTTTTCATTACAAATAGCTAAGAAACACTCTCATGAATAAAAACAAATACAATTTTTGTTAATTTTTTTGATATCAACGAAACAAAATTATTTTGATTACGGGTTTATTGATAATTTTTGAAACGAAAAAAATTTGTTTCTGATAATTAGCAAAACAAAATTATTTTGTTCATTTCGTTGAGCAGCCTTGCTTTCCCGCTGCCCATCATAAATTGCGTTGGTGTACCTAAAAACAACACCTCATCTGCAATATCTAATTCTTCAGTTACTGTGGATTTGCCCCTTTCCACTCACTCGTCGAATATTGCCTATCGACCGAATTCGCAGTCGTCTTTCTCTAGTATAACATATGCCGGCGTATCTAAAGCTGGCGCTTCATGTTCTTCGTCGCCTATCGACCGAATTCGCAGTCGTCGTTCTCTAGTATAACATATGCCGGCGTATCTAAAGCTGGCGCTTCATGTTCTTCTTCGCAGTCGCCGCCACCTAGCATAGCACATGCCGGCGTATCTAAAGCTGGCGATACACATTCTTCGTCGCAGTCGCAGTCTTCGTTGCCTAGCATAGCATATGCCGGCGCTATTAATTCACCAATGCTGCCGTCGCCTATTAATTTGAACTAGTATCGCCGGTGCTCGAAATTCGACCATGCAATTTATTTTTAAACGGTTTTATTTAGCTCACCCCGTTTGTTTTATTATTTATTCTTTATTATTGGGTCAAATTTAGTAATTCAAATTTCACCCTCTTCCTGTCAACCGATTAATCTGAAATTTTGCACGCATGTATAACCCCGATGACAATGCAATATTATGAAAAAAAAATTCCGATAGGTGGCGCGTGGGTCGCTATATTTACAAAAATCGCATTTATGGTCCTATTTGGCTGAAATTCGGAACATGTATTACTACCTTGAAAAGAAATATTTTCTTAAAAAAAAAATTCCGCTAGGTGGCGCGTGGGTCGCTATATTTACAAAAATCGCATTTATGGTCCGATTTGGCTGAAATTCGGAACATGTATTACTACCTTGAAAAGAAATATTTTCTTAAAAAAAAAATTCCGCTAGGTGGCGCGTGGGTCGCTATATTTACAAAAATCGCATTTATGGTCCGATTTGGCTGAAATTCGGAACATGTATTACTACCTTGAAAAGAAATATTTTCTTAAAAAAAAAATTCCGCTAGGTGGCGCGTGGGTCGCTATATTTACAAAAATCGCATTTATGGTCCGATTTGGCTGAAATTCGGAACATGTATTACTACCTTGAAAAGAAATATTTGCTTAAAAAAAAAATTCCGCTAGGTGGCGCGTGGGTCGCTATATTTACAAAAATCGCATTTATGGTCCGATTTGGCTGAAATTCGGAACATGTATTACTAAGGAAATATTTTCCTAAAAAAAACTTCCGATAGGTGGCGCGTGGGTCGCTATAGAGGCGTTGGACTGCAATAAACTAACGGGCAAGAAACCTTGCAATAATGAAGCACTAAATGAATTAAACAGAATGCGAAATAAAAACTAAAAACTAGAAAATAAAAATAGGTAAAAAAACTTTTTAAGTTAAACGGTTTTATGTTATACATACATTGCAATGTTTAAGATAAATGTACTAAAAACCAAAAAATAACAAAATAGATACAGTCGTGGGAATTATAAACATTTGCATAGACTAGACTAAAATAAAACCGGGGGGCACGTCAATTGTCTACAAATTATCGACTTAATGTGCGATAGAAGAATCGTTTAATTCGTCGTTAGGCAGTTGGCCCGCAGACGGTGAGGAAATTACATACTATTTTCTTGCTCATGGAAATTCCAATAGTTATACACTCCATGTTAATAAAAGAGATGTTTCAACTAGTTTATCGTTGGACATTCACACGAGGAATCGTTTCACCGCTCGTAGTTTGTCTTTAATCGACAAAACATATGATAAAAGTACTACTCGCTCACCACTATGAAACCCTAAAACTCGCTTATAATCGAGCTTGCTAGCTTTTTTCCACATTCTAGCCCTACTTATCACACGTCCATCGTTGTCGGTTGAACAACTGCCTAATTATAGTGTAACATTACAAAACAAACATTTTAATCAACGATTGTAGACAATTGACGTGCCCCACGGTTTTATTTTAGTCTAGTCTATGCAAATGTTTATAATTCCCACGACTGTATCTATTTTGTTATTTTTTGGTTTTTAGTACATTTATCTTAAACATTGCAATGTATGTATAACATAAAACCGTTTAACTTAAAAAGTTTTTTTACCTATTTTTATTTCAATTTTGTATTGGTACAAAATTAATCCTTTTCGGGGAGATAAGCAACACTTTCCAAATTCCAGTTGTACCGCAACACTGATTTGCCCTTTTGATCACGGTCCGACGCGAAATCATGGTCAAAATCAAGGCAGATCTAGGAAGATAGGCCCGGTGGCAAATTCAGAAATTTCCCATGTATTTTGTTATTGTAATTGGTAGAGTGTAATGTAATGATATTTCGCCGTGGTTAAAATCTGAATTCGCTTGGGGCTCGTCCATTCCTATTGGCCATGATGTGAATTCGCTTTGATTTTGACATTACACTCTACCTTTGTAAATAAAAAAAGAAGTTTTTCAATTCGCCGCCGAGCCTACCTGTTAGATATGCCTTGGTCAAAATTAAAATTACTCAGTGCTCTCCCGCCCTCTCTCATTTTTCGCTTTAATGGAAAAGCAATAGGAGATTTTGATCTGAGCGTAAACTGCGCCAATGCATATAAAATAGAGAGAGCGCTTTTAAATTAAAGCGACTCTTCAACTGTGTCAAAGATATTTGTAAACACGTTTACGATATCTATTTCTCTTAACTAAAAATTTTATTTATTAATTATAAATAAATTAAATGATTTATAGAAAAAATTATATGCCTATGCATTGCTCCTGACTCATACGAACACATCCATATCAATTTTATGGGGATATGAGTATGTTAAATGTGCTAAACAGCCTGGCAATTGTTTGTATGGGAAAAATGTTAGCCTATTAATATATAGATAGTGGGCACATTTGCCAACGAAGCAAAAACGAAGTAAACCAAAAATGGTACAAATATAAATAAAGTAATAAAGTATAATAAAAACGAATTAAGTAAAATTGAAATGAAAGAGAGCAAAATATTTAAATAAAAGAAAAAGGGAAAAATAGTAAAATAAAAGGATATAAGATAATAACTAAAAGAAATAAAATAATAAATAAATGAAAATAGAAAAAGGTGTAACAGTAAAGCGAAATTAAAACAAAAATTGAAATGAAAAAAAGAATAAAAACACCTAATATATGGAATAAATACGAATTAAGTAAAGAGTTGAAATAAAAAGAACAAAATATTTAAATAAAAGCAAATAATATAATAAATAAATGGAAATAAAAAATAAAAGGAAATAAAATAATAAATACATGAAAATAAAAAAGACCTAACATTGAATAAGGAGAAATGAAAACAAAAATTAAATGAAAATAATTAAAAAGTACACATATGTATTGGCACAATCTAAAGTAAATAAGTGTGGCATCCATATAAAATATTTGAGCTCCAAAATGGCTGGTTTTAATTTTCCATGTATTTGTTGTTTGCCGGCTCCAGGTCTTAAGAAAAACAATCAAAATATTTTTATATATTTGATGCCAATATATTTCGATTACTTTCAGTAATCGTCTTCAGGGCCACTATTAACAATTAAATAAAACAATACATTATAAACAAATCACAACAAATCACAAATTATAATTATAAATACAAAATTACATACATTTATATGCACGTCCGTCCTGTATGACGTGGAGTTGTCAACTATCTGTTTTTAATAAATGTTTGTATATATGAGCACAATTATCCGTGTCCGTTTTGTAGTTTAATCTAATGTTTGTCGGTGTGTTAATTATATGTAACATTTCGAGGGTAAAACGCTTGCTGTAATGTTGTTCTTGTTGCAGTATTTTTGTCTTCTCAAAATTTGGCGAGTGTCCGCTACTTGCACAGTGGGCCATAAGCGCTGTTTTTTGGTTTATTATTTTATTGCAATTTTTTGTATCTGATTTATGTTGCGCTAGTCTAGTTTTTAGTTTTGATTTGGTTGTGCCTACATATACACTATTACATGGTTCGATGTTATTACCGTTACAGGGGATTTGATACACTACATTACTTCTTTCAAACGGGGGAATATTGGACTTAACTCTATTGAAAAATTGTTTTAATGTGTTTTCTGGTTTATGTGCGATTCTTACTTTGTCATTATTGTAGCAGTCTGATTGTTTTAGTCGTTCTGACAATTTCGGCACATAAGTTACCGACTTGAAAATCACTGGTTTGTTGGCTTTTTGACTATTTTGCGACTTATATTTCCTTAATAAATTTTTTATGGTTTTTTCGGGGAAATCATTGTTTTTTAATAATAAAAATATTTCTTTTTGAATATCGTTGTGGTAAATTTCATCCGAAGTCTGCATCATTCTTCGTATACAGCCCATTGCTGTATTTATTATCATCGTCTTAGGGTGTTTTGAATTGAAGTTGTCGATTCGTCCTGATGCTGTCGGTTTTTTATACCACTTTAATTTCAACTGGTTTCCATGCTTATTGATAACTGAGTCAAGATATACTAATTTATGGTCTTTCTCTATTTCAAATGTGAATTTAATATTTTTGTCAAAAGAGTTAAGTGCAT
Organism: Urophora cardui; assembly: GCA_960531455.1. NCBI lineage: Eukaryota > Metazoa > Arthropoda > Insecta > Diptera > Tephritidae > Urophora > Urophora cardui. The sequence continues at coordinate 51,499,084 of OY482671.1, read as the reverse complement.
TTAGAGTTGTGTGTATGTCATTTTCATTAATAACGACGAATAAATCGTCAACGTATTTTGTGAGCATTCTTGGCTTTCGTTGTAACTTTTCTATTGTGCTATCTAACAAATTCTCCATCACAATATCTGCTATTACTGGAGACGTTGGAGATCCCATTGGTAGTCCTTTTAATTGCGTGTATATATTGTCCTTATATTTAAAATATCTATTTTCCTGTAAGCAAAATTGAACTACTTCCATAAATGTTCGCTTTGGAATATCCGTAAATTTTCTTATTGTTGACCATTTTTCTGATATAACGTCAAGTGCTAGATGTATCGGAATGCTCGGAAAAAGTGAAACCACGTCAAAGGAAATAAGTTTTTCGTCATCACAAATATAAGTATTATTAATTTTTTCTTTGAAATCCAGGGTATTTCTGATATTATATATAGAGTCCGTGGTTACTTTTTTTAGTACGTAAACAATATATTTGCACAGCCCGTATGATGGTGATCCTATTGTTGGGTAAAAATGTAATCCTTATTTGGAATATTGAATATAAGGAATGCGATGGATTACATCTTTACCGATTCTAACGCACAAGATGTGTCCTGGTCAGGATTAGGTAAGATGTGTCCTGGTTAGGATTAGGTCTGGATTCAAAAGTCCAATAATACTGAAGTGCATATGCGTATCCGTTCCAAGGATCGCAATATTCATTCAGGAAAGAGAAGGATTTGCTATTTAAGCGTAGCACGCCTAGAACTGTAGCGACAAGCGCTCCGTGTAAATGAGAATGCTAAAGGCTCAGCTTAGATTCTGGTTTATTTAAAAATTTGTACTTGCTTACAGACTCAAAATTCGGCTTACAAACTAAATAACAAAAGATATACACATGCACATACTTTAATAAAATTGCTGACTTTAATTTATTGCATTTTCTCTAAAATGCTTTGTCATAAATTTGTCGTCAATAACAAAAATTATTTTTTCAATCAAAACAAATTCCCGACGATCGTTGACCCACGTCACATAGCACTTAATAAATAGCCAAGTACTTATGTCTGTAACCAAGCCAGCGATCATTAGCCCATGTCACATAACACCTCTTGCTGTCGTTCGCTTGTGCCGTGAAGGCGACATGTGTAATGCGATAAGCTAGTGTCTTGTCTTTTTGGTTGTTTTGCATTTTGTAAAGAAGTGCTGATATTATGAATATGTGCATATGTAGATATGTATATCAAGAAATATATTTGTGTACTGTGTGCTGTTATTATGAATATATACATATGTAGATATGTATATCTAGAAATATATTTGTGTACTTATGTATGTATGTATGTATATCAATGCATTTTTATTCTATGCTATATTTATGTACGTATCTATGTACTCTTATTCTACATGCACTACATCCTACCCCTTAAGAAAAAAATTTTAGAATTGTTCCTTAGAATAATTCTACAAATTTGTGTGTTTATAAATTGATTATTTCTTATCATAACTTTTACATTTAATTAAATTGTTATTATGTATTTTAGTTAGTTTGTTGTTTATTTTTAAAAAGCTATTTGGACCCTTTTGTTTAATTATCTTGAAAGGTCCCTTGTAAGGTTTATCTAATTTTTTCTTATTGCCTACTTTAATATAAACATAATCATTTATTTTAAAATTTGCAACATTATATTTCTTTTGTGCATTTGTTTGTTGTTTCTTTGCATTTATTAACATACCTTTTGCTTTGCTTTGTGCATATCTTAACTTTAGTTTCAGTTCATTAACATAATTGTCTATAGAAACAATGTTTTGATCATTTTCCATTATTTCATTAGGTAGAGTACATAACTTGCCATATATTAATTCAAATGGACTATAATTGGTTGTCGTATGTGGTGTTGAGTTATAACAATATGTATAGTAAGGTAATAATTCATGCCATTCCTCTTGGCAGTCCAAACTAATTAGATATTCATTTAGAACTCTGTGGTTTCTCTCTATAGATCCTAACGTTTCGTGGTGAAATGGAGCAGATACTTGCTTTTTTATTTTTAATAATTTGCATATGTTGCATAGTAATTCATTAGTATATTCCGTACCTTTGTCAGTTCTGAGACATTTGAAGTGACCGTATTTTAATATTATTTGTTCTACAATTGCTTTTGCTACCGTTACAGCATCTTTAGATTCTAATGGAATCGTTATTATGAATTTTGTGAGATCACATTGTGCTGTGAGGATATATCGATAATAATTTGATGGCCTGAGTGGACCTATAGTATCAATTGTTAAAGTCTCAAATGATGAATTGGGTGTATCAGTTTCTACAAAAATTTCTTTTGTGTGCCTTGTAATCTTACTAGAGGCACATTTTTCACACTTATTAATATATGCTTTGACCATTTTATGCATATTTTTCCACACGTATTTCTGTTTTAATTTATTAATACATCTTTTAATACCACAATGACCTCCATATTCTGTGTCATGGAATAATTTTATTAATTCATTTTGTTCATTAATATCTTTAATTTCTTGAGGAGATTTGTATAATATAACTTTCAAAGGATTTATTTTTCCCTTTTGTAATTCATTAAAAACCTTTTTAAAGTGATTGATTTCAAATTGTTTGAAAATCTCACTATCAATCTCGAGTGCCATCATATTTATATTGGCCTCTTGTGCATGTTCGAACAGCTTCCTCAGAATCAATTTAATGTCTGATGGTGGGTTAATGCTGAATTCGACAATTGTTGTTTTCCTAGATTTATCATCTAGCACGCTTATATCATTATGCGTTGTGTTTACTCCTCTAAATTTTAATTTCCATACTTTGTAAATATCTGACAGCGATATAGCGTCCCAAATATAGAGGTTGCGAGGCTCATAGGTGGGTGTGGCTTGCTGTCTTATTCCAGTCTTTTCTGGATTAACTTTCTTTGTCATTTGTCTGGTCAAGACATTTATATCTTTTGGTATCATCTCCTTTAATTTATTTGCATCTAGCTGCAATCTAGAAAGTGCATCTGCATTCGTATTCATTTTTCCTTGTTTAAAAATTATCTCAAAATCATATTCCATTAAATTTAATCTGATCCTAGTAAGTTTAGATGATGGGTCTCTATGTGTAAAAAGGCTTACTAGTGGTCTGTGATCAGTGACAATTATAAATTTCTTACCAAATAGGTAAGGTCTAAAATAATTTATACCCCAATAAATACCTAATAGTTCTTTTTCTATAACTGGTTTATTCATTTCATATTTATTCAGTGTTCTACTTGCAAAGGCTATCGGTCTATCTTTTCCTATCTCACCTTGTGAGAGAACTGCTCCCAGAGCATAATTTGATGCGTCTGTGGTTAATATAAAAGTTCTGTTAAAATCTGGATATCTTAGTACTGGTGGTGATATTAGTTTATGTTTAAGTGTTTCAAATGCGGTATCGCAGTCTTTGTCCCAATCAAAAATTTTACTTTTTGAAAGTAATGCGTTCAAAGGTCTGGCAATTTGTGCGAAATTCTCGATGAAGCGTCTGTAATAGTTGCAAAATGCTACAAATCTACGCGTTTCGTCTGCATTTTTAGGTGTTGGATAGTTTCTTATCACCTCATGTTTTGCTGGATCTGTTTTTAACCCTTCAGAAGTTATTAAGTGACCAAGATATACTACTTCTGTTTTAAGAAAGTTACACTTTTCAGCATTTAGTTTTAGGTTGTATTCTTTAAGACGTTCAAAAACTTTGGTTAAGTTTTTATTATGGGTTTCTAAATCTGATCCGAATATAATTATATCATCTACATATATGAAGGCTGCATCTTCTAAGCCATTTAAAGCTAATGTAAGCATTCTTTGAAAACTATTTGTCGATATTTTTAGTCCAAATGGTAACCTTTTAAATTGGTAATGACCTGATTTGGTTGAAAATGCCGTTAGTTGACGACAATTTTTATGTAGAGGGATCTGATGAAAAGAGCTTGTCATGTCAAGAGTTGAGAAAAATCTTGCCTTCGATAATTTGTCTAATACGTCTTCTATCCTAGTGATAGGAAATTTGTCATCTACTATTTTTTTTATTTAGTGTTCTAAAATCTACTACTAGTCGCCACTGGTCTTTGCTACCTTTTTTCTTTGGTACCAATAAAATAGGTGAATTATATGGACTCGTTGATGGTTCAATTATATCGTTTTTTAGTAATTCTATGACTTGCTTGTCTATCTCGTCTTGTTGAATTTTTGGAATTCTATAGTTTCTTATGTAGACAGGTGTATCGTTAATTGTTGAAATGGTCTGTACGTAGAAGTTAGTTGTAGACAATTTCTCCTGTTCATGATGAAAAACTTTTTGAAATTCTTCGCATATTTGAAGGATTTTATTCTTCGTGTCTTTATCGGTATTGCCGATTTTGAGTTTGTATTTTATGTCATCAAATCTGTTATTCAAAACTTGGAGCATTTTTGCTTGTTTATTTTCAGATTTTATACTAGTATATAGTGGTAATACCGTTTTGTCTTCTGGTGTATTTATCTCTAAGGTCAATGTCTCAAAATCTATTTTGCACCTATGTTTTAAAAGAAAGTCTCGACCTAGAATTCCATCGGTTTTTAAATTTAAATTCTTTCTTATTAGATGGAATGTGTGATATAGAATTTGGTCTTGTAACTTTAGTTGAGCGTTAATGGATCCTAAACTTTCAAAATTGGTATTAGTTACACCTGAGAATGTTTGTGTTTTGCTGAAATGAATTTTATTTTTATTGACAGCATTTTCTTTTAGTATTGAAAGGTCTGCCCCGGAGTCAACAAGTAGCGTAACAATGCTATCGTTTATTCTTATTTTAATGAAGTTAGAGTTTCTTTCATTAGTGCTACAGGAATTAAGAATCCGGGGGGTTTTTAGTTTCCCTGGTTTTTCTGCTCATTGTAGGAATTATTCTTTTGAGTATTAGAATAGTTACTACGATGGTTATTGTGTGACGAATTATTATTATTATTATTACGATTACTATTATTATTATATGACGAATTATTTTTGTTAGTATATTGTTGGTTTCCGTCGAAAAGGAAACCAACAATATTCCAACTATTATTTTCACCCTTACTGTTATTTGAGTAATTATAATTTTGTTTGTTGCCATTATTACTTTGGCGATTCCAGTTATTTTGTCGGTTGCCGCTCATGTTATTTGAGTCGTGCGTGTCTCTGTTGTATCTCATTGGTGCTAAGCTTTTTTGTAGTTCAATGGCTAGATTTACTGCATCTTTAAAAGAATTAGGTTTTGCAGTTATTACTGAGGTTTTTATTGGATTATTTAATCCATTTTTAAAGGAGTTTAAGCCTAGTTGGTCATTGAGTTTAACTACGATTGATCTATTCGTCTCGCTATTCTCTGCTATTTGCATTTCGTTCAATTGAGCTATCAAGTTTTCAATCCTTGAGGCATATTTCTCAACGCTTAAATTGCCTTGAAATGCTTTAGCTAATTCAGAGTGAATATGACTCTGGTTTTTTAATGGTTTAAAATTTTTAGATAGGATATCTTTGAGCTGTTGGATATTTTCTGGTTTTGTATCTACCAGTATCCTATTTTTGACTGTATCTGATAATTTTGTGGCTAATACAAATTTTACTAAGGTAACTTGTGCATTAGCTGGTAATGTGGATGCATAGAATTCTATCATACCTAAAAAATTTGTAAGTTTTGTTTTATTCCCATCAAATTCGGGAATGATTTTTGCGGCTGTAGATATATCGAAAGATGCCATGGTGGTATTTGGTTTTAAGTATTTCTTTATATTGTTTGTAATAAGTGAAAATTGAATTAAATCTTCTGGTGAATTCAAATGTCTCACCTGTAGTTCTATTTGGGCAATTTCCCGTAAAGTTTTGTTTATGAATTCTTCCGAGTATGTTCTATTTGGAGACTTCTTTAAATTTCTTAAAATCGCAACTAGTTTGGTAATGGTCATGAGGAATGTATGAAAAAAATAAAAATTATTGTTTAAACTTTATTCAGTATATCGGTACTCTTTCTTATTTGCTTTTTAACATAGTTTTTATAATATTCATTAATTTTAAAAATAATAAGTATTATTACGACAAATAAGATAACATAAATTAGTGTATCTCCAACTGTGCTTTGCGTCTGGGCATTATTCAGATTTTCGACTACGATGTTTTCGTTTTTAGACTGTTGTTTCCCCATTCTACTTTTGTTGTTGCTCTATTCGTAAGTTAATGCGTCTTTTCCCCGTCTAAGTACTGTTCAATGATGTTCAGCGCTGCTGCTTCTACTTCTTACATGTATGTATGCAAATTGTATATTATTACGCTCTAATTATATACCGCTTGGCGTACGTATTCATCAGAATAGAAATTGTATATCGCTTGTAGTGTGTAAATCGTCTAAGATAGCGAATTAGTCAGACTTAGTCAGAATAAAAATTGTGGTCCTTTTAAAATTTTGGCAGGATCGCCATGTTGGGTAAAAATGTAATCCTTATTTGGAATATTGAATATAAGGAATGCGATGGATTACATCTTTACCGATTCTAACGCACAAGATGTGTCCTGGTCAGGATTAGGTAAGATGTGTCCTGGTTAGGATTAGGTCTGGATTCAAAAGTCCAATAATACTGAAGTGCATATGCGTATCCGTTCCAAGGATCGCAATATTCATTCAGGAAAGAGAAGGATTTGCTATTTAAGCGTAGCACGCCTAGAACTGTAGCGACAAGCGCTCCGTGTAAATGAGAATGCTAAAGGCTCAGCTTAGATTCTGGTTTATTTAAAAATTTGTACTTGCTTACAGACTCAAAATTCGGCTTACAAACTAAATAACAAAAGATATACACATGCACATACTTTAATAAAATTGCTGACTTTAATTTATTGCATTTTCTCTAAAATGCTTTGTCATAAATTTGTCTTCAATAACAAAAATTATTTTTTCAATCAAAACAAATTCCCGACGATCGTTGACCCACGTCACATAGCACTTAATAAATAGCCAAGTACTTATGTCTGTAACCAAGTCAGCGATCATTAGCCCATGTCACATAACACCTCTTGCTGTCGTTCGCTTGTGCCGTGAAGGCGACATGTGTAATGCGATAAGCTAGTGTCTTGTCTTTTTGGTTGTTTTGCATTTTGTAAAGAAGTGCTGATATTATGAATATGTACATATGTAGATATGTATATCAAGAAATATATTTGTGTACTGTGTGCTGTTATTATGAATATATACATATGTAGATATGTATATCTAGAAATATATTTGTGTACTTATGTATGTATGTATGTATATCAATGCATTTTTATTCTATGCTATATTTATGTACGTATCTATGTACTCTTATTCTACATGCACTACACTATGGTGGAACAAATTGGTCGAAGTGGCATTCCGTCTTTATGTATTTTGGGTAACCCATAAATTCTAGGAGGTAGTGCAGAAGTAGTAGTAAGTTTTCTTTTTTCGGCTATTGTGATATGTCCCATTGTAAAAATTTTTCGACCAGACTGTTATTTTTATTTTGTAACCGCGATGTGGGATCTTGTCTTTGGATTCTATATGTAGTCAAGTCGCTTAAAATATCTATCATTTTACTCTCATATTCGTCAATTTCCATCGCCACTGTTTTATTTCCTTTGTCTGATGTAAGTATTTTTATGTTTTTATTTTTCTTGAGAAATATTCGCGTCTGGTCCACTGTATCCGAGCATTCCGATACATCTAGCACTTGACGTTATATCAGAAAAATGGTCAACAATAAGAAAATTTACAGATATTCCGAAGCGAACATTTATGGAAGTAGTTCAATTTTGCATCCAGGAAAATAGATATTTTAAATATAAGGACAATATATACACGCAATTAAAAGGACTACCAATGGGATCTCCAACGTCTCGAGTAATAGCAGATATTGTGATGGAGAATTTGTTAGATAGCACAATAGAAAAGTTACAACGAAAGCCAAGAATGCTCACAAAATACGTTGACGATTTATTCGCAATAATTAATGAAAATGACATACACACAACTCTAAATGCACTTAACTCTTTTGACAAAAATATTAAATTCACATTTGAAATAGAGAAAGACCATAAATTAGTATATCTTGACTCAGTTATCAATAAGCATGGAAACCAGTTGAAATTAAAGTGGTATAAAAAACCGACAGCATCAGGACGAATCGTCAACTTCAATTCAAAACACCCTAAGACGATGATAATAAATACAGCAATGGGCTGTATACGAAGAATGATGCAGACTTCGGATGAAATTTACCACAACGATATTCAAAAAGAAATATTTTTATTATTAAAAAACAATGATTTCCCCGAAAAAAACTATAAAAAATTTATTAAGGAAATATAAGTCACAAAATAGTCAAAAAGCCAACAAACCAGTGATTTTTAAGTCGGTAACTTATGTGCCGAAATTGTCAGAACGACTAAAACAATCAGACTGCTACAATAATGACAAAGTAAGAATCGCACATAAACCAGAAAACACATTAAAACAATTTTTCAATAGAGTTAATTCCAATATTCCCCCGTTTGAAAGAAGTAATGTAGTGTATCAAATCCCCTGTAACGGTAATAACATCGAACCATGTAATAGTGTATATGTAGGCACAACCAAATCAAAACTAAAAACTAGACTAGCGCAACATAAATCAGATACAAAAAATTGCAATAAAATAATAAACCAGAAAACGGCGCTTATGGCCCACTGTGCAAGTAGCGGACACTCGCCAAATTTTGAGAAGACAAAAATACTGCAACAAGAACAACATTACAGCAAGCGTTTTACCCTCGAAATGTTACATATAATTAACACACCGACAAACATTAGATTAAACTACAAAACGGACACGGATAATTGTGCTCATATATACAAACATTTATTAAAAACAGATAGTTGACAACTCCACGTCATACAGGACGGACGTGCATATAAATGTATGTAATTTTGTATTTATAATTATAATTTGTGATTTGTTGTGATTTGTTTATAATGTATTGTTTTATTTAATTGTTAATAGTGGCCCTGAAGACGATTACTGAAAGTAATCGAAATATATTGGCATCAAATATATACAAATATTTTGATTGTTTTTCTTAAGACCTGGAGCCGGCAAACAACAAATATTAAGCAATAAAGGTCGCCAAACATTACATATATTTCCATGTATGTTTTATTGCAATTGGTTGCTCCTTTTACTCTATGGCAGTGATCTCCACAAAGCCCTTATGGAAGCGCGGGCACCGTTACTTTGAAATAAAATTCATGGCCGACAATAAGAGCAAAAAAATTGCGGCCGCACACTTCCTCCATTATTAAAAGTACACCCGAAAAATTTCGAAAATTTATAAATTGATATTTTTTTATGGTGCTGGTGTTGTGCGTTTTTATATTTTTCATTATTAGCGCACGCTTTAAAGTTAAAGTTTAATTTATACATAGGGACTATAAGTTTAATACTATAAGTTTTATAGCTAAAACAGCGCCATCTGATTGAATTAATCTCATTAGCAAATATATTCCGTATTTTTAGGCACAAAGAAATAACTCATATGCATACAGGTGAAGCTAATAAAAATGTGTTAAAAAAATCTACATAAGTACATACATATAACACTATTGAATTCCATATCAAATCTTAATTTACAACAATTTGTCTCAGTGTGTAGGCGGCGACTCGCTGTAGCCCGCTTCTGCAGAAAATAAAAAAGAAAAATGGAAGCCAAAAATGGCGTGTTCACAAACCCCGTCGGAATTGATTGCTTTGAAAGTTCAGGTTTCATTAAATACATTTAAAAGTGTTCAATATAATAAAATAAACTAACACCATAATTTGTCTTCCAGGTCTGATAGTGAAAAAATTGTTTGATACAAAAAAAAAAATTCCAAAATTATTCCTTTATAAGTAATTTTACATGAATTAATAGTAATTTTGCGCTGCTGTTCCTAATGGGTATAACATTAAACTTCGTTTGTAGGCGAGATGATAGAATGCGCCTATGCTTAAGCGCGGCACAAAAACAAAAAGCGCGGAAGCGCGGTAGCAGTGAAGACCCATGCTCTATGGTATGGAATACTGCACGGCCTACTTCTTGGAGCTTTTTAGTTTTCTTGCGATCTATCGTTCTGGCGTTTATAGAAATCATAATAGAAAAGCTACAAATCACTCTCATAGATACACAGAGATTTCAGTATAATGCAATTTTTGCGTAGAATCCTTCTACAAATCACTCATAGAGCAGAGATTTGAGTGGAATGCAATTTTTGAATGTGATCCCAACGAATATAAAAAAGGAAGAGAGAGAGAGCGCTTTGAAATTAAAGCAACTCTTCAACTGTGTTTACGATATTTGTAAACATTTTTACGATATCTATTTCTCTTAACTAAAAACTATTTATTAATTATAAAGAAATTAAATAATTTATAGAAAAAATTATATACCTATGCCCATATCAATTTTATGTGGATATGAGTATGTTAAATGTGCTAAACAGCCTGGCAATTGTTTGTATGGGAAAAATGTTAGCCTATTAATATATAGATGATACTGAACAGTGGGTCAAGGTATCGAATAAAAGAAATATAAATAATAGACCTAATCATAGTAATAACAAGTAAAAGCGCGGCTGTCTTCGGCCGTACCGAAGACTTCATACCTTTCATGAGTGGGGAAATGAAAAGTTACCTATGTATGTACATAGCCGGATTAAGTTTAATTTATAATTTTAATTCTGTGGGTTCATTTATGGAAAGATTTATTAGAAAAAATGGTGTCTTGGCTATTTAAATGGAGGAGTTATACACCAAAATGTAAATATCTGAACAATCGGTTGTATGGGAGCTATATGTTATAGTGGTCCGATCTTGACAATTTTCGGTAATCCCGTTTGGGCCCATATGGGTACAAATACTTCAAAATTTCACACCGTTAGCTGTTAAAATGGAGGAGTTATACACCAAAATGTGTATATCTGAACAATCGGTTGTATGGGAGCTATATGTTATAGTGGTCCGATCTTGACAATTTTCAGTAATCCCGTTTGGGCCCATATGGGTACAAATACTTCAAAATTTCACGCCGTTAGCTGTTAAAATGGAGGAGTTATACACCAAAATGTCCATATCTGAACAATCGGTTGTAGGGGAGCTATATGTTATAGTGGTCCGATCTTGACAATTTTCGGTAACCCTGTTTGGGCGCATATGGGTACAAATACTTCAAAATTTCACGCCGTTAGCTGTTAAAATGGAGGAGTTATACACCAAAATGTCCATATCTGAACAATCGGTTGTATGGGAGCTATATGTTATAGTGGTCCGATCTTAACAATTTTCGGTAATCCCGTTTGGGCCCATATGTGTACAAATACTTCAAAATTTCACACCGTTAGCTGTTAAAATGGAGGAGTTATACACCAAAATGTGCATATCTGAACAATCGGTTGTATGGGAGCTATATGTTATAGTGGTCCGATCTTGACAATTTTCGCTAATCCCGTTTGGGCCCATATGGGTACAAATACTTCAAAATTTCACGCCGTTAGCTGTTAAAGTGGAGGAGTTATACACCAAAATGTGTATATCTGTACAATCGGTTGTAGGGGAGCTATAGGTTATAGTGGTCCGATCTTAACAATTTTCTGCAATCTCGTTTGGGTCCACATGGGTACAAATACTTCAAAATTTCATGCCGTTAGCTGTTAAAATGGAGGAGTTATACACCAAAATGTGTATATCTGAATAATCGGATGTTGTGGAACTATATGTTATAGTGGTCCGATCTTGACAATTTTCGGTAACCTTGTTTGGGCCAAAATGGGCACGTCTACTTCAAAGTTTCATGTCCTTAGCTGTATAAATGGGGAAGTTATGCACAAATTACATCCAAAAATTTCATGTATATCTGAATAATCGGTTGTTTTCTATATGTTATAGTGGTCCGATTCGGCCGGTTCCGACAAATGATCAGCTGCATATAACAACATACCTGTATTCCGAATTTCATTCAGATATCTCAAAAACTGAGGGACTAGTTTGCGTTCACACAGACGGACGGACAGACGGACAGACGGACATGGCTTAATCGACTCAGCTCGTGATTCTGACCATATCGGTATATATTTTGGTGGGTCCCCCACGCTTCCTTCTGGTACTTTCGACAAAAAATTTTTTGGCACTAAGTTATAATACCATTTCATTCTCATGAAAGGTATAAAAACAATTATAATAAAAATATTCTTGTTAGAGGTACAAATAAATGCTCGGACCTTGATGTGATTGATGTGGCTCCCTACAAATGGCTGCACCTCTTTTGCTCCAACAGTTTCTGAAGATGATATAAAAAATTATGTTTCCAAACCGGCTAAATTGGACATTACCTCGTTATCTTGTTTTAAATTGGTCAAAAGAAATATACTTTTGCCTACTTTATCAAAAGCTAATTTCAAATTAGGTGTTCCTGAATCCGCTTATAATAAATTGTTGTCCTCGGAAACTTGGCCTAATAATGTAATAGTTAAGCCTTTCTTAATTTTTCAAAAGGCTCGAGAAATACCACATCAGTTGTAGCAAATAGAGTCACGCTGTAATGGAAATCGTTTGCTTGCTCAAGGTTCAAGTAATAATAAAAATTTGTTAAATATTTATTACCAAAATATCTCGGGAATACGTACTAAAGCCAGAGACGTGTTTTTAAGTTCCTCGCGTGGTGATTATGATGTCTACGTTATCGTTGAAACGTGGCTAAATTGCAATTTTGCTGACGCCGAATTTTTTGATCCCAATATCTATCATACATATCGTAAAGATAGGGACCCAGATAAGACAAATTGCCTTGGTTGCGGTCAAACGAGTTTATCAATCTTTTGTAGTTAAATTGGAAAATGAAGATACACTACTTGATGCGTGTGTTTATGTGGTAGTCAGGGTAAATTATATATCTGTGTTTCTTATATTCCGCCAGCCAGCTCCGATTCTTTATATGCCTCTCATGTAATATCATGAACTTGTATGATAACTACGGTGACCATCCGTTCTGTTTTTAGCAGAACAGTTCTGTTTTTCAGACGCTTGTTCTGCGTATTTTTTTTTCTCTGAAAACCAACAAATTGTTCTGTTTTTTTGAAATGTTCTGTTTTTTTCTGTTTTTATCCACTATGCAAATCAAAAATTGTTTTACAGCGGCAACCATTTTCTGATCAAAATGTATTGTTCCTATCGATATCACTTAGCAATCACTATTAATCAGCTGGTTCAGAAACATGTTCACTTTGAGGTAAGTTTAGTAGTTTTTGCATTTTCGGCATAAATTACAGAAAAATTCAACATAAGATAGTGGCTTCTGTTTACACACTGCCAAGCATCGCTTTTTCATAATTACATTACACAAATTGAATCGCAAAATATTTGTATGGTAGAAGTTGCTTTACTAATAAAAGACCTTAAATTAAAAATCGCAGAACGAAGAGATGGATAGTTTTTACCGCTAATGATGAAGAAAATAGTTTCAGAGTTGGAAAAATCAGGAACTGTAGATTTAAGTAAAATAAAAGATCATGCAAAACGTTTTTACATTAATTGCGCTGATTATTTAAATCACTGGGACCAAGCGTATAAAGAGGTCGAAGTGATGGAATGGGTACTTTTGCGTACAGTTCCATCTTGGCATGATGTTGAAGGAAATTTGATTTATATTTCGGAAAAGAGAATCCAGACTAAAATTAAAGACAGCGAGTTATTTGATGAGTTGACATGTATTAAGAATTATGTGACTCCAAACAAACTAAAGGAATGGGTGAAAGGGGAAATCTAGTCATCATATTCATATATGAAATGGGTTGAAATATTTCAACATTTTAAGAAAACTGCTATACCTTTTAAAAATATTTTAAAAATAGTAGAATTAAATTTATGTTTACCGGGTTCAAATGCCCCCACTGAAAGGATATTTTCAATTTTAAACAATATATGGACTGATGAAAAATCAAAAATTCAAATTGAGACTGAAATCTATTTTAATAACTACACCGTTTCCAGATTGATTTTAGAAAACGTCAACTGGATTTTAGAAAGTGAAAATTGGATTTTAGAAAAGTTGATTGGAAAACCAATTTAAATTTTCCAAAATCCAATTGACTCTTTCTAAAATCCAGTTGATGCTTTCTAAAACCCACCTGGAAATGGTGTAGATGTAACTATGATTTTAATTGCTTAGAATTTAAGAATAACTTACAAAATGAGGAAAATATAGATACTTAAACAAATTTATGCCTCAGAAAAATATCAGTAATTTGATATATTTATTAATTGGTTATGTACCTAATACTTGATTGAAATCAAAGCCTGTGAATTGTGATTCATGTTTGTGAATATTTTTTGTTCCTATTAATAAAAAAAATGTTCTGTTTTTAATACAAATTTATGGTCACCGTAATGATAACTTTGAAATTTCTCATTTCTGTATTTTGGGGGATTTCAATTTAAGCAGAATTAGATGGTCTATTTTTCTTAATAATGATCTCCTAACACCAACGAATGTGAACTGCTCTCATGAAATAAACTTGATTGATAGCTTTATTTAATCAACTTCACAATATCCTGGATCTTGTTTTTGTTGATGAGAATTTAATTTATAATTTATCTGAATCCTCTTTCCCAATATGCAAATCAGATAGGCACCATGTTCCGATTTCACTTTCTTTAGAATTTTTCAATTTTGTTGCTGTGTCTAGTGGTAATCCTAACAGGTGTTTCAATTTTAAAGCCGCTGATTACGACGCTTTAAATTCAAAAATATGCGATATTGATTGGAAATCCATTTTTACTTCTCAGACTGTAGTAGAATGCTATGAGATTTTTTTCGGCTTAATATATACGATTTTTTTGTTAACAATCTCTCTTTACTTCCGACACGTATTCATAAACTCCCATGGTATACAAAAAGTTTAAAGAAATTGAAGAATCTAAGGAATAAACATTACACATTGTATAAATCTACAAATGATTCTTTCCATAAGGAAATATATACTCTTTGCATGAAAAATTTTAATATTCTCGATAAGTTTCTATACAAGCAATAGGTACATATGTCGTTATGAGGAGGAGTTGAAGGAAAATCCGAAAGCTTTTTGGAACTTTATTCGTTCTAAAAAAAGTTGCGCGAATATCCCAACGTGTATGTCTTATTCTGACAAATCTTCTCAAAACTTATTGGATTCTGTAAATCTTTTTGCTGATTACTTCAAGTCTAATTTTGTTGTTAATAATAGCTCCTCGAGTAATTTTTCTTGCTCCGACGTAAAGCAGTCGGTTGATCTTGGTTCATTGTATGTGACGAAACAAGATGTCTTTAAGGTAGGCAACAAAAATGATGTGAAGAATTATCGACCGATATCCAAACTTTCTAACTGCTCGAAACTTTTTGAGAAAGTCGTTAAAGAAAAACTTGCCTTCGCTATAAAAGGTATAATCGATCAACATCAGCATGGGTTTCTTTCTGGTCGTTCTGCTGTGACAAATCTTGCCTCGTTCTCACATTATTGTATCTTTTCTTTTAAGATGTGTTAACAAGTGGATGTTGTGTATACAGATTTCGCAAAGGCGTTTAATACAGTTAGAGCGCTTTCACATTACTCGGTGCGGTATCGGATCGACATATTTGGTTTTTACCGAAAGTATACCGAAACCTTGCCGACCACATGTATTTCAATTGGCACTTTCACATTAGTGTTGCATACATGAAATCGGAGCGGATTAACTTCGGTATACCGCAACGCGGTAAGACCGGTCAGTAAAATTTGAGGAATTACTGCATACATTTTTGCGGCGTAATAAAAGAAGAAGAACAAAGTCAGTAAAAAACTCGTTTCGGCTATAAATGTAGTAAGTTATAATGTCTTCGTCTTCGCTATAAGACATTATTGTTATTATTGAGTGATTTGTTGAAGTTAAAAATTTTGTTTTGCAAATTACGATGTTTGTTTTCCTATTTTCTGCCGATTACGCACCGAAAGTATTCCCACAAGTGTGAAAAACACAGCAACGCGGAATTGTTTCGGTAAGCTGAAAATACCGAGCAAAAAATGTCGATCCGAAGTCATACCGAGTAATGTGAAAAGGCCCTTAGTCACACTATTTTGTTGCGAAAGCTTGAAAAAATGGGTTTCCATTCATCTTTTTTGAATTGGACTAAATCTTACCTCTCTAATAGAATTTCCTTTGTTGAAATCGAGAAGGTGAAATCGTATTCATTTGAAGCCACATCTGGAGTGCCGCAGGGAAGTATTCTCGGACCAATTTTCTTTCTTCTTTTTATTAATGATATAGGAGCCTGCTTTAAGAACTCTAAATTTCTTCTTTATGCAGATGATTTAAAACTGTTTAGAACGATTTCCAGCATGTCAGATGTGTCCTTATTGCAGGATGATCTTGACAATTTATCTAATTGGAGTATAAGAAACAATTTACTCCTTAATGTAAAAAAATGTTTTTATATGACTTTTTCAAAGAACCTAGATGTGATCAAGGCATCTTACTGTCTTAGTGATCTTAGTCTTGCTACTGTGGGCGAGTTTGTAGATCTTGGAGTCATGTTTGACTCAAGTTTTACTTTCTCCAATCACATTAGCTCCATTATGCCTAAGGCCTATTCCAACTTGGCCTTTTTGCGACGGCATGGAAGAGAATTCAAAGATCCATACACGAGGAAAACTTTATATAACTCTTTAGTTCGTTCAAAGATAGAATATGCTTCTGTAATTTGGAACCCAATTTATTCAGTTCATTCTCTGAGGTTAGAACGAATACAGAAAAGTTTGATTCGGTTTGCTCTACAACCACTTTGTTTTAGTGATCCTCTACCATCTTATAATGCACGTTGTGCCCTCATAAGCTTGAAGTCTCTTGCAGCCAGGCGTTCTATTCATTCCTTAATGTTTATTTATGACTTAGTTCGTGGGTTGATTGATTGCCCAAAACTTCTGGAGCAAATAAGCTTTAATGTTCCACGCAGATCTCTTCGTGCCCAATACCCTTTCTATGTGAAAGCTAATAGCGTCAATTATCATAATTATGACCCTATTCCACGGGCACTAGCAGAGCTTAATAAAATCTTTTGTACTCTTGATCTTGATTTCGCACTTCCGGGATCATATTTTGGGGCTAAGCGTAGTATGTATTATCATAATACTATTATGTATAGCACTTTGTATTTACAGCATGTACACATTATGTCCTTAAAATTAATATGTAATCTGAATATTATATTTTCTAGTCTGTAAGGTTTTATTTAACCATTGACTTAAATAAATGAAATGAAATGATAAATCAGGCATACCAAGGTCCATCGCTATATCTTCAATGGTTTCTGAGTTATGACATATAAAACTTTCAATGTTTGGCCCTTAATAAGTGGGCGTGGCACCGTCCATTTTCCATAATTTCATCAAATTTGTTCATAGTGGCCTGAGCTCAACACGTGGGTAAAATTTCATCGCTCTAGCAATAATAGTGACTGAGATACCAAGTTTCCGATTTTTTCTATATAGGAAAAGTGGGTGTGGTCATGGTCCGATTTCGCCCATTTTCAATACCAACCGTCCCAGTCTCGATACCAACTTGCATTTCAAATTTGATCAAAATATCTCAATTTTTGCGCGAGTTAGAGTGTTTACAGACGGACGGACAGACGGACGGACATGGCTCAATCGATTTCTCTTTTCACCCTGATCATATTGATATATATAAGTCTATATCTATCTCGATTATTTCATTCTGTTACAATCCACCGTTATGTGACTAGTACAGTTGAGTATAAAAAAACTTTTGCGGAGATCAGCTTGTGCGTTGGGGGCCTTCGGTCGCGCTTATAAAAAATTCTCTTTCCGGAGTAATATCTATGGCCCGGTCCACAGTGCTTTTGCGCAGAACACTTTTGCGTTGGAGGCCTTCGGCGGCGGCAATAAAAATGTAAGTATACAAATTTCGGCCTTTTTCGGGCATTTTCCTCATTTCGACATTTTTTAATTCGGTAAAAAATGTATTCGATATAATAAGGCTTTTTTCAATTCGGTCTTTTAAGATTCGACATTTTTTTTTTCGACTTATCGTACGGATCCCGGCGGGT
Organism: Urophora cardui; assembly: GCA_960531455.1. Classification (NCBI taxonomy): domain Eukaryota; kingdom Metazoa; phylum Arthropoda; class Insecta; order Diptera; family Tephritidae; genus Urophora; species Urophora cardui. Next base: position 51,480,953 of record OY482671.1, on the reverse strand, counting down.
TGGGTACGAAATGTCGAAAAAAAAATGTCGAAAAAAAAAATGTCGAAAAAAAATGTCGAAAAAAAAAATGTCGAAAAGTTAAAATGTCGAAAAAAAAATGTCGAAAAAAAAATGTCGAAAAGTTAAAATGTCGAAATAATGTAATTAATGATGTATGGCGGTCAGTCGGAAGAGTTCTCTTACTGGAGTAAAATCTATGGAGCAATCCACAGTACTTTTGAGTAGAAAACCTTTTTGCACTGGCGGCCTTCGGCCGCGCTTACAAAAAATAACCCTGGGCTACGCCATCCGTCCGGACGTGTGCCCTAACCGTGGCTACCGCCACGGTGATGTCCTTCTGCGTAGTACACCCTTCAGCGTCATATATTTATGTACAAGTATATAAATGTATGTATGTACATGTATGTATCAATAGTGGTCTGTTGTTGTTGTTGTTGTTGTTTTTGTGTTGTTGTTGTATGGCCCCCAGCCGTCAGAGTTCTCTTACTGGAGTAAAATCTATGGAGCAATCCACAGTACTTTTGAGTAGAAAACATTTTTGCACTGGCGGCCTTCGGCCGCGCTTACAAAAAATAACCCTGGGCTACGCCATCCGTCCGGACGTGTGCCCTAACCGTGGCTACCGCCACGGTGATGTCCTTCTGCGTAGTACACCCTTCAGCGCAGGGCCGTGCGCACGGGGGGGAGGGGGTTTTGGGGGTTAAACCCCCCCCCCCATGACCAAATCTAAGTTGCAATGATTTTGCAAAAATTTTCAAAATACAGTTTATAAATTTTGCATTGAATCTTGACTCATAATTTTTGACAAAATTAGTTACAATAATTTTACGGAAGAAGAAATTGGTGAAAGTTGCAAAAAATAAGGTTGGCCAATACATAAGTTCGGCACTTTGAATTGCACTTGGAGCTTTCCGAAATTACAAAGTTGTGTAGCATATGTTCGTTTGGCATTTTTAAAAAATTTTACTGATAACAAAAAATGTTCATTTTGTGAAAACAGTGAGCAGTTTCAATTAACAAGTACAGTGCACTCGCGAAAATTCGACCTAATGAAAACCAACCCTGTCCTAGTTATCGAAATGTTCGAGTTTTCGAACGTTATGTATTTTTAATATATTTGTATGTACAGTCGAGTCTGGATATAGTGAACTAATTTTTGCACGGCCTGTTCATAGTATCCAGGCTGTTCACTATATTAAGGTTGAAATTTTTTTGTTTAAATTAGTTTATTTGATAAAAATTCATGTCTGTAAATGTAAGATTAACATATCATTGGAATTAATTAATACTTTGGAAAATACAAATGTTTATATGAATTTTTATTTAAAGAATTCGCGAATAAATGTTTGCTTCTTGCTTTCGGAAAGTGCTTTTTGGACCGCTTTCTCGCGCAGGCTTATCAATGCTAGTATGCCAGCAAATCAGTAGTGTTGGCTTCAGGTCATGCGATTACGATAATTTTTTTATTCCCGAAATTGTGGATTTGGCTACACCATGCGTATTTGCCAAGTATGAAACACTAGTGCCTCTTTCGATTTCCCCAACAATTTCAGCTTTTTGATTTAACGAAAGGAATTTCCTCGTAGGCATAATAAAACTTAATTTATTAACACACAAAAACTTTTAGAAACAGATAAAACAACATAAATTCACTCAGAAGCGGTCTGCATCCGACAGGAAACAAATAAACACTGGCATCAAATTGAATCAGATTTTCCAGGAATAAACATAAAATGAGCATTTTCAAAGAATACCCGATTTTACATACATATCTCAGGCTAATTTTTGTTTCTTGTTTGTCACTTTTGCTTACCGTTGCGTTTAAAATTTTGTTCACTATTTAGAGGCTTTCGATAGTTCACTATTTAGAGTACTCTATGTAAATATTTCGGTGTTCACTATATCGAGTTGTTCACTATAGCGGGGGTTCACTATATCCAGACTCGACTGTATGTATGTATTCGTTTTAACAGTTTTCATACCCTGTCCATTTTTATGGCATAGTTAATCAAAGATATTCTCTGGTTTCATGTTTTGTAGTTCATTGCCAGTTTATTTAATAAAAAATGTTATCAAATATGAATGTTGCTTACAAATTATTAGAAAACAAGTAAAAGCGCGGCTGTCTTCGGCCGTACCGAAGACTTCATACCTTTCATGAGTGGGGAAATGAAAAGTTACCTATGTATGTACATAGCCGGATTAAGTTTAATTTATAATTTTAATTCTGTGGGTTCATTTATGGAAAGATTTATTAGAAAAAATGGTGTCTTGGCTATTTAAATGGAGGAGTTATACACCAATATGTAAATATCTGAACAATCGGTTGTATGGGAGCTATATGTTATAGTGGTCCGATCTTGACAATTTTCGGTAATCCCGTTTGGGCCCATATGGGTACAAATACTTCAAAATTTCACACCGTTAGCTGTTAAAATGGAGGAGTTATACAACAAAATGTGTATATCTGAACAATCGGTTGTATGGGAGCTATATGTTATAGTGGTCCGATCTTGACAATTTTCGGTAATCCCGTTTGGGCCCATATGGGTACAAATACTTCAAAATTTCACGCCGTTAGCTGTTAAAATGGAGGAGTTATACACCAAAATGTCCATATCTGAACAATCGGTTGTAGGGGAGCTATATGTTATAGTGGTCCGATCTTGACAATTTTCGGTAACCCTGTTTGGGCCCATATGGGTACAAATACTTCAAAATTTCACGCCGTTATCTGTTAAAATGGAGGAGTTATACACCAAAATGTCCATATCTGAACAATCGGTTGTATGGGAGCTATATGTTATAGTGGTCCGATCTTAACAATTTTCGGTAATCCCGTTTGGGCCCATATGTGTACAAATACTTCAAAATTTCACACCGTTAGCTGTTAAAATGGAGGAGTTATACACCAAAATGTGCATATCTGAACAATCGGTTGTATGGGAGCTATATGTTATAGTGGTCCGATCTTGACAATTTTCGGTAATCCCGTTTGGGCCCATATGGGTACAAATACTTCAAAATTTCACGCCGTTAGCTGTTAAAGTGGAGGAGTTATACACCAAAATGTGTATATCTGTACAATCGGTTGTAGGGGAGCTATAGGTTATAGTGGTCCGATCTTAACAATTTTCTGCAATCTCGTTTGGGTCCACATGGGTACAAATACTTCAAAATTTCAGGCAGTTAGCTGTTAAAATGGAGGAGTTATACACCAAAATGTGTATATCTGAATAATCGGATGTTGTGGAACTATATGTTATAGTTTTCCGATCTTGACAATTTTCGGTAACCTTGTTTGGGCCAAAATGGGCACGTCTACTTCAAAGTTTCATGTCCTTAGCTGTATAAATGGGGAAGTTATGCACAAATTACATCCAAAAATTTCATGTATATCTGAATAATCGGTTGTTTTCTATATGTTATAGTGGTTCGATTCGGCCGGTTCCGACAAATGATCAGCTGCATATAACAACATACCTGTATTCCGAATTTCATTCAGATATCTCAAAAACTGAGGGACTAGTTTGCGTTCACACAGACGGACGGACAGACGGACAGACGGACATGGCTTAATCGACTCAGCTCGTGATTCTGACCATATCGGTATATATTTTGGTGGGTCCCCCACGCTTCCTTCTGGTACTTTCGACAAAAATTTTTTGGCACTAAGTTATAATACCATTTCATTCTCATGAAAGGTATAAAAAGCAGTGATCTTGGTTTGATGTTTCTTATTTTCTAGCGCATTCAATACAGCCTTTTCGCGCAGTGATTGTAGCACTTAACTTTTCTCGGGCTAATTTTTTCAGCAGTTGCCCATGCTATAGCTTTGTTGAAAATTGTTACGGCTTCGGATGAACTTATGCGTTCTTGTTCATTTCCACCTGAGATTGAAATCAATCCTATGCCATGCCGTTTTTTTATACCTTTCATGAGAATGAAATGGTATTATAACTTAGTGCCAAAAAATTTTTGTCGAAAGTACCAGAAGGAAGCGTGGGGGACCCACCAAAATATATACCGATATGGTCAGAATCACGAGCTGAGTCGATTAAGCCATGTCCGTCTGTCCGTCTGTCCGTCCGTCTGTGTGAACGCAAACTAGTCCCTCAGTTTTTGAGATATCTGAATGAAATTCGGAATACAGGTATGTTGTTATATGCAGCTGATCATTTGTCGGAACCGGCCGAATCGGACCACTATAACATATAGAAAACAACCGATTATTCAGATATACATGAAATTTTTGGATGTAATTTGTGCATAACTTCCCCATTTATACAGCTAAGGACATGAAACTTTGAAGTAGACGTGCCCATTTTGGCCCAAACAAGGTTACCGAAAATTGTCAAGATCGGACCACTATAACATATAGTTCCACAACATCCGATTATTCAGATATACACATTTTGGTGTATAACTCCTCCATTTTAACAGCTAACGGCCTGAAATTTTGAAGTATTTGTACCCATGTGGACCCAAACGAGATTGCAGAAAATTGTTAAGATCGGACCACTATAACCTATAGCTCCCCTACAACCGATTGTACAGATATACACATTTTGGTGTATAACTCCTCCATTTTAACAGCTAACGGTGTGAAATTTTGAAGTATTTGTACACATATGGGCCCAAACGGGGTTACCGAAAATTGTTAAGATCGGACCACTATAACATATAGCTCCCATACAACCGATTGTTCAGATATGGACATTTTGGTGTATAACTCCTCCATTTTAACAGCTAACGGCGTGAAATTTTGAAGTATTTGTACCCATATGGGCCCAAACAGGGTTACCGAAAATTGTCAAGATCGGACCACCATAACATATAGCTCCCCTACAACCGATTGTTCAGATATGGACATTTTGGTGTATAACTCCTCCATTTTAACAGCTAACGGCGTGAAATTTTGAAGTATTTGTACCCATATGGGCCCAAACGGGATTACCGAAAATTGTCAAGATCGGAACACTATAACATATAGCTCCCATACAACCGATTGTTCAGATATACACATTTTGGTGTATAACTCTTGCAGTGTTATATTTTTTGGATAGAGCTGTGATACTAACGCCATTATTGGCCTCGTTAATTATTTCAGCCTTTTTTGCTAAACTCAAAACATTTAGTTTTCGTCCTATTATAAAACGCAAATAAATTTGATCTTTACCGCGCAAAATACCGTGTATCACTGACAAATATCAATCAATTTAAAAGAAAAGTTCCGTAATTAGCAAGAAACCTAGCCAGTGCGGCGCCTTAGAATGAAACAAAATACGCACGTAATGACAAAAATTTGAATATCGGCCGTTACAGCACATGCAAAACGACAGTTTCTCACATGTTTTTCCATGGAAAAAAGAAAATAGTTTTTCGAGTTTTAAAGTGGTCAATGGAGAAAAAAAAGTTCAAGTTTCCGAATGTTCGAGTTATCGTGTGTTCGAGTTTTCGCGAGTGCACTGTACTGTAAACAGTACTATTCAGGACCTGGTTAACTAGGTTTTGATGAATAATAATAATATGTTTCAGAATCATAATGAGTTTCAGAAAAGTTAGAGAACATTTAAATTTATGGTGTATGGGTCTGGATATCTGTTTCAGCAAATATGTTTATCTTAGCGAAAAATGTATGCGAATGCAAACCAAAATTAATAACCCCCCCAAGGCTAATTCCTGCGCAAGGCCCTGCTTCAGCGTCATATATTTATGTACAAGTATATAAATGTATGTATGTACATGTATGTATCAATAGTGGTCTGTTGTTGTTGTTGTTGTTTTTGTTGTTGTTTTTGTGTTGTTGTTGTATGGCCCCCAGCCGGCAGAGTTCTCTTACTGGAGTAAAATCTATGGATCAATCCACAGTACTTTTGAGTAGAAAACATTTTTGCACTGGCGGCCTTCGGCCGCGCTTACAAAAAATAACCCTGGGCTACGCCATCCGTCCGGACGTGTGCCCTAACCGTGGCTACCGCCTTCTGCGTAGTAAACCCTTCAGCCTAGGCGGCCTTCGCCTTAATTTATTCATTTCATTTATTTAGATGAACATATTTTTTATAAAATATGGAATCTCTTATGTACCCCGTAGGGCGCATTATATCGAAGCTGACCCACCTACCGAAAATAAAGAAAAAATATTCCAAGTATTTTTCCACATTTTCGACATTTTTCGACATTTTAACTTTTCGACATTTTTTTTCGAGATTATTGTTTTTCGACATTTTGAAAATTTGAAAATTTCGACATTGGTTTTTCGACATTTTTTTTTCGACATTTCGAGGGTATCCCATCCCGGTTTCGGTTACTTTATACCGTTACAAAAACGTCGAAGCTTGTTAAATTGCAATTTTATGAGAAACGAAATAAGTCCCAGGAAATATGAAATAACTCCCAAAGCAGGAAATAATGAAATAACTCCCAACGGAATTTCGTTGGGAGTTATATCATTATGAAATAAGTCCCAATTTGTATGGAAAATATTTGGGAGTTATTTAAATTTTTTTGGGACTTATTTCATTTGGGATTTATTTCGGTGTATCGTTTTAATTTATAAAGATTTCCATTCCAGGTGCGAACACACATATGCACATATCGCACACTAAATCAAAAAGCGTTACAACTCAACATTTTTCGAAATCGGGTTTCTTCCATAAATTGGTACACAGAATATATCTCTAGCGGCTGCCAAAAAAATCTTTTCCATCAGAGTCTTTTTTAACTGAGAAATAACTATTATACGTAGTCTTTTCCCATACCATTGCCTATAAAAATTAAAAAGTTTTTTGCCTCTCCTGAAAATTTTTGAATTTTGAGTTGTAACGCTTTTTGATTTAGTGTGCGATATGATTTTTTCATTTGTTGAAATAAATATATAGAGCCGTATGCGCCGGAAAGTTGTAAAAGCCAAATTCAAAAATTTTCAGGAGAAGGTTTTTTAAAAAATTTTTTGCTTTCATTTCTTTATTTCGATTTCTTTTTTTTTTTGCTTTTCGACAATTTTTAATCAACTTTAACCACCAAAAATATAAAACTATACTTTTCTAAAACGAAATTTAACGCTGATGCCGAATAGCATATCCATTTTTTTTTTTTTTTTTTTTGTGGCAGACCCTGTTTCTGAGATATCGGTAAAAATGTAGAAAAAACCGTATATACAAGACATTGCATGACATACTTAGGTGCATAAAAAAATTGTATTAGCTACCGTAGCGATTTGGCATCTAATAAGAACTGGTAAAGAGAATTCCAACAAACATGCCTTTACACTTAAAAATTGGTCAAGTGGTTTGGTTACAATGGCAAAAAGAATGAAAAAATCTAAGTTTGTATAAGGAATTTCAGATTCGACTCATATCTATCCTATAAAGAATTTAAATGTGAACATTTTGAGACTACTTTTGCAATAATGGGATGTATCAGTATTATATTTACCTATTATTGAAAGTTCTTAACCTAGCATTTTCCGTTTCTTTATATTTCTTTATTAAGGAGTAACATTTAACATTATTTCTTTCCATTTATTATGAATTTTGAAGTGCACAATGTCTCTCAAAACAGCGATGAATAGGATAAAGAATTAATTGAATAATAAAATTAATGCATTTCGCGATTTTATGGAGAGGATAAATAATGAGGGATGTAAGTACTTTTGTAATTTTCTGGATTTGTCTCCCATCATATCCTTGTTCCAAGATCCTTGATATCGCCTTTCAAAAACTATTAAGTTCTGATGAAATCTCTCACCATGTTCATCACTTTCAGCATCTACGTCCCGCAATAATTAATTCGATTAAAATTTTACCTTGCCAGACGGCAAGTATTGCGGATTAACGAAACAGATGAAGGAAGGTAGGCGCAGCGGCGAATTCAAAAACTTCTTGTTTTATTTCCAAAGGTAGGGTAATGTCAAAATCAAAAAGAATTCACATCATGGTCAGTAGGAATGGGCGAGTCCCAAACGAATTCAGATTTCAACCAAGGCGAAATGTCATTTTGACATTATACTCTACCAATTACAATAACAAATTACATTCGAAATTTCTGAATTCACTTATGCGCCTACCTTCCTAGATCTGCCTTGGATTCTTCTTTTTATTCCCTTTCATTCGCAATAGACATTTTTCGCCAGGGATGTCATTACAAAATGCTCTAATCCGCTACAATTTTGAGGACTAACTCAAGAGATATTCCGGATTACCTCCAATAATTCTCAAGTTAAGTCCGAATTAGCTAGATATTCCGGATTATCGCTGCCGTCTGTCAATGTTATAAGGCAAAAATATGTTGCGCTTGTATAACTAGCGCAGTCGGCAGTGTGCATCACTGATCTAGATCTATGTATATCTGGAGCGAATGTAACTGTGAAGTCAGTAGTATACTTGTAAGGGTTTCTTACTTTGCCGATCCGAAGAAATTTACCACAAACTCAGTAAGGGTACTTATTAAGAATGCTCGTGAACAAAAAATTGGGAATTGATAGCGCAATAACAATATGTGCCCCTTAGTAACACTTTTTTGAAAATTGTGTTCGAAAACTTGATTTAAATTTGCAAAAATGAGAAAATTCTGAACAAGAGATAGGAATAATTGCAAGATCATGTTTGTCTACTCCAGGCGATTTGCATTTCCTTAGCTACCTTTAGAAAACTCAATATGGATCAGAGTTCTGCTTCGATCAGTTTGAAGTTCGGGTATAGCATACAACTCATTGTGTACGTACGTTTGATACCCGGCAAACCGTAAACGTACGAGCTACAGCTCGTTTGTATGCTTTCATACTAAACAACACAGCGATCGAACGGTTTGGTTTGAAACAAACATATGTACAGGTTGAACGATACGATCGCTGTATGATCGCACGAGTATACATATGTACATACCAGGGTTGCGTGATTTTGATTTGACTGAATCACTAATCAAAAATATTTTCTGATTCTTGATTTAAAATATTTTCAAATCAAAGATAATTTTTATTTGTGATTCGTTTCAAAAAAAAAAATCAGAAATACCCTTTGATTCGTGATTCAAACTATTTTCAAATCAAAGATAAATTTTATTTGTGATTCGTTTCACAAAAGAATCAGAAATACCCTTTGATTCGTGATTCAAACTATTTTCAAATCAAAGATAAAATTGATTTGTGATTCATTTCTCAAAAGAATCAAAAATCTTTTTTGATTCTTGATTCAAACTTGATTTCGAATCAAGATTCTTAATAAATTTTTGATTCGAATCAAATTTTTGAGTACTCTCTCTCTCTGAGAGCACACCTTATTCCTAATGCTTATCCGCCATGCGAAATAAGGCCTAGATAATAAATAATGCCATGTTAAATGGACCATATTTTTTATATGAAATGTGGCAGGTTGAGGAGTACTCGGTTGGTCCATAGCGAGTACTCTATACACGCGTGAATGGAGTACTCGGCTTTTTTGCATGGATTCTTTTGTATGCATACACCCAACCAGAATTCATTCATCCTTTCATTCATTTATTCGTTATATACATATATGTATGTAAGTATATACATACAAACGTCTGCGTTGTATGGGAGGAAATGCAAGCAGATTTTCGCAGTTGCTTTAGCCAAGCACTTGCGCAGACATATGTATGTATATACTTACATACATATATGTATATAACGAATAAATGAATGAAAGGATGAATGAATTCTGGTTGGGTGTATGCATACAAAAGAATCCCTGCAAAAAAGCCGAGTACTCCATTCACGCGTGTATAGAGTACTCGCTATGGACCAACCGAGTACTCCTCAACCTGCCACATTTCATATAAAAAATATGGTCCATTTAACATGGCATTATTTATTATCTAGGCCTTATTTCGCATGGCGGATAAGCATTAGGAATAAGGTGTGCTCTCAGAGAGAGAGAGTACTCCCTATGGCGTGATGACATCAACACAGGAAAATCAGCCTTATTTTATGCCTTACGCCATACAAATTTGCTACCTTTATAATTTTCAGGCCTGATTTCAAAGCCTTAAAATCTGCGGTTTTAATTCTTAAAAAGGCTTAGATTTTTTGGTGGGAATATACATACACATGTACGCGCAAATGGCTGGCTAAGGCAACTGCGAAAATCTGCTTGTATGTATGTATATTCTTCCCTACAACGTAGCTGAAAAATGTTCGTGATAAATTGTTTTCGCGAATGCTTTGTTAGGCTGCGAACAGAGTGGGCGCTGAAAGCCGAGCCGAGATTGTCAATGCGATAAAGATTGTCAGTGCGATAAAACTGGTTACATACAAGTCAATACAAATAAGCTCGTGCATAACACAGTGAACGCCGACAAGAGCAGAAAGCAAAGCCGATGAGTGCGAGAAAAACAGTTTCAAAGCGTTTTGCGCGCTTGTTTGCATTGTTGATGTTTACTTTTTAGCGTGAAATCGTGTTTTTTAATGGTTTTTTTTTAAAGAAATTTAGCTGGATATTTTCTTAAATCATTATATAAATGATGAAATTCACCAAATTGATATATTTTTAGTGTAATTGGATGTTTTCCAAATTCTTTTGTGATAATAATTGCATTAACCACACTAGGAGAAGCAAAATACTCTTCATCAGATGAATCCATTACCGTGTACAGCAATTTTATAAACACAAATGAAAAATAAGACTAAATCACATAAAGGCAAAACACATGGAATAAACAGAATTTCAGCGCTGATTCTCGCATTCACTGTGTTATAGACAAATTTTCTTCTCGCATGAAAATAAGCGTCAATAAGCTCGGCTCGGCTCCGCTCGGCATCAGCGCCCACTCTGTTCGCACCCTTAGAGCGCTTTCACATTACTCGGTGCGGTATCGGATCGAAATTTTTGGTTTTTACCGAAAGTATACCGAAAGCTTACCGACCACATGTATTTCAATTGGCACTTTCACATTAGTGTTGCATACATGAAATCGGAGCGGATTAATTTCGGTATACCGCAACGCGGTAAGACCGGTCAGTAAAATTTGAGGAATTACTGCATACATTTTTGCGGCGTGATAAAAGAAGAAGAACAAAGTCAGTAAAAAACTCGTTTCGGCTATAAATGTAGCAAGTTATACAGCCCTATCATGAACTTCATGTGAAAAATTTCCCTCGAAAAATATAAAGCAAAACAATAACAATTTTTCACATTTTGTTTTTGTTTTGCTTTGTAATTTTTGGGAACATTTTGTTCACATGAAGTTCACGATAAGGCTGATAATGTCTTCGTCTTCGCTAGAAGACATTATTGTTATTATTGAGTGATTTGTTGAAGTTAAAAATTTTGTTTTGCAAATTTCGATGTTTGTTTTCCTATTTTCTGCCGATTACACACCGAAAGTATTCCCACAAGTGTGAAAAACACAGCAACGCGGAATCGTTTCGGTAAGCTGAAAATACCGAGCAAAAAATGTCGATCCGATGTCGTGCCGAGTAATGTGAAAAGGCCCTTAGTTTTCGCGATCAGTTTGTCAGTTTTGCAGCTCTAGCTTGGCCTAGTAGTGTCGAAAAATGCACTAGCTGCGCACCAGTTATAAACTAGAGATTTTCTCTACAGGGTGGATCTGCGACAGCGACGTGCTCATGAGCAGCTTCGCGTCCATCATTGATATACATACATACATAGATACAGATATTTAGTACATTAAGCTGGTCCAAAAAATTAATACGCACATCTCACACTGAAAAACTTCAGTGTATGAATACACACGCTTTCGCCTAAAAGTATGCAATGTTTACATACATACATACATACATACATACATACATACATACATACAGGTGGAACTAATAAAAGCGTGTTAAAAACGAACGAATTGCAGAATTCGGTTGTTGTGATGCTATTATATATTTATGAAAAAATATGTGTTTATTTGATGGCAAAAAGCATTTTTCGTGTTCACTATGGACTTACCAAAAAAGTATGTAGCATTACTGATGTAAATGGAGGTGGAAATTTGAAGGCATTTTCTTGACCTGTAATTTTGCGTGTTTCGAGAGAACTTTATTTTCTTAATATAAATTTTAACAACCCCAATGTACCTACGTAGAAATGTATGTACAATGTACATACATCAGACCGCAGCAAAGTAATGAGATAGCTTGTGAGGAAGAGCGCAGAGCGATATGAAGCACAATGGCGATCTGATGCAAATGTACATGGCCATACAGCTACCCTTCAAAGAACTTCAAATTCATCCGGAATGCTCTCGGGGACACAAAAATAACTTAACAGCTACCTAATTCCCGCAAAAAAATTGCGACGGGTCAACGGAAAACGGGCGACGGTCACCCGCTGTCAAAATTAAAACACAAAGAAATGTATGTTGTTGCGCAAAATTGCGGCGGCAACGGAATTTTCGCCGGCGGTCAATTTCACGGCGGTCAAATAACACTGGGCGACAAAATTTCAAAAAAATTTTGTTACAGAAATAAAATTCTACTTTTCTAAAGGATTTCGGTACGCTGAATCCAAATCTGAAGTCAGATTTTCTATGATACGTACAGATTTTTAGATATTCATGCCCAAATGGGCGAAAAACACGTTTTTTGGCTATATTCACTCCTCAATATCTTTTAAATTACTTACTTATTTTAAAATTTGATTAAAGCTATTGAAAGCTCGGCCATTTCACTTGAAGACATCGTTTTAATTTTTCGGATATCTAATTTAGTTATGTAGTAATATATGTTTTTGCACAATAAGGCATTTCTCGTCGAAAACAACGGCAGCATTTGTAGCATGTTATAGGCGCAATCAAATTTTGTAGTTGCTCAGCAGAAAAATTTTTTTTACAAAGCCAATTACATATGTCCATAATATAATAAACTGCCTAAAAGCGTGCTTCAAAATTTTTAATTATTTTTGTATGGAGAAAATATTCCAAAACTAATGAAGCTTAATATGCAATATTGCAAGTTACAAGAAAGATATCTGAAATATTAAAACGGTTTCTTCAAGAGAAATGTCCGCGTTTTCAATACCTTTAATCAATTTTTAAAATAAGTAAGTAATTTAAAAAATATTGAGGAGTGAATATAGCCAAAAATCGCGTTTTTGGCCTCTTTAAACAAGAATATCTCAAAAACTGTACGTATTGGCGAAAATCTGACTTCATATTCGGATTCAGCGCACCGAAATCCTTTACAAAAGTAGAATTTTGTTTCTGTAACAAAAACTTGTCGACCAGTGTAATTAGATATATTTTAATTTTTATAATTCATGGTCATACCACATTAAAACATGCTTCCTCTTCTTGGTCGACTGTTGGTATTTTTGTTGTACCTATTGCCACAAGAGTACACACGGTTGACATTAGTCCATTTGCGATTACCATTATTTAGTGGATCCTGTGTCAAATCAGTTTCCGCCACAATTGTGTGTCCCTACTCGGACGGATTTTCCGACGGAAAATATCACCTGTTCACTACCCGTTGGCCCGTTTTCCGTTGACCCATCGCAAATGTGTTCCGGGAATAAGCCTGCTAAAACCATCGTTATGAGTTGCAAAATAATACAGTCATTTGCATTAACGAGTGAAAAGCACCCGTTTTAGGTGAAGGATCTGTTGCAAAATTGAATCTAATTAAGAGTAGTTACATGCTCCATTACGCGTGATCCTTAGAGCATTCCGGATTAATTTGAATTTCTTTGTGGGGTAGGGTATATATCTCTGCAGGGTATCTACAAATTTCACACCGGTTTTTATCAATATAGCGCAACCCAGTCGCTAATCCATGGAGTGCTCGCTATGGACCAACCGATTACTCCATAACTTGCCACATTTCATACAAAAAATATGGTCCATTTAACATTGCATGTCATTGCAATGGAGTATATACTCCAGCCCCGCATAACAAACAAATTAATCCATGGAGTAGCTACATTGGATTAATTGGTGGAGTACCTAACAGTTAGCCGAACATAACAACAATAAAAATAGGTAAAAAAACTTTTTAAGTTAAACGGTTTTATGTTATACATACATTGCAATGTTTAAGATAAATGTACTAAAAACCAAAAAATAATAAAATAGATACAGTCGTGGGAATTATAAACATTTGCATAGACTAGACTAAAATAAAACCGTGGGGCACGTCAATTGTCTACAAATTATCGACTTAATGTGCGATGTGCGAGAAGAATCGACGGTGAGGAAATTACTTACTATTTTCTTGCTCATGGAAATTCCATATAGCGACCCACGCGCCACCTATCGGAATTTTTTTTTTCATAATATTGCTTGTCATCGGGGTTATACATGCGTACAAAATTTCAGATTAATCGGTTGACAGGAAGAGGGTGAAATTTGAATTACTAAATTTGACCCAAGAATAAATAATAATAAATAATAAAACAAACGGGGTGAGCTAAATAAAACCGTTTAAAAACAAATGTTTACCGCGACGACGACGAATGACGTGTATACATACAAACATATGTATGTATGTAGTTATTTATGTATACACATATCGTCGTCGCCGCGATAAAAATTTGGTTTTTGTCATGTTCGGCTAACTACGAACCGATGCAGATACACGAATCGGTCGTTTGGGCTATGTCAGTGGTCACTTTGAAAGTACTCCAACCTACCACAAATGGTGCATATAATCCAATGATTTTTGCAGGGAAACCGCTCTGCGCTCTCCCACACAATATATACAGTTATACATACATACACATCGATGTCCACAGACACCCACAAAAGAATTTAGCCTTATTTAAGAATTAAAACAGCAGATTTAAAGGCATAGAAATAATGCCTGAAAATTATAAAGTTAGTAAATTTGTATGGCGTAAGGCTTAAATAAGGCGGATTTTCCTGTGTTGATGTCATCAGGCCAAAAGGAGTACATACTCTCTCTCTGAGAGCACATCTTTTTCCAAGGCTTATCCGCCATGCGAAATAAGGCTTAGATAAGTATTAGAAAGTTATGAGCAGACAGAGTGCGTGCATAACAGAGGCAGCGCTGCCATCGTCCTCTTTTTTAGACCTGATTTGTGAACAATAAACAAACCTTTTTCGCTGGGCATATATATACATCTCCATCCACACATATGCATGTACACACCCTACACAAAAATGTGGGATTAATCCCGAACTTATTTACTATAATACATGTATATCTACTCTAATTCTTACTTCTATGTAGATATGTACATATATATGTTCGGCTAACTACGAACCGATGCAGATACACGAATCGGTCGCTTGGGCTATGTTAGTGGTCACTTTGAAAGTACTCCAACTTACCACAAATGGAGCAAATAATCCAATGATTTTTGCAGGGTATGCACCCATGTGCCTATGCACATACATACATGTATGTATGTACCCTGCAGGGAACTCAATAACTAGTGTGCAAAATTTCTAGTTCCGAACTAGCGAAAAGGTGTCAAAAAGGAACTAGATCAATTGTAGTTAGACCCTCACCAGTTCAGGAGGAGTGAATTGAGTGACCATTATAAGACATATTTTGATTTGTATGCAATTTCGAAGTGACAAAAATTCTATGAAAATTTTTCGTTCGTTCAATTTCCGTCGGCTTTGTATATTTCTGCAATTCTCAGATGTTTAGTGAAGCGTTTCATATAAAGAGTTTTCTATTTGCATCTTAACTTGTATGAAATGAAATGTTCCCCTAATTATGCTTTCCCGATCCCTCAGGCTTATTTTTAATTTTTTTTATTTTATTACTTCTTAAATATTACTGTAAATTTTATTAAATAAATAAATAAAAAAATATTAGTCAAAAAAAAAAAATAAAAAAAAATTATCATCCACCTTGACACCGACAGGATTCGAACCCGCGCCCCTCAGATTGAAAGGCACATGCGTTAGCCAGTCGGCCATCGCGCCACTTGCATGAAGTGTGTCAAAGTCTGCACTTAAGCGGCAGATGTAAAACTGTAGAATTTGTATGTACTTGCAGCTAGTTCAGAACTATCGAAAATGTGCCAATAAACGAACTGGTGTAAACTGTAGAATTTAGTACTAGTTCGGAACTATCGAAAATGTAGTCCAGAGGGTGACAATTGACACCGCCTAGGACATCGCCGTGTTAAATTCGCCAGTTGATAACATGCAAAAGAGATTTAGCTCGCACTAGTACTGTCGAAAGATGCACTAGAAGCGACCTAGTTCGGAACTAGAGATTTTCCCTACAGGGTACGTACGGCGTAGCACAAACGTAAATACGACAATCAGAAATATGTATATATGTACATACATATGTACATATTTGGCGTCAGCATACAATTTGGCTGTTGTTGCATTTTTGGTGCATTTTATACATTTTTGTGTTTTAAGTTACCGAGAATGTACCTGAATATTTCTGATATGCTACAGTATTTTTGATTCTAAATAAATTTTTGATTCGAATCAAATTATTGATTCGAATAAAATTTTTGATTCGAATCAAAGATATTTTTTGAATCAAGAATCAAAAAAGATTTTTGATTCTTTTGAGAAATGAATCACAAATCAAATTTATCTTTGATTTGAAAATGGTTTGAATCACGAATCAAAGGGTATTTTTGATTCTTTTGAGAAATGAATCACAAATAAAAATTATCTTTGATTTGAAAATAGTTTGAATCACGAATCAAGTTGATTCTTTATTTGAAAGTTGATTTTAAATCAAAATTGATTCGAATCACGCAACACTGGTACATACTATAACGAACCGATCGATCAGTTGATCGATCGCGATCATTGCATGTTTATACGATCATTCGACTGTACGAAAAACTTAAAAGTGGTGTTTACAAAAAATCTACTAAACGAAAAGGCCGTAGTGAAGTGTGGGAAGTTTTTTGTGAAATTGCAGACGAAAACGGGTGTCAAATTAATGAATTTGTACAATTCGGCCGTGTGCCAATTGGTAGAAAAAATGAAATTTTGACATAAGGGAGTAAAATTTTGAAAGTATTCGTGGTAGATTTGAAATATATACACATTTGTAAATACATACACGTACAAGTAACACAAATATTTAAATATAAAATAACATCAAATTGTTTCATGAATACATTTCTTCTGTTCCATTAATACTGCCATCAACAATTATATGCATTTTACGGTTTAAAATTGTATCGTTGCCCGTTTTCGCCCAAATGTGTATCTTTGTAACTTTCAAAATTTTCCTTCCGTTTGGCACAGCAAAATAGGTTTTTTTTTTCAATATGGCAAAAATTTTCTACCTCATTTTGCCATAGAGAAAAATGTTACCGATTGGCAAACAGCCTTCGAAAATAATTTTGATGCCATGCAGTGGTGGGAAAATCATAAAAATGAGTTTCCAACTCTTTATAATTTTGCCCTTAAAATATTATCCATTCCAGCTAGCAGTGCAGCAAGTGAGCGCACATTTTCATGGTCCGATTTCACCCATTTTCAATACCAACCGTCCCAGTATCGATACCAACTTGCATTCCAAATTTCATCAAAATATCTCAATTTTTGCGCGAGTTAGAGTGTTTACAGACGGACGGATGGACGGACATGGCTCAATCGATTTCTCTTTTCACCCTGATCATTTTGATATATATAAGTATATATGTATCTATCTCGATTATTTCATTCTGTTACAATCCACCGTTATGTGATTAAAACTATAATACTCTGTGTACTAGTACAGCTGAGTATAAAAAGTATTAATGAAAACAAGAATAAAGAATGAAATAATGCCTAATTTGTATGCACGAATTTTTTCCTTTTATATAATAACTTCTCATTTTCTATTAAAAATGAAATATAACAGTATTGATGAAAACAAGAATAAATAAATGAAATAATGCCTAATTTGTATGCACGAATTTTTTCCTTTTATATAATAGCTTTTCTAATTTTATATTAAAAATGAAATAAAAAAGTATCTACTAATAAAAATAAAACAAATTGATTTTTCATTTTATCGCTTTGAAAAGTTTTTAATCGTTTATTTAAACTTTTGATATGTAAAATAAAGCGGCTGATCCGCACTCATACAAAGATTACAGAAAATAAAGAATTGAAAATGCAAGAAAAACGGCTTTAAAACTAAATCCAGCATACATACATACATATATATGTATGTACATACTCAGTGGCGGATCCACGGGGGGGGTTGTTTTGGGGGTTCAACCCCCCCCCCCTTGTGGTTTATCATAGATCCCAAATTAATGCCCTTATAGATTCTGCGCCCAAATTTCCCAAACTGATCAAGGAAAACTATCATTCCAAAAGCAATGGTTGGACCACATAACATCCAAAATATGTACCTACATGCGAAAAAAGTTCATGTAGGTACCTTTGGACGCACGTGCATAAAATCAAATTTGTCAAATGCTATTCGCAAATTGCCAAATCGCAAATTTATTTTCTTTTTTTTCTTATCCCTATTTTTATCGGGATTGTACAGAATTAATTTGGTCAGAAATGTCTGAATCGTTGGAGAAATTGCCTTTTTCAGAGGCATTTCGCAATTCTTGTTTAAATTAATCTTTTAAAAATTTGAGTATATAAAAACAAGAACAAGAAAAATTCTATTAAAAATATAAATATAACCAAAAAGTACTACATACATATATTCTTATTTATTTTGGCTTTAAATGCAAGGGTAAGTGAAATTGATGATCAATTTGCCACCAATACCATACGATACTCATTCGCACGTACCAATGCAAAAATATACATACATGCGTTATACATGTTATTTAGAACTTCAATTGAAACCTCCTGCACTTTATGTGATGACATACATATTGTTAATTTGGAGGGTTTTGATTTTGTTGTGTTTAAGGTGCGGGAAATGGCGCAACTAGTATATAGAATAATAATAGTAGGTGGTATTAGTCCATATTTTCACCAGCGCACATAGGTAGATTTTCAAGTTTTATGCGGCCAAAAATATTTTATTGGGTCATATTAATAAAACCCAAGCATTTGCTTTTGCTTAAGATTTCAGATCTTTTACTCAAATTTTGAAATTTCGTTCATACAAATTATTGTCAAATTTTTTAAATCTTAAGTAAAAGCATTTGCTTGGTTTTTATTAATACGGCCCATTGTCTACATCTATTCCAAATTGCTTGTTTAATGCAAAATTTTAATAATTTGAGTTAAAAGTCGATTTTATTGAAAAATATATACAGTGACTCAAAAAAGAAAATCATACGCCAAAGTTTTTAAGTTTATTTCAAAGAGTTCTGTCGAAAATTTTACTTTCTTATTTTAGTTTAAAAATATGGAAAATTTTTCAATAAAAATCGTTTTAAGCTTATAGAAAAAATCTGAAAAATCGTAGAAATTTCTGAAAGTGGATTAAAAATTTCAAAGCAAGGCCATAATTTATAGAAGATTTTGAGGAGATTTCTAAGAGTACTGTTATGTAGACAACCCATTTTATTGTAAAAAGTGAAATTCTCAATGCTGAAAAATTCCGTCAATCTTAGAAGTTTTTTTCTGTAGGGTGTAGGGTGAGACCGTTCCAATTAAAATTTCCGAAAAGCCAATGAAAATTTTCAAAAAGTTGAATGTTGCATATTGTTATATTAAAATTGAATGAGCTGCAAAATTGCATACTCAAAACTCTTCTAAAAAATGTAGCTTTAGGATTCTTAGCCCCTTTTTATGATAAGTATTTCCTTGACTTTGAAAAATTGGAAACACTAAAAATACGAAAGCAGGTAATTTTCCAAATAGGCCAATTTTTAATCCATTGTTGATAATTTCTGGCTTTGCATTTTTCCGTAGAGAAATTGACGGGTAATCGATCGGAGGCGATAATATAACTAAATTGCGTTTGAATTAAAAAATTAACAATATTTTTTCAAGAAAGGCCGATATGCTTAAAAGCTTCAAAATGGTGGGTCTTTTATTATGCTAGGTTGACGATTTCTTCAATAAATAATGATATTTACCTGAAGCACTCGAATCCATGATGTTTACTTTGATAACTGTCTTAAAACTGAAAATATTGACGTTTAAAAATGGGTTACTTAAAATACGTAAAAAAAAATCGAAAAAGTGAGAGAATAATAAGTTTCGACTAGCGGCAGGGACACCCCCGTTGTCTATAAAAGCCGAGAAGACCGGTTTATTATCGCCCGGTCTATTATAAACGTAGAGCAATTTTGGATTTTGTATTTGCACCAATTTTAAAATTTTCAGCATTAATTCGTAAAATCTACCTATGTGCAGCGTCTGCCCTTAAAAACATCTTCCAAAAAAAGAAATTTTCAAAACCCCCCCTTGCCGAAATCCTGGATCCGCGCCTGTACATACTACATATATTTATACGACACACATATTAAAAATGTACATGATCGTACAGTGTATCTTCAAACGATCATTTCTGTTTAAGTACAACTCATACAACGATCGATCAAACGATAATTTCTACTTATGTACAAATCATTGTTTTGTACATTTCTTTCCAACCAAACATTTGTTCGTTTGACATCGAACGTACAAAAGCTTTACTGTGTAACCTAAATCAAACGCAAGTCGTCAATTTAACGCACGCACGCAAATTTTTCATATGCGTTGAACCGAAATTGACTTGCGTGCGTGTTCAGATAAAGAAATAGAAAAATACAGAAAATCAGAGAAAATCTTGTTATTTTGTGGAATATGTACCTAACAGACACGATATCAAAAGTAAGTGTCAATTTTTTTTGCAAACAATCACCCACAATGCTTAATTTCAACTGTCACGCAAAACAAAAATTGGGCGTCGAATTTGCTTTTACGCACGCCGTTCAATTTCGGTTATAGTACATTCAGATTGACTTCATTTAACGTGATAAATGAACAAACCTTGTTCGTTAAACGAGACCGTTCAGACTGCAGTTCTGTGTTTACTTTTGACAGCTGGTTGTTTTCATTTCAAAACCGTAAACTAACTTTAGAAATGGTTCGGCACGGAAAATTTTTCGTAATTTTTAAAATAATAATTTTCTTAGCATACCTTTTTAAAATATTGGAGGAGATATACTCAAATGCTATAATTAAGCGCCTACGAGAGTGTCGAAGAGTGGTAGAAAATGCTTTTGGTCAATTAAAAGCAAGATTTTGAAATGTAATCGCCCCATACCTGTATTATAGCACTCTCGAATGAGGCGGACCACTTAAATTTTTTTCTTTTCACGTATTCCATTTTTAAATTAATTGCGAACAACGGCGTTTGTTTCTACACTTCGTTTTTTTTTTTTGACACTTGCCGATTTTCGACCTGTTCGTTTAGAAACTTGGGTATGTTCCCTGTAAGTAACGACATTTTTGCTAATGCAACACTGCGCGAAACTGGGTTTTGAACGTGTTAAATTATTTATCTAGTTTCAATTCCAACAACAATTTCCGTGCAATTTATCACGTTCAAGAACTGGGTTTGCCCATTTATCAGGTTGTAGGCCATTTAACACGTTAAATGAAGTCAATCTGAATGTACTATTACTCCCATACAAGTTTTATGGGCATGAGAAATTTTTGACAGTAAATTGACGGCGTGCGTTTGATTTAGGTTACACAGTTACTCGTATCGCTTATTCGGGTAAACATCATGTGTATGAGTTGCATTGCACTGTGTCAGATCGATGAGCCGAAAACCTTACTCGAAGCAGAACACTGATATGGATCTCTGAAGTTCTTTGACACATAAAAAATATAACTCAAACAAAAAATTAATGATTATTTCTGATATATAAAATATCTCTCAAGGAATAACTGTTATTTCTGATCAAAAAATAAAAATAAAAATAAAAATAAAACTAAAGAAATCATTATTTCTGAAAGATAAAATATCACTCAAGGAATAAGTGTTATTTCTGATCGAAAAAGATAAAACTCAAAGAATAACGATTATTTTTGATGAATTTTATAAAAACTCAACATATAAACATCGATTTTTGTTATAGCCTCATAATGATTAGGGTCCTTGGTTCCCTTCTAATAAATGGATTTGAAAATCCAGTGTTGAATTCATTGTCCAAGTCGAATGTTTCTTGTCATAGATGGCCAAAACTATCCCATTCAAACATTTCTATTTTATGAAGCGATGAGAGAATGAGGAGAATAACTCGCTCACGCGTCTCGTCAAAACAATGTTGCCAACATTTCCAATTTATGCGGAAAAGGGAATTTTAAGTAGAAGGGACTTTTTATAATGCAAATAGTGCGATAAGTAAAATTTTTTCGACCGTAATGCTAAACGGCTTAACGTACATTTCTATTAAAATATGATTTAAAATTAAATAATAAGTAGTGAAAAAGTTTTTTCATCCTTTTCTTACTTTTTTATATGAATTGTATACATATATGGTTATGGTTTCCGTGATTATAAAAAAATTAATAAAATAATCGCTAAAGATATACTCGAAAATACGGCTCGTTATGTACTATGTACACTAGGCTGGGTCAATTTTCTAAGCCATAGTGTTCCTAGCAAATTCGGATTCTGCATTAAATTCTATGAAAAAAAGTCTTCTAGAGCATGCCTCTAAAATCAATTTTGAGCTTGCCCATTTTCGATTGAAGTTTATGTCGAATTGTTTTAAGTATAGCAACCCATACTCTTTTAAATTCAACCAGTAATTTTAACATTATCGCTTTACTTTCTTTTTCATTTTGTTTGTCACTTTAAACACGTTTAATAATGTATAAAAAGTTGGATTTCGCTGTTGCGGTTTTGTTGAAAAAAAGCATGTTTCTAAACAACTTCCACTCGTTTAAACGCAAAATGAAAATATCCAAATTCCACAATTTTTGACTAAGAACAATAAAGTAACACTTTTCTAAAGCAAAATCTTCTTCTGATTCCGAATATCACATATACTTGCTTGTGGTTGATCTAGTTTCCGAGATATCCTGGCCTAAAAATGATTAAGATGCAAAAATTGCTGTTTCTGCGCTAATTTTGACATAGTGTAGCATAAACATTTTTCCATAAATCAAAAAGCTAAGAACAGCTGCTTAAAGTATGTATTTCATTCTTTCAATTGCCACTTAGTTTGCTCAAATATATTGTTTCTTCACTGAGATATTGCACTTTAAAACGATGCATGTTTATCCATTCTGGGGCAAAATGCGCCAAGTGTAGGAGGTAAAAAATTTTATGTCACGGATTTCGCTCAAATTTGGCTAAGTTCCTACTATAATTACTAGGTATACGTATTGGAAAGGATTTTCTCCTATCTCATTTTCTTGAAGAGTTATACGTGTTTGAATATGCTCGTTTTTTCAAGGGGCAATGTATGGATAAACATGCATGGTTTTAAAGTGCAATATCTCAGTGAAGAAACAATATATTTGAGCAAACTAAGTGGCAATTGAAAGAATGAAATACATACTTTAAGCAGCTGTTCTTAGCTTTTTGATTTATGGAAAAATGTTTATGCTACACTATGTCAAAATTAGCGCAGAAACAGCAATTTTTGCATCTTAATCATTTTTAGGCCAGGATATCTCGGAAACTAGATCTACCACAAGCAAGTATATGTGATATTCGGAATCAGAAGAAGATTCTACTTTAGAAAAGTGTTACTTAATTGTTCTTAGTCAAAAATTGTGGAATTTGGATATTTTCATTTTGCGTTTAAACGAGTGGAAGTTGTTTAGAAACATGCTTTTTTTTCAACAAAACCGCAACAGCGAAATCCAACTTTTTATACATTATTAAACGTGTTTAAAGTGACAAACAAAATGAAAAAGAAAGTAAAGCGATAATGTTAAAATTACTGGTTGAATTTAAAAGAGTATGGGTTGCTATACTTAAAACAATTCGACATAAACTTCAATCGAAAATGGGCAAGCTCAAAATTGATTTTAGAGGCATGCAGTTTAATGCAGAATCCGAATTTGCTAGGAACACTATGGCTTAGGTTCCGCCCATACAAATTGACCCACCCTAATGTACACTAAGGTGGAGTGAAATCATATGGAGATTTTTTTTTTGTTCTTTTTTTGAACGTACCAGCAATGAAAAGTTGCCTTTATACGAGTTAATGAACCCCACAAAATTTTATGGCGATAGGATGACGTTTTGAACTGCCTCCAACCCCGCAAAGTTAAAAGCAATAAGCACGATCTGGTACAAATATGAAATTTTTAAAATTATAAAATTAAAAAACAAAGTATGAGGATTGATAAACATGGCTAAGCTGAGTATTAAAGTGAATTATTTTTTTTTTTAAACAACAACAACAAAAGTTATTAAAGGTCAAAGTTTATATTATGCATTTTTTAAATTGCAATTCCTTAAAACCTACTGAACCGATTTTGAACATTTTTATACCATTCGATAGGTATTTTGATTCCCTTTAATTTGATATACATTTTATATATGAAAAGTAAGGGGGGTAAAAGGGGGTTGACCCCCGCAAGGGGGGTATTACGGAACCCACATAAAATGTGGAAAACCAAATTCAGACATTGCGGCATACAGGCAATTCCTATTCGTGCTATCAAAAGCGGCTTTAAAATCGACAAAGAGATGGTGTGTGTCGGATCCTTTTTCATGGGTTTTTTCCAATATTTGTCGTATTGTGAAGATCTGGTCGATGGTAGATTTACCAGGTCTGAAGCCACACTGATAAGGTCCAATCAGATTGTTGACGATAGGCTTCAGTCTTTCGCACAATACACTTGCTAAGACCTTATATGCGATATTCAGGAGGCTAATTCCACGATAATTGGCGCGTACTGTGGAGTCTCCTTTTTTGTGGATTGGGCAGAGCACACTTAAGTTCCAATCGTCGGGCATGCGCTCGTCCGACCATATTCTGCATAGGAGTTGATGCATGCTCCTTATCAACTCTTCGCCACCATGTTTGAATAGCTCGGCTGGCATGCCGTCAGCGCCCGGGGCCTTGTTATTCTTAAGCCTAGATACTGCTATTCGCACTTCGTCATGATCAGGTGGTGGAACATGCCTACCATCATCTGCTATTGGGGATTCGGGTCGTACATCTTCTCCTTCCGCACTTTCACTGTTGCCATTATCTAGCAAGGAGGAGAAGTGATCCCTCCACAACTTAAGTATGCTCTGGACATCAGTTACCAGATCACCGTTATCATTCCGGCAGGAATTTGCCCCGGTCTTGAAACCTTCAGTCATCCGCCTGATTTTTTGGTAGAATTTTCGAGCATCGTTCCTACCCGCCAGCATCTCAAGCTCTTCACACTCGCGCCTTTCAGCCTCCCTTTTCTTCTTTCGAAAAAGGCGCCTCTCTTCCTTCTTCGCCGTTCGATAACGCTCCCATACGCTTC
This sequence comes from Urophora cardui, assembly GCA_960531455.1. Classification (NCBI taxonomy): domain Eukaryota; kingdom Metazoa; phylum Arthropoda; class Insecta; order Diptera; family Tephritidae; genus Urophora; species Urophora cardui. Next base: position 51,455,705 of record OY482671.1, on the reverse strand, counting down.
GCGTTGCGCCCGCACACAATGTAGCCCTGTAGGCGGCGTTCTTTCTTTCCGAGGCATCGCGACATTCCTTGTCGTACCAGGTGTTCTTGTGGGCTCGCTTGTATCCTATAGATTCCTCAGCGGCGATACGAAGTGAACGAGCGATGTGTTCCCATTCCTCAGATACATCGTTTGGTGAAGGGTTGCTCTCAGAGAGCAGGAGTGAGAGCCGAGTGGTGCATTGATTGGCTGTCTGCGTCATGTGCAGCCTTTCGACTTCAAACTTTCCTTGCTGTCCTGCTGGCACATTCTTTGCTGCACAGAGGCGGGTGCGTACCTTGGCTGCTACAAGATAGTGGTCGGAGTCGACATTGGGACCACGGATTGTGCGCACATCTAGGATGCTGGAGCTGTGTCTGCCGTCGATCATGACGTGATCAATTTGATTTCGCGTTTTTCGATCAGGAGACAGCCATGTGGCTTGGTGTATTTTTTTGTGCTGGAATCTGGTACTGCTAATGACCATGTTTCGTGACCCGGCGAAGTCGATCAGCCTCGTCCCATTGGGACTGGTTACGTCGTGGAGACTGAATTTTCCGACTGTGCTGCCAAAGATACCTTCCTTACCCACCCTGGCATTAAAATCGCCAAGCACAATCTTAATGTCGTGACGGGGGCAGCGGTCGTAGGCATGCTCTAACTGCTCATAGAAAGTGTCTTTGATCGCATCGTCCTTCTCTTCCGTCGGGGCGTGGGCGCAGATAAGAGATATGTTGAAAAATCTCGCTTTGATGCGGATGGTGGCTAGACGCTCGTTCACTGGCGTGAACGACAGTACTCGGCGGCTGAGTCTCTTTCCCACCACAAAACCAACACCAAATATACGCTCCTCTGCATGGCCACTGTAATATATATCGCAAGGCCCACATTTCTTCTTGCCTTGCCCCTTCCACCGCATCTCTTGTATGGCGGTGATGTCAGCTTTCACTCTTTCGAGGACATCAACCAGCTGGGCAGAGGCACCTTCCCAATTAAGGGTCCGGACGTTCCAGGTGCTTACCCTCAAATCATAGTCCTTTAATCGTTTGCCGTGGTTGTCATCAGAAAGGGGTGGTCTCATCCGAGGCTTTGTTGTTGTTTTCATTGGATAGGATTTTTACGTGGTGGGTCCCAAGCCCGACGCACAACCCGCCCTGCGGGAGTTGTATATTGTTACACGTTTATATAGCGAGCCGCTTGCTCCAAGACAGACGCCCGCTCGCAGCCGCACCTTCTGGTGAACAGACGCTGCAGTTATTCCCCTCAACAAGCCCTTAAACCGAATATGTCGGAGTGGCCTTGTCGAGTTGTCGCCTTCTCACTTTAGTTCACCACCAAACGGGTGTTCGGTGGCTATCCAGAGGACACTGCGCGGAAGTCGTGAGCTGCTTGCTCCGCATGCAAAAGAATCGCTCTGGCCACCCCCAGGTGGATGGCAGTCAGAAGCTTTCCCCACTTACGTGGACTTTTACACACGAAGCCATCCTCCCTCCTCGCTTGTATGTTTGCTGGCGTTTTTTCTGTTTTTGATATTTTTATCTACGGCCGTTCAACGGTAATCGCCTATTCTCTTTTAGCCGCTACGACCATATAGAATTATTGGATCATGGTTCATACAAAATGCTTATATGTGATCTTGTGTACGTGTGAAAGCAGAAGAGAAAAAATTGGTACTCGTGCCTATGGGATGGCCATCTATGTTCTTGTTAGTGTAATCATGGGCAGTAATATATGTATTATATTAGATATATGATAGTAACTTACTCTAAAAAATAAATAAACCTGTACATATGTATGTACAATCTATGTTTTCAAATATTTAAGACTCACTCTTTTTATATTTTTAAAAATCATACAAAGTTTTTAAAGGCCTATATTTTGTTTCAGTGGCAACGTACTTATCCCCTATTGAGACTCATTGCTCGAATATAGAGTATTTTCCACAGTGGGATGAAGAAAAAACAACTAACGAGGATGAAAATTCAAGACTGCACCTGGCACGGTCATGTATTGCTTTATTTGTAATCAGGTAATATATATGTATGTACTTATCTTTACACCAGAGGTCTTCGTTTCATAGCACTGAGGTGCAACGCTCAACTCACACAGATTGTTATACTCTCTCGTTTTGTCGTAGTAAGAGCGCAAAAGTTACATCTACGACCGTACGATGATTCAGTTGCTTGCGGGCATAGTGTATAACGTACAGTGACTTAGCTCATCGAAAATCGATTAAAAAAGTCGATATATGGTCGATGTGCCATCGCAATTGATGGGCAGACCAGCATGGCGTCAATTTTTGAAGGGCAGTTCAGCATGGCGGCCGGAGGTGGTTGTTGTAAAAATACATATATATTTCTCAAAAATTTAGGGTTGCTGCTCTCGTTTTTGTCTAATTCAGGGTTTCGTGGAGATTCTGCACCTCATAAACCCTGATAAAATCTGAGGAAGTCTTACCGTGTTTCAAAACTTTAAGTAGCCTGAGAACAGAAAAATCTAGTTTTTTGTCCAACTACATTTTCAGAATTGGGATATAGATTTTATTGTATCATTAAATTAATTAGAAAGTAACAATTTTTATGAAATCTTAAAACTAATTAAAAGTAATATATATAAAATTTTAAAACTAAGGTACAATGTCGTATCGTTCATTAACATATTTATCTTGCACTAGAATTGCATACATATATTAATTACGTGTGTACGTACATTCAATGTATTTAATATTAAAAAATAAATCTCAGATATTAATTCACTTTAAGTACTCAAAAAGGGAAACTTTCCATTATTCCAGCACGCCTCGAGAAAAATGACTTATACAGGGGTGTAAGAGGGCTCTCACAGATCCCAAATGTGAAAACCAAACTTGCCGGAACCCCTTTTTGCGTTGGCGGCATTCGGCCGCGCTTCAAAAAAATAACCCTCAGCCGGCAGAATTCTCTTTCTGTATTAAAATCCATGGACTACAGTGGTTTTGTATATAACACCTTTTGCGCACGTTTGTGTGCGTATAGTGTTTCTACATAGTAAAATTAGCAACTTTAACAACAAATATCTCGGAAATTACAAGCCTTCGGCAAGTTTGGTTTTAAGATTTGGGAACTATGAGGGCCCCTCTACACCCCTGTATAAGTCATTTTCCTCAGGGCGTGCTGTAATAATGGAAAGCCGACCTATCTTTTCTGCTTTCTCCGGCCAATTTTGATTGTTCAATGAACGCGGACTCCGGATGGGGTAGTTTGACAATTCGCCTCAAAAGCTATGGGTATGTTCAGAAACGCAGCATGAAACGCAACAGCGGCAGTACAAAATTTTTTGCTGATTGTGATGAGCTATGCTTAATAAAAATTTACGTTTATGAACGCTCTGCTTGTACTACAAAGGCAGATTGTGCTTCAAACTGAGCTTCCGAACGAAGCCTATGAATGTTATGCTTGCCTGCGGTTACACTTACACTATCCCTGTAACTTCAACACGAACAATACTACCCAATGGCACAGTTCATATGTAAAGTGGCCGCAACACAACACCAGCACAATCCTAGAATTTCACTCAACCATCCTCATGACCAGTCAGCAATATTTCATACAATTTTCCCCTACTATCCACATCACCATCATTTGCTTCTTCTTCGTCTTCAAAAACGCCACCATTTATTGGCCATTCATAATGCTACAATCAGCATCCTGTTCATCGCCGGCATGCACAATTTTTTCATAAACACTTTGACTAAAGCCTGGTTTTCATTAGGTCAAATTCACTGACGTCAAATCACTGTCCTAGATGACAATATGTCATTTTGAGTCAAATGTGTTTTCATTAGGTTTCAAAAACTGACATGAAGTCGATAGAGCAGTGTGGGTCAAAGATTGCCGTCAAATTTTGGTGTCAGTTGATTGACAGTCCGTTTTCATCTCCGCTGTCAAACGTGAAGTAAAAGCTTTTGACAGCCGGGCAGCAAGGTCAGTTTTCTCACCCGTGGTTTTCTTGTGGTGGTGCTGTAGCATGTCAGAAATATTTGAGCACATTCAACTCGTAATTTAAAACACAAAAATATGGAATGCACTAAAAGTGCATTCAACCTATCTCATTTATTAAAATTTATAACGTAAACAAACAACAGCCAAATTTTATGCTGACGCCGTATTTCTGATTTGTCGCATTTGCCTTTAAGCTAAGTCGTATGTACGTATGTATGTGCACGGGCACTTGACTACACTTTAAATGCATAAGCCGTACATATGTACATACATATCTACATAGCTAGTAAGAATTAGTGTAAATATGTATTATAGTAAATAAGTAGTACATAAGAAATTTTGTGTATAAAAGGGATTGATTTTGTTCAATAAACAATCAATTATTGACTCGCTGTCTTAATAGCGAGACCACAAAATACTTGTTTTATTCGCCGAAGAAAGGGCGACAGAATATGGCGATCCTGCCAGTTAAACAGGATCCTGCCAGTTAAACAGGATCCTGCCAGTTAAACAGGATCCTGCCAGTTAAACAGGATCCTTGCCAGTTAAACAGGATCCTTGCCAGTTAAACAAGACATCCTTGCCAGCATCCTTGCCAGACAAACAGGATCCTTGCCAGTTAAACAAGACATCCTTGCCAGCATCCTTGCCAGACAAACAGGATCCTTGCCTGTTAAACACACCAGGATCCTTGCCATTGATCCTGCCAGATCCTGTCATTAACCAGTCGTTTACACTACATGGTGATGGACGAAGTAAACGCAATATTTGAGAAATGGGAAAAGTATTTTAGTGAGCAGCAGACAGAGCAACAAGCCCAAGAAGAAGAACAACAAAATAAACCCGAACAACAACAAGAGCAACAAGCCCAAGAAGAAGAACAACAAAATAAACCCGAACAACAACAAGAGCAACAAGCCCAAGAAAAAGAACAACAAATTAAACCCGAACATCAACAAGAACAGCAACAGCAGCCAGAACGACAAGGTCCTAGAGCAATTACAATCGAGGAGTACAGGCGACGGCAACAACGCCCAGCTCGCAGAGAACCTGCACAACCACAGAAACCTTTATACCACAGGAGACGTGGTGGTAAAAAATACCAAGCGCGGCGACGAGTTGCCGAACTCTACCAACAACTAGTATTCGCAGATTCTATTGCAAAACGGAAGCATATAAAAAAACTAATAGCGATTGAAAGGCTTACTAATGGCCTTATTAACTGATCACTAACTAATCTTATGGCAACCTTGCGGCTGCCTATTGAAGGGCAAGAGACCAAAAATCCTTGCCGTGTCAATTCTCGATACTAAAAATTTTGCATTTTTACATATACACATTTTTCTGGCCTAAGCCACAACAATACTAATTTTAATGATTTAATTAAATAAATAAATATATATACATACAAAAATAATTATTGTGATTATAATGCCTAAATCAAGGAATTCAGTAGGCTCACTTCCTAATGAAATAGAGAACAGGGACTTAATAAGGGAATTAGAATCCTTAAGGACTCTTTGGCGTATCATAGGCATGACTAGGGAACCAACATTAGAAGACGTCATTAACCCCACGACAAAAATAGAAGAAACACAACGCATGTTTGAAAAATTCGGTATTTTCAGATTTTAGGAATTTTTTTTTAATATTCAATCAATATGGGTGGAACAACATCAAAAATTGATAAACCCAACGCAAATGTAGTTAACTCCATAGAAATTGATCACAGCGAAGCTTTAGATTCAATCAAGCTTATTCTTCTTGTTATTGCAATTGTATCTTGTATAAATTTATTTCTAAAGATTTATTCGGTACACAACAAAATTTTAAAAAAGCGATATATTAGTCGTGCAAATGGATTAGACAAGGTATAAAAATCAATACCGAATAGATCCTTTTCAATGGATAATTGGGATAATATATATGCATCACTACTAAATGAAAAATCAATTGCAGAAAAATCATACAAGTGCATTAACAAGAATGTTTTTATTAGAAGAGAAACAATTATTAAGCATTTAGGTTTTATAATAGATGCATTAAATAGAATAGGAAACGCCTTGAGGAATATAAATAGTAAGCTTACAGCCGATCATCAAAAGCAGGCATACCAAATATACCTATACGTCAGGGATAAACTTGTTTCATCGCTAGCACGATACGAGATTGAAGAACAAGTACCCACGTCATTCAAAAATTGACACAAATTTATTACTACCGGACTATCCAACGGAAGCCGAAAACAAAAATTCTTCAAACGATAAAGAAGAAACTAAAACTCATTCAGAAAGTACCAATAATTCAAACACATCCACAATGCCTCAGACAGCGGTAGATTTTATTAAAACAGCTTCATCTGTCCTACCAGAGTTTGATGGCAACTCAGAAAATCTAAATAGCTTCATAGATGCACTCGACATTCTTGACCAAATCAAGGATACTCATGAAGCACTTGCAGTGTCTATGATAAAAACAAAACTAAAAGGCACAGCAAGAAATTGTATTCAGAATGAGAATACAATACAAGATATAAAATTAAAATTGAAAAGATCAATCAAAGGCGAATCAGTAGAAGTATTAACAGCAAAACTGCTAAACATCCAACAACGCAGTAAAACAGCCAACCAATATACTACTGAAATCGAAAAATTAACAAAATCATTAGAAGGAGCATATATATCTGACGGGTTAACCTCAGATTTAGCAGGAAAATATGCTACACAAGCAGCTGTAAAGCATAGCTGTCCAAATGCGACTCATGTGAGCAATGAGAGTAAGCACTTGTGTACGTATACTCACCGATTGTCACTACTACAGACAAATAAATAGCGTAAAACGAGCGCTTACGATGGGACTGGGCGATCGCCGATTAGCAAAAATAATTAAGTTGCCTTCGACTGGCATGAAAGCAAGTGGTCGCTAGCTGGTCTTAGCTTGAAATTCTTTTGTTCTAATTACAGATGGCAAACAACAAACAAAAGTACGAAGATCTTGCATATAACGTGTGTACACAAATGTAAATATGTACGTGTATATTTGTGTTGTTTCATAATTTCGCAAAGCGTGCGCACGTGACCCTGCTCGCTCAACATCTGCAAGCAGACTAATTATTTTTAGTAATTTTTCACTTTGGCATACGGTAGGCGCACCAACACACATTCATTTTTCGGTCGTTGCTTGATTGTGGTAGTGAATCGCTTTGGACAGCCCTGCTGTAAAGGCTATGTGTAAAAATTGTTCTAATGATAAAGTAAAACTAATCATGCAAGCCGGAACGTTCACCTCAATGAACGAGGCAATTTCAAAATTTACAAACAGTTGCACTGAAGTAACAGGCAACCCAAACGCAATATTGAATATAAGACAACAAAATCATTTCCGCGGCAACTTTCGTAGAAATTTTCCAAATAACAATTATAGAAATTATCGATCTAATCAAAGATATAACAATTTTAACAGATCAAACAACAATTACTCACAAAGACAAAATAGGAATTTTGGTAACCAACAGCGACAAAATAATCGCAACAATACCAACAACACTCGCAATGTACGTAATTATACCCAGCAGGAAAACCAACAAACTCCACTCCAAACATAGAAAAAAAAATTTGTGTACTAAATTTACACCTAAACAGCTACATATCCACCAAAACAACTTTAAATAATTCAACTTCAACTCTCCTAATAGATACAGGAGCTGACATATCACTAATAAAAAAGGGTCAAATTCAAAATGATGTTAAAATTAATGAATTACAAAAAACAGATTTAAAAGGCATTGGTCAGGGTATAACAAACACTCTTGGAACAGTTAAAACAGATTTAAAGGGTGACGATCTTTTGATTCGACACAAATTTCACATAGTAGAAGATGACTTCCCAATCCCATGCGACGGAATTTTGGGACTCGATTTCATTAAAAAGTATAATTGCATTTTAGATTACCGAAATAATGAAGATAGACTTATATTACGACCATATGATTATCCAGAAAATATAGCAATTCAAATGACAAATGAACCAACCATTAATTGCATATCAGTACCAGCTAGATCAGAAGTAGTTCGACAAATTCACATAAAAAATAACAATACTGAATTATTCATACCACATCAACAATTAGCAGAAGGAATTTTTATTGCCAATTCAATAGTAAATCCAAATCAAGCATTTGTTAGAATTATTAATACAACAGATAAAAATGCAACTATTCAAAATTACAATATTAACACAGAAAACTTAGACGACTACATAATTATAAATAATAAACAGAAAAATGAAGCAAATAATAAAGAAAAATTAGAAAGATTAAATAAAAATTTCCCATCATTTGCTAAATCTCAACTTAATACTTTATGTTCAGAATTTATTGATATATTTGCATTAGAATCAGAACCTATAACCACTAATAATTTTTACAAACAAAAACTTTATATGAAAGACGACAACCCAGTTTATGTAAAAAACTATAGAATACCAGAAGCTCACAAACAGGAAATTAATAAACAAGTAAATAAGCTAATACAAGACGACTTAATAGAACCATCAATGTCAGAATACAATAGTCCTATTCTACTAGTACCGAAAAAATCACTCCCAGGTAATAACGATAAAAGATGGAGACTAGTTATTGACTATAGACAGGTAAATAAAAAATTAACTGCAGATAAATTTCCATTACCAAGAATCGACGATATTCTAGACCAATTAGGTAGAGCAAAATATTTTTCTTGCTTAGATTTAATGTCCGGTTTTCATCAAATAGAATTAAGCCCAGAATCCCGAGATATAACATCGTTTACAGCAGACAATGGTACCTACCGTTTCAAAAGATTACCTTATGGTCTTAAAGTAGCCCCAAATTCATTTCAAAGAATGATGACTTTAGCATTCGCCGGTCTAAAACCATCACAAGCATTTTTATATATGGACGACTTAGTGGTATTAGGATGCTCCGAAAAGCATATGATTAAAAACTTAATAGATGTATTCACAACTTGCAGAAAATACAATTTAAAATTGCATCCAGATAAATGTCTATTTTTCAACCAAGAAGTTACTTATCTTGGACATAAATGCACAAGTAAAGGAATTTTACCTGATCCCACTAAATACAAAATAGTTCAAAATTATCCAACTCCCAAGAATGCCGACGAAGCTAAAAGATTCGTTGCATTCTGCAATTACTATAGAAGATTTATACCAAATTTCGCGGAATACTCTAGAATATTAACAAGACTTTGTAGAAAGAAAGTAGTATTTAATTGGACAGAAGAATGTGAGAAATCATTCAACTATCTAAAAAATGCATTAATTAGCCCAAACATTTTACAATATCCCGATTTCAATAAAGAATTTTACATAACAACAGATGCAAGCGGATACGCCTGCGGAGCAGTACTAAGTCAAGAATACGAAGGAAAACAATTACCAGTTGCTTATGCCTCTAGATCTTTCACAAAAGGCGAAATAAATAAAGCAACGATTGAAAAAGAATTAGCAGCCATTCATTGGGCCATCACTTATTTCAGACCGTACATCTACGGCAGAAAATTCACAATTAAAACAGACCATCGACCCTTAACTTACCTTTTTTCGATGAAAAACCCATCATCAAAATTAACTAGAATTCGACTAGATTTGGAAGAATATGACTTTGGGGTGGAGTACATAGCAGGAAAAGAGAATTATGTAGCAGACGCACTATCGCGTATAGATATACAAGATTTAAAAGAAATGTCAATTGAAGCATGTAAAATATTGAAAGTTACCACAAGATCGGAAACTAAGGAAAAATCCAGTAATAATATAAAAAATGAAGAAAAATGTCACAATGAGAACCCTATAATATACGAAGCGCTTAATAAATGTGAAGTAAAAAAGCTAGCTCAGCTCGTTTTCGACCCCCCGAAACTGCAGTTCAAAAAGGGAAAGAAAATTTGTAGCGAAATAAATATTGATAATTTAATTGTTGAGGCGAAGATTGATTTAGATCAATTCTTTGCCAGGCTTATGAAAAAAGCCGGCAATTTGAAAATAAACAAAATACAATTGTCCTTAGGAGACAAATTGTTTAAGAATAATTATACTCGAGTAGATAAATTTAAAGATAAAGGTACCAAAGTTCTCAAAAATTTAATCATTGCATTAACTCCGGAAGTTATGCATGTGACAGATAATGAAAAAATTAAAACTATTCTTCATAAATATCACGATGATCCTGTTAATGGTGGCCACCCAGGAATCAATCGTACAACAAATAAAATAAAACAAAAATTCCATTGGAAAAATATGAAAAATGACATAAAACAATATATTAAAAAATGCGATCATTGTAATAAAAATAAAACAAGAATACATTTAAAAGATCCAATGACTATAACCGAAACACCAACTAAGGCATTCGATGTAGTTCAAATTGACACAATTGGACCATTTCCAAAATCATTGAATGGAAATGAGTATGCAGTCACCATAATATGTGACTTAACCAAATATCTAGTAGCAATTCCAATTGAAAGTAAACACGCAAAAACAGTAGCCAAAGCTATATTCGAACATTTTATTCTCATTTATGGATGTATGAAAACAATACTGACAGACATGGGAACCGAATATAAAAATAACGTTTTTCAAGAACTAAGTAAATTGTTAAAAATTGAACACAAAACCTCAACACCTTACCATCATCAAACGTTAGGCACTGTTGAACGTAGCCATAGAACATTCAATGAATATGTACGTTCATACATATCCATTGACAAAGACGATTGGGATGAGTACCTCAAGTACTTTACTTATTGTCATAATACAACACCTTCAACAGTTCATGGTTACTGTCCTTTTGAACTAATATTCGGAAAACCAGCACCGACATACGAATTTTTACAAGAAGATACAATCAGCCCACTGTACAACTATGAGGCTTATGACAAAGAAGTTAAATATAGACTTCAAATAGCACAAGAAAGAGCTAATAGATTAGTAAGACAAGCAAAAGAAAAACAAAAAATTTACTACGATAGGAAAATTCAGCATAAGGAAATAAATATAGGAGATTTAGTCTTAGTAAAAGATGAAACAGGTCATAAATTAGACAGTAGATATAAGGGACCCTATAGAGTAATAGGTATTGATAAACATAATAACTATAGTTTAATTCCCTATAGAGTAACAAATATTAATAATCACAATAATTATTCACTAAGCTACATGAATAAGAAAATCATAGTACATAAAAATAGACTTAAACCTATAGAATAAGAAATTTTCACTTTTTCCAATAAATGTAAGTATGTAAGCACAAAACAAAAACTGAAATGTTAATTTTACCGAAATAAATAAATAAACACAAGCAAGTAAAATAAGCAATCCATTAAATGTAATAGAATGCTCATACATTGACCCTACAAATGTATAAGCATTCTTTTTAGGAAAGGAGGTGTAGCATGTCAGAAATATTTGAGCACATTCAACTCGTAATTTAAAACACAAAAATATGGAATGCACTAAAAGTGCATTCAACCTATCTCATTTATTAAAATTTATAACGTAAACAAACAACAGCCAAATTTTATGCTGACGCCGTATTTCTGATTTGTCGCATTTGCCTTTAAGCTAAGTCGTATGTACGTATGTATGTGCACGGGCACTTGACTACACTTTAAATGCATAAGCCGTACATATGTACATACATATCTACATAGCTAGTAAGAATTAGTGTAAATATGTATTATAGTAAATAAGTAGTACATAAGAAATTTTGTGTATAAAAGGGATTGATTTTGTTCAATAAACAATCAATTATTGACTCGCTGTCTTAATAGCGAGACCACAAAATACTTGTTTTATTCGCCGAAGAAAGGGCGACAGAATAGTGCTATTTCTAGGTTGCACAAAAACTTGGAAATCGTTTACTAATAACTCTTCCATTTTCTGATATTAAAATACTATTAACAAAATAAGTAAATAAATTTATAATACTCGCACAATCACAATCAGCTGTGCGCTCGACAAACCAGGGCCCCGGTGCAAAGGATTTTTTCGTTTGCTCCGCTTCCAAAATTTTTTGCTGCTCTTATGCCCATATGACACTACGTTTTTTTTTCCGGTATTCTACAAGGTTTTTTGGAGTGAAGGAGATGGTCAAATACAGTTTTGCGTTGGTGCAAGCGAGCAAGCTATATTGAAAAAACCAAACGAAATACCAACAAAATACCATCTAGGCAGGTTTTTCTGACAATTGTTTTAAGTTAACAACTATAAAATAAATTATATATAAAATAAAAAATATATGGAAATACAAATTTTAAATTTGCCTCTTGTAAGCTTCTGCTTTGGCCGTAAGGGGAAAGAAGATGTCCGGAAGAAAAAGTATACTGCGCACTGGCTTCTCTTTATAACATGGAATACACAGCTACTCTGCCATCTGAGTTTCATAACTTTTATTGCAGTAATTTAAATTCCAATTTCCAAAAAAATTAATTCTTGAAATAAATATTATTTTCATTTAGTTTGAATGGCAATCAAATTGTTTTTGAGGGAGTTTTTGTCTCTTTTCAACCTACAGAAGAATTGTTTTTGTATTTTGACTTTCGGTGGATTTTCCACACCAAAAAAAAAACAAGAAAAAAACGTAGTGTCATATAGGCAATAGCTCCCATCCTTTTTTTGCATAGGGCTCCGTTCTCGCTCCGATTTTTTATATATTGGCTCCGCTTCAAATCGACAAGACTGTTTTAAATCAGATACGACAATTTTTAATGATGAAAAGAGACGCTCAACGCTTACCTGAGATAAAGGTAAACTCGAACTATTTGGCATAATCTAGGGTCGCTTTAAAACCATCTTCGGTTTTAAACCTACCTTTATTCTCTATAGCAGGCCTGCTAAACGCTCTCGTATTGAAAGTACAAAGCTCAATACATCTACAAAATTTTTATATGCATTGAAACATTTTTTGCTCATTTAGATTTTTTTATGAATTCCAATAAAATATTAAGGGTCTTCATCTAAAGTGGTAAACTGCTGGTAAATGCGGTAAAGTGATAAAATATTAATTGTAATAAATTATCTGTCAAAATTTGTATGAAAATATATTTAAGCAAAGTTTATCACTTTACCGAACGATTTTGTTGCGTAAATTTATAAATTTCGGTAAAACTCAAGTCTGACACATTGTCAGTTTTACTTTTTCAATTTAAAAGAAGAAATTGTGGTTTCCTTCGGCATTTTTTTTTGTTTATTTTATTGGGTTTTTTTTTATTTATTAATCAAGTTGACACTGACAAGAGTTTAAACAATTATTTACCAAGGTGGTTTCATGTAAAAATGCGGATAAACTGATAAACTTTAAAAATTTATTACTTTATCACTTTAGATGAAGACCACTATTATTTTAGAATTTATTTTCAAATGGTAGTATCACATACATACAAATTTTTATTTTTATTTTTTATATGAAAATTATTTGAAAACAAATTTTTTATAGTGCTTTCATATTTTGAATTTTTTTTTCATTACACTTTTGTTATTGTATATTTCGATTTCTTACGGCAGTTCTCGGGAGCTGTAATACAAAGTGCCTTTGCTCTGCACATAAAATATGAATCATAGGCACATATGTACATATAAAATTTTTTTATATCTGAGTGCTTATGGCAGTGCAAAGAAAATCTTATTTTTATATTTTTATTCGAAGGCTTTTCTTAACAAATCAGAAAAAATCGATTAAAAACCATGGACGCAAAATCAGTGAGCCATTTACAATGTTACGATCAAATTTTGTAAATAAAACAAAATATCATGCAGAAATTTCATTAAGTATATAAATCTACCTTGGCTGTTATAGCAAGTTTAATATACCTAATATACCTACATGTTTTTATTTATATCTTTTTATTGAATTAAGTTATAAGAATGGGGTTTTTACAGAAATATAGAGTTTTAAAAGGAGAATAATGTGGTATAATGTGGTATATGTAACTCAAAATCTTCTTAAGTCGACTTAAGCGGTTATTGCTTGTGGCCACAGATATAGATATATAAAGAGCTAGTGATTTTTAACTCCACTTCCAGCTTCTACCTGTAATTTGAGCTCCAGCTCCGCTCCGTGAAAAAGCCATAGCTCCTTAGCTCTTCGCTCCTTGACACGCTCCGTGGCCCTGCGAATCAGCTGTGAGCTTGACAAACGAAACAAGTTTGCCAACACGCTGGCAAATGAATTTTGTGTGTCAAATGTTGCCCAATGCGCTGGCAAACTACAATTTGAGTGTTTTCATATGGCTGTCATTTTATATGACAGCGAGTGGTCAAAACTGACTGCAAACGCATTTGACACAATATGCCAACCCGTTTTCATTTGTTTGACAATATTTGACGTCATATATGACCTAGTGAAAACCAGGCATAACTTCCGATGCTAAATAATTGCACGTAAGGTCAATATGAAACGTAATTGATATTTTTTGGTGCTTCGCCATTGAACAAATTCCATGTGGACTAATAACCATCCGCATGATACCATGTAAATTGCGTACCTGCTTCATTCAAACAAACCAACTCTCTGGCCATGCCCCGGTGCTATATAAGCATGACCTACCGTTGACAATTCTTTAATGGATTCAATGGCACCCGGATCTAGTTTATATGTGGCGATTACTTGCTCCAGTACAATATCGTGATGTATTACGGGTTCACGAACGAAGCCAAATCAAATTGGTAGATATTTTCACCTTCGGTGCCAATCCAAACAATATACTTTTCCAATGAACAGTATAGCGATGACTTTTTTTAATTTGCCATCGAATTGTACTATTTTTGTGGGCAGTAGTGTGGCGCCGTCAGGTTCCCATAATAGCTTTGTTCAATAACTCAAAATTTTTAATTGCTTTTACGAATAGTTACGAATTTTATGTTCAATAACCCAAAAAATTTGCAAAAGAGACCCAAATTGGGAGAGTAAGACTTCGAGAGAGTTGAAAATAGTTGCAAGAAAAATTTTCACTTGTAACTACTTGCAGCTTTAAAAAAAATAGAAGCGTCAAAAACATATGATCACAAAAATTTCAATTGGAAATATGCCAACATTTTAATCGCAAATTTCTAATTGCATACTAAATAAATTAGCGCAAAAAGGAATCTTGACGATGTTGTGGAATATCCAAAGTAGATTTTCGTCTTCCTAATTCAGTAATTTACATTCATTTTCAATTTCAAAGATTTCAATTACAACCTAACCTAAAAATCAAATTGTAAAAACAGCGCATCAGCTGTTTACTTGCAAATGTTTACGATTTTGTGTTCAATAACTTTGGTTGATAATTTTCTCTTTTTCTCGTTTTTACTCTTAATTTGTCACTGACGCTCTTCTTGCAAGTAAAGTTGTTGAACAAAGCTAATATTATATTATTTTATGCAGTTACCGAGAGTACACTTCCAGTGCCATAAACCCATTCGAGTAGCTGAATTACTTTCAAGTATGTTTTGACCATAAAATCCAACACCCGGTTGACCAAATACTTTAATGGCGGCAGTTGTGGTTCCAATTGCCATCAATTTGGAAATAGGATTGTATGCAAAGGCAGATAGTTTATGTGGAAAGCCATGTCGTTCAGTCCAAATTGGGAAAGAGGAATATTACCAATAAATTACTGAATTTGCGAATATTTTAAGCAGCAGCGCAATAATTGATATTTTTATTTTTATACCATGGAGGAACAATAAAGGAGAATGCATAACGACATACCTTCATACATAGTGGGGCCAGAAGTGTCATGCAAAGAGGAATGTAGAAGAATTTGACAGCTGTGGCCCCTATGGAAATGCTAGGGTGCGTGTGTGTGTGGAATATGTCAACAAAAAAATGCTTGTGTTCGTGTGTGTTTATGAAGATTGAAGAAGAAGTCAGCTGATCTTATGCATTGGCAAATGCTACACTATCAATATGAATCGCGATATTTGAATCGCGATTCATATTGATGGTTTGATGAATTGCAAACTGGTGCTACACGTTCAATATGAATATTGCGATATTTTTCTCGCTCTGAGATTCAAAATATTTTACTTCCGTCCTTTTCCCACTTTCACTTTCAATTCGTTTATTGCCAATATTGCGATCCAGATCACGGATTTCAAAATTTCTAAAAATACACGCATTTTGATGGATCGCAAAATTTTCATGCTATACAGTCAATCCGTATTGTCAATATTGCGATCCGGATCGCGGATCGCAAAATTTCTAAAAATTCGCGATCCAGGATCGCGATCCATCAATACTCGATGCTACACTGTCAATGGCTACGTTCAGAAGGCGCAACCGTGGCGCAACAGTTGCGCAACTGTTGTTTTATCTTCTGAACGCAAGGTTGAGTATTTCTGATCAACACAACATGTTGTGATTTTGGAGACTTTTTTCCATCATAAATTTTTTACGCTCACTTTACACAAAATGTTGAGCTTACGATTTTGACATATGTACAAAAATATAAATAGTGTTTATGAATTTTGGAATGTAATAAAAATGTTTCAAAGCCGCGAAATTATTGGCAATTACGTTGGGGATAATTAAAATACTAATTTGTTTATTTAATGTATCAGCTCGTTCAGAAGGCGAAAATTCTATCACTTTCCGATTACTGATATCTACACAACAGTTGTTCTCCACCGTTGCGCCTTCTGAATGTACCCAATATGAATCGCGATCCACGGATTTCGTCAATATATATTGATAATGTAGCATCTGCCATTCTCCTTTATTGTTCCTCCATGTTTTATACAAAATGGCGAAATAAAACCAAAAGATGCTTGCAAGGTTGCATATTTTAGCACACGGTTGCATTTCGATGTACTTTTTAGAAAGTTTTAAAACTATTATTTTGTTTACTAAATTTTCGCAAAATAAATAGAAACCTGTACACAAAACAAACTCTTATTACTAGAAATATGGTTTTATTTAATAATAGTCAATGAAAAGGTATTTTTATGCAACTTTTTTTTTGTTAATGATACTATTTAATTCTAAATTTTGTGACACTATCGAATGCAACTCAGCCAGAAATTGGGACCCTTGATACCAAATAAGCAACTCTTAAAATCAGCTGAGCACAGCTGTTCGACCTCTTTTAAACACATCTCAGAGTCATTTCACTGTACTCCGTACACAATGCTTGCGGGCAAGCAAAAAGATAACAACGTACACGCATACTTCGTTTTCATACGCTTTTATACGACGTCGCGCAAGCATTGGGCATCATAAAGTATTTTTCGTATTGCATTGTGCGACGTGGTATAGCAGCGCATAAAAGCGAAAAATATATGCGTGCACGTTGTTGTCTTTTTGCTTGCCCGCACGCTACTGAACGATGCGACGGTAGTAGCTGGGCACTCAACTAGTCGTTTTTCACTAATACTCAGTGTTGCCACTTTAACTATTTTGTAGCTAGATTTAGCTATAACTTTTGGCGTTTAGCTACAGATATTTGCGTTTAGCTATTAGCTATTTTTGTTAGCTTTTTTTTTTAATAGCTTAGCTATTTTTAGCTATTTTTCTTAATTTCTTTATTTTGCACATCAGTTTATCATTTTAAGCTAATGAGTCATCCGCGAGTTTATGAAAACTTGAAAGTGTATACTTATCCTTATGATTATCAAACTATACAAAAGTTGATAGTCTGGCATGCCTTCCTTATTTTATCGATTATTGGTGCATTCATATGCAAGGTTGATGCAATCAAGGCAGATCTAGGAAGGTAGGCTCGGTGGCGAATTCAGAAATTTCTCATGTATTTTGTTATTGTAAGTGGTAGAGTGTAATGTCAAAATGATAATTCGCCTTAGTTAAAATCTGAATTCGCTTGAGACTCGCCCATTCCTATTGGTCATGATGTGAATTCGCTTTGATTTTGACATTACACTCTACCTTTGTAAATAAAAAAGTAGTTTCTGAATTCGCCACCGAGCCTACCTTCCTAGATCTGCCTTGGATGCAATAAGGTTTTCGCAGTGCGCAAAAGCAACTCTGCCATACATTTTGTTGTTGCCCATTTTGCTATTTGAATTCGCAAATGACCATTGGCATCAGTGTTGCCAGATTTTTTTTGTCCCAAATCGTCAATTTAAAAATAAAAATCGTCATCCATTTTTTGCCCCATCTGCGACAAATGCAATCATGTTGTTTTCATAAGGCACATCGTTTTCGATGAAATACTGTTTTATCGCATTATGTAAATTGATAGCGTCGCAGGTTTCAACACGGACCAAGCCAAAAAAAAAAGTCTTTCACTGAAAAGTTTATACATACTCTCACTACAAGACTGAGTAATTTCATATTACTTATGTATATCAGTGGATTCATCAACGCATAATGAAAATTTAGTTGTTCGGAGTATGGCACATAGCGATTATAGCTGGTACTGCCCAAGAGCGTTTTGAATAATACTTGTTGCTTTTGTTCTTCCACGCGATAAAGCTGCCACCGTTTTAGAATCGTCGAAACTGCTTTTTATACACTTTACAAGATCATCTACGGCGGAGAATAGTAGATTATGTTGAGCAATGAATGCACTTATTCTATTCGTGTGGCAGTGCGCTCAGAACTAAGGCAATGTTGCATTTTAATGTAATAAAAGGATTTATGAAAACTTTTTTTTTTAATTATGGAAATTTGTATAAAGTAATTAATTTTTATTACGAATAAATCTATATTTTTCTGTACTTCCTAAAATCGTCATTTTGTGACATGAAATCGTCCCATCGTCATGGAGTCCAAAAATCGTCAAAATGACGATGCCATCGCCATTCTGGCAACGCTGATTGGCATACGCGATATTTAAACCGTCCTTTTCACGGTGTATTCGTAAAATTTTTCAGAACTTTATTATCAAGTTAATTGAGCAACTCCGCCAACGCTTACCGCAGAATATTCAATCTTTAAAAAATATTGAATTTTTTTCTGTAAATAAGCCAAAAATATTTGACACATTCAAGGATGAAAAGGATCACTTTAACACGGAGGAAATCACTATTTTAGAAATGCAATGGAAAAACTACACGCGTACCCATGGAAGGGAACTACCTCTACAATAAATTTTTGGGTAGACGTAAGGAAGCTTAGAAATGCTCTTAACGAAAATCCGTTTGAAGAACTACAATCTTTTGTGTTTAATTTTCTAATCCTACCGCTTAGTAATACAGAAATAGAACGTAGATTTTCTGTTATGAACGTAATAAAAACAAAGCAAAGAAATAGAATGCAATTATTTATGTTAAACTCTCTATTGACTGTTAGGTATGGTCTAAAAAGGCTTGAAAAATGTTGTAATAACTTTAAAATTCCTAACGATATTATTAAAGCAATGACTTCAATTAATAATAATTCAACCTGTGAATTAAATGAAGAAGATATGATTTTTGAAATGTTATTGAATCAAATTTTTAACTAAAGTTTAAATATTAACTAGTCGCTATTATAATTTATTTTAATACTGCAATTGAATGTACATACATACATACATACATATGTAATGAATTGATTTTTTTCATTGTAATAATCTTATTATGCGACGTACATATATAAGTACATACAAACAAATATATGTATGGCTACAATATATAATATATGTATATATAAATATTAATATATGTGAAGTTGTTTTATGTCACGTCTTTTTAAATAAATCATTATTTGGCTATTTTTTTAAAAAAAAAATTTGGCTATTTATTTTAGCTATGAAAAAAATTATTTAGCTATTTTTAGCAATTTTTTTTATTTAATTTAGCTATAAGCTTCAAAATATTCTGGCAACACTGCTAATACTGCTGCAGTTACTAACACTGCTGCAGTTAGAGTTTTGGGGATCTCTGCTTTACACCATAGATGGCCAAAACTATCACATTCAAACATTTCTATTTTATGAAGCGATGAGAGAATGAGGAGAATAAGTCGCTCACGCGTCTCGTCAAAACAATGTTGCCAACATTTTCAATTTATGCGGAAAAGGGAATTTTAAGTAGAAGGAACTTTTTATAATGCAAATAGTGCGATAAGTAAATTTTTTCGACCGTAATGCTAAACGGCTTAACGTACATATCTATTAAAATATGATTTAAAATTAAATATTAAGTAGTGAAAAAGTTTGTTCATCCTTTTCTTACTTTTTTATATGAATTGTATACATATGTGGTTATGGTTTCCGTGATTATAAAAAAAATGAATAAAATCATCGCTAAAGATATACTCGAAAATACGGCTCGGTATGTACTATATACACATATCTCATTAACTCAATATTCGGGAACTCAGATAGTTAACTTAAGCTTAGTATCCACCTCTCAAGAAACGCAAAAGTTTCATATAAAATGACGTACAAGAAATGCTCAAGAAATTTTTCTTGTGAAACTTTCTTGAGCGAGTATCGATCTCTCAAGAAATTTAGTACACTTTTTTAATACTATTTTTCAACGTTATGCGAACACAGCAACACAGGTTTCGCCAAGAAATATATCATCGAGCATTTATTTCTTAAAGAAATTTTGACGTTTGTTGTGTGTTGAAAAAAAATCGTGGAAATCGTTAGTGAAAATGGCAAAAAAGAAACGAAACATTGAATGCACAATTTTTCTAATGATGCAAGGGCATAGTTGGCATCGATTTCTCATATTTTATTCCATTCCGGCCATCAATATACCACAGTTTACCAGTAATATAATAAGTATAAATAACAACAAAATAAAACTATTGAAAACATATATTTATAGCTTTTATTTAATATTTTTTAAGAACTTACTAATTGCTTATGTTTACAAAAAGTTTATTTTGTTTACATTTTTGATGCTCTTCTTCATTTCACCTGGTATTTACGGTGGATTACTAAACGTCAAAATTTCTTGCCTACTACTATTTTTTACTCAAGAAATAAATCCAAAAATTTCTTGAGCTGTTTCTTGAGGTCGATACCAGCCTTTAAGCAAGAATAAAAAAAAAAAATAATAAAATAGATAAATATTTCGCTTAAGCGATAATCGAATATTCGCAAGAGCTAAAGCAATCATGTAATAGCATTGACAGACGGCAGCGATAATCCGGAGTATCTAGCTAATTCGGACTTAACTTGAGAATTAACTGGAGGTAATCCGGAATATCTCTTGAGTTAGTCCCCAAAATTTTAGCGGATTAGAGCATTTTGTAATGACATCCCTGGTGAAAAATGTCTATTGTGAATGAAAAGGAAGAAAAAGAAGAACCCAAGGCAGATCTAGGAAGGTAGGCGCATAAGTGAATTCAGAAATTTTGAATGTAATTTGTTGTAATTGGTAGAGTGTAATGTCAAAATGATATTTCGCCTTGGTTGAAATCTGAACTCGTTTGGGACTCGCCCATTCCTATTGACCATGATGTGATTTCGTTTTGATTTTGACATTACATTATTAGTTTTTGAATTCGCCGCTGCGCCTACCTTCCTTCAGCTGTATTGTTAATCCGCAATTCTTGCCGTCTGTCAGGGTAAAATTTTAATCGAATTAAGTGTTGCGGTAATCGGAATTATCGCTGCCGTCTGTCAATGCTATAAGAGGCTGTTTTAAGTTGTTTGCACATGATTACTTGAAAGTAGCGTGTCGAATGAGCACGATCACAACAAAACCGTAGTGTCGGCATCACTGGTTCATACAAAATGCTTATATGTGTGCGTTAGCAGTGAAGCTGATCTTGTGTACGTGTGAAAGCAGAAGAGAAAAAATTGGCACGCGTGCCTATGGTATGGCCATCTATGCTTTACACACACATATCGAGCCCTAACCGCCATAAAGTTTTATCCAACAAAATTATCGATTTTAGCTTTTTTATGGAAATAAATAATCTTTTATCACAAGCATCAGCTCCCAAAATTTCATAGCCGTGGAATGTGCGTTTTCGAAGTTAGAGACTAAATCGACGCCTGAGTAAAAGATCGCCCTATTTCAAAAGTTGTTTCAAAAACGCCCTATTTCAGAACTTGCTTCAATAACGCCCTTTTTCAGAGAAAATTCCATATATATATTTCTCTGAAATAAGGCGTTTTTGAAGCAAAATCTGAAATAGAACGTTATTGAAACAATTTTTGAAATAGGCCGTTTTTGAAACAATTTTTTAAATAGGGCGATCTTTTACTCAGCCGTCGGAATAAAATTCAAGGCTGCATTTGTATGCGAAGGAAATTGCAAAAAACCTTCTGCTGTAAAATTTACTTCTTGTTGGATACAATTTTATGGCGGTTAGGGCTCGATATATCGACGCTTCCGTACAATACTGTACTAAGTTTGAAAACTGTGTTTTGCAGGGAAAGCTCTCAAAGTTTAAATTCCATATGAAACTTCAGTTTTATGCTAAGTATAACTTCGCTTATAACTTATATTTGGATTGAAAGGTCAACACCAAAACTCGATAGCATCTAAGTTAGGGTACGCTTTATATAAAACCATAAGGAAAATAAAAACGTGCTACGTTGTTTTTCATGGCAAGCTTTCAATGTTTTTGTTCTGTAAAAATATCGAGTTGTATTATATGTACACTTTTGCTTATAACTTTTGATTGGATTATCCATTTGATACCAAATTTTTACAGCATCCAAATCAAGACACCCACAAAAACAGGAAAACGTACTAAGTCGGCTTAGTCATTGTGTATGGAGAACAGTGACTTGACTCTGGGATGTCTATCAAACAGGTCGAACAGCTGTGCTCAGCTGATTTTGAAGTTGTTGTTATGGCCCTATGACGATCGTGAATGCAATATAAGTTGCTCTTCTTCTTTCTGTTTTGTAGGTTGTTGATTTTACATTCTTTCAAATGTTATTCGTGGAATAGCTGGCGTTCACGCTCTCTCCGGGAATTGCGTTTTAGGAACTCAGTCTTAATTTCTTTTGGGAATTATGAATTGGTTTTTTCAATTCCCAATACCGGAATTGCTTTTCTGTCATGATTGCTACGACCATGTCATTATGGTCCCTTTTCTTACAACAACCACATCCGGCCCCCATACCAATCTGTACCCCCGGAAGTCGCCGCCATACCAATCTGTCCCGATTTTGAAATTTGCCGATAACATATCGTCTTTTTTTATCGATTTTCGATGAGCTGTGTGACTTGTATATTTTGACAATGGGCTTAGTAGAGTATTATTTGGAGGCGTCTTTATAAGGATGAAAGTTTGTTTGTTTGATTGTTAAGATATTTGCATAGACCATGCACGCCGAAACTAGTGGGTCCATCACATTAAAATTTTGACACAATGGTTACCTGCTAATAAATAAGAATTTAGGCGATTTATTCAGGGCCCTCACTCTATAGTTCAATTCGAAAAAATTTGTTTTCGCTTTCGATTGATCATACCCATTCGTTGTGCTTTTGAATAGAACAACCTCTCGAATCCAACTACCGAGTGAGTATCCTGTTATCTCAACCCCTTCTTGGCCAACATCATGGTGTAATAATTACAGGTGACGTAAATAGAAGAGTGCGACACTATTCTCAAATAGTAAGCTCTTTGAAACGGTAGGGTTGCATTTCCATAGGAAAAAGGGGAAAAAATGTAGGGCTAAATTGGCCGGATCCGGTCCAAAAGGGGGAGTAAATTATTTATATACTTGCCTTATTGTTAAAAGTAAAATACTATATTTATATTATATTATTTACGAGTTTCGTATAAAAAAGGCAAACATAAAACGACGATATAATTCATACTCAACTGGATATATTGAACTCAATATCTGGTAAAATTTATAATCGTTAGTATCTGCGTGTATTGTTTGGACATTCAATATATCTATTCAACTCAGGTATTGCAATTTTCGGAGTTGTGCCTCTGTAAAAATGTTTTTGACACCTTTTAATATTACTTCGTCTCGTGCCCTTTCGGCTTTTAGATTGTTATTTTCGCTTTCTAGAAGCTTTATAATATTGCTATTTGAAGAAGCATTGGATCCTTGGGAACATACTCTTTGTTAGAGCGAAAACCGCTTTCAAAAAACTTTTTAAATAATAATACATACGGAGAGTAATATGTAATGTTCGTTTTTTACAAATACCATGGTTTTCGGAATCCCAAGATAAGGGATACCACAGACATCGGCACTGCTTCCTTTGTCAGCAAGCGTCGTTTTTCTGGGTTATGCGGTTGCCGAAAATCGCATTCGGCAAAATGCGGCTCGCACACTTTTGAATTTTGTGTGAGCATCGCACCGCTGCTTTCCCTAGCAGAATCATATCAGGGTCTGTGGGAGTGCCAAACATTCTGAAACTCTCCGCCGTCCATGGTTTTCTGCAACGGGTGTAGCTTGTTTTTGGCATTTTTGAAATGATGGCGCGAAAATTTAAATATTAACGATTTTTTTCTTCATAAATAATAAAATTGTCAAAGGAAATAAGAATGTTACAAAACAACTATTGTTTTAAATTTTTTCCAAAAGTCGCTCATTCATATACCTAAAATACACATAAAAACAACACTTTTATGGGATCAACTGTGGGCAACATTGGAATTTCATTTTCAAAGAGCCGAATGACAGGAGGAAGAGGAAAACAGAATGAAATAGCTGCCTACTTACGTCACCTTGTTATTACACCATGGGCCAACATATGGGAACAAATTACCCCGGAATAGCTTCACGAAATATTGGATCCCTGATATTTAGACCGGTTCCCAAGACTTAAGTCAAAAGCCCAGGAATGTTTTTTAGCAACGTTGGTATCAAAATAAACACTAATGAGGATTCCAATTTACAATTAATTTTACTCCAATACCTGAACAGCTTCAAGTGACGGATACGACGAAATGTTGTTGAGAGGGAGAGCTAGAAGGAAAACGGGATGAATAGGCAGAGTAGGAACAAGGCTGACTAAAGGTCCGGTTATACTTGCATAGCACAGCAGCGCACAACATAAGAACTGTCACATACGAAATCTGTTTAATGGGCTTTGCGTGTAGTCGATTACTCAACGCATAGCGGCACAGGGCACAGCATACAAGTCTGTTGAATTTTGATTTCTGTGTTATATGCTATGCGATTTGACAATTGGCAACACGAATGTGTGTGTGTTGAGTGTGCGAAGGGTTGCACGCAAGGCTAATTTATACAGGTTAACTTACTAAACAGCTGATTTTTATCTTTTTTCTACTTTTTTACTTTAATAATGGTGCTTATATCAAACTTGGGTAAATTTTGAGCATGGCGCAATATGATTTCTTTAAAGGCAAACTATGAATTTGGCATAAGCACCACAGAATACACAAACAATTTACATGGAGTATGTATGTATGTATGTACGAATGTCGGGACGCGAAAACTTTTATTAATTAACTATGGTTGCACGGCTATGCGAAGTATAATCAGCTCTATGCGCTGTATGTTTTGCGCTGCCCTGCTTTGCTATGCTATGCAAGTATAACCGGGCCTTAAGGGCGATAGTGAAATTTGTCGCAGAGAAATGGGTTGGCTTTTTACTACTTTTCAATAGGATTTAATTGAACTTTAATTGTTCAGAACTTTCCTCTTCATTTATTTTATATATAGTTTTATTACTACTTTCTGCGGATTTTGGACTGGACTTTCTGGATGCTGGAAACGATCATCCGGCGCTATAACAGCTGCATCAATACTTTTATTAGGGAGTTGTTTGCTTGCTTCTGGCGCTATGGGATTGTGGCATACCATAGAATTTTTTGAAAAAGAAAAAATGGTTGGTGAGGACTATTATCAACAATGGAACACGGTAACTCAATATACAAATAAATAAAGGAAAGAGCAGATTAAAATTCTTATTTACAGGTACTCAGAGATAATACAAAAATTTCATATGATTGGTCTTATGCCATTGCATGGACTGCAATCGGTGCATATCTCTTAGCTGCTATATTATTGTCAGCAGCCGCTATTTGCTTAAGAAACGAACGTGAAAAAGAAGAGCAGCTTAACCTACAATATTTAATGCCAGGTAACAAGCATACACTGAAAAAAATCGTTGTAAATCCAAATACTTTTGCAGTTAAATCAATTACTTTCCGCAGTAGAAATGTGCCCAAAGGTGTGACCTTTGTATTTGAAGCCTAGTACTAATTTCGCGACCGCGAAATTTCGACAGCAACAGGCATTTATTTTGCCATGAATTTTTTTATTAAATAAGAATAAATGCCAAAACGAAAACCGAGCCAATGTAAAAAAAAAAAAAATGGAGCATCGCCTCAGAACAAACTTTCAAATTTTGGCCAATAAAAAAATTTTTATACGAAATATAAATGCCAATTTCAAAAGATGTAACTTTTCACTTGAAAATAAATGGCATTGTCTAATTAAATTGGCGTAAAAAATGGTGATGTTATCATGTTGTGCATGATTGAAGACTTGTGTAAACATTCGCATGATGCTTTACTCGTTTTCTAATAAGTATTCCGGTTCCACCTCTAGCTTTACCTTCGGGGTGCTTGGTGTCGTAGAACGCAAATCCATTAATAATAAAATTATTAAAGGCCATCAAATGAGTTTCAGAGACTAGCATTATGTCGACCTGCTGTCTTTCTAGGAAAATTTGGAGCTCATTTCGATGTTGGCTTAGACCGTTAGCATTCCAAAAACCTATATTGAGGCAATTCATGGTGTAGACAGAATGGTTTGCAATAGTAAATTCTGATTTCTTATTAATTCTTGCATCATGTTTTGCATGGATTTCATACGATCCTGCACAAAACTGTTTAACGTCTTCTTGAGATGTGATGAGTTTTCGTTGGTTTCAGATTTCATTGGATCTTTCAAGACTTGGGCATATGTTCCTAGATGACTTTGAGAGGTTTGGACAGTGGCGGATTAAAGGTCCAGAGCGCCCTAGGCAGCCACTTTCTCGGCGCCCCTGTACCGGCCATAAATGGTCATCATAATACTATAAATTTTAACTACCTAGTTCTTTTACACCCTAACAATCAAAATCTTTCCTCTTTATAATATTAGTGTAGATGTAGATATAGATGATGTAAAAGCTTAGATAATTTGTTAATCCCTACATATAATAAAATTGTAACAGGTCGATGTCTGTACATTGCAGATATCGAGAAAAAAATGATTGGGGGAAGCATTATTAAGCCAGTAGAATCTAAATCAACCATTTTTAGAATTTTTGTCTGTCTGTCATAATTTCTGACATGTTGTTGAAAGTTTTCCGTCGCAAAAAGATTAGGAAAGTCAAGTAATTGTTAACAAAGATATTTAATAATAAAAATTTCTGAATAAATGATGGCTCACTTTCACTGTGACTCAATGTATTCCCATCAAAACAAATTTCAACCATGGGAATTGTTGTTGCAAAAAGTGACAGGCACATTATGTGTCAATAGGAGAATGGGAAACTAAATAAACCAAATATGAAGAAGAATCGACCACAGTGTTGTATTCAAACGTAGCAAAATGTTCACAAAAAAATTGCCAAAATTCCTAATAAAATCAATTAAAACTCAAAAATATGTTAATTTTTTGTTATTATTGCTACAAATATAGCATTACAAATTCAATTCACCCAATAATTTTAAAGATTTAACGATTTCAAAATTCATTTCAATTTTTTTTTTGTAACTTTTGCACAGCACTACATGGTGACAGGCACAACATGCCAAACGATCAGCTGAGAGTGTCGCAACTTATAGATATAAACTATGCTGCTAACTAGAGTGTTATTGTTTTTGATCACTTGTGATTGGAGTAAAAGAGACAAACCTATTTTGAATAGATAGCCAAAGTACATAAGAGAGAAGGTGATGCAAGATCACACGTACGCAAAGCCAGGCATCACTTTTCTCACAAAGCCCTTAAGAAAGTGCTGTCGACGATGCACAAAACATATGTCAGCGATGAACAGCACGTGCGGTGTCAGCTGAAGCTCACTGTCCCGTAGGGTGTCAAAGTTGTACAGACCGTCGTATCGTGGATAGGCGAGTGTGCAGACCAAAATTTTGGTTTGCACTCAAGTGTGCAGAAAATGGTTGCCAGAGTATGTAGTATATATTTATTTTCTCAATAGATCTCTTAGTGATGGGCGAGTCCGAGATGTTTTATTCGATTCTCTCGATTGTTGAAACATCTCGAATGCTCTCGATAGTTTTCATTCGTATTCGAGTCAAGTCGTAAATGGCCGTCAGTCGAAACAATCGCTAAAACATCTCGGACTCGCCAACGATTCCTCTCGTTTTCAAAGCAACCCTACAACATCTCGGACTCGCTGCAAAAAATACATAATAATTGTTGCCGCTTGAATATTAAAATTGCTTTACAAAACATACAGAGTGGTACAAATCTATTGCCGTTGTTGCTACTCGTAAAATTCATTTGTTTCATAAGCGTCTCACTTCAGAAAATTTATTAATGTTTAAATAATTAATTATTATTATTATGCACGACACTGTTTAGTTGTGATTGCAATAATGCAGCGTCTATGTATAGCATATTTTTCAATTTGGTTAATTTATTTATGTATTTGCCTCACTTCCATTAAAAATCCTACTTTCTTTATCAACAAACCTCATTCAGTTTATTTTATCAACTAAAACATATCATCAAAACAACATCCGGCCCGCCGACTCGG
Source organism: Urophora cardui (assembly GCA_960531455.1). NCBI lineage: Eukaryota > Metazoa > Arthropoda > Insecta > Diptera > Tephritidae > Urophora > Urophora cardui. The sequence goes on along the minus strand of OY482671.1, from coordinate 51,427,104 downwards.
AACAATCGCAAAAACATCTCGCTTGTGTAGTCGAGATGTCATCGAAACAACCTACGACTCGCCGACTCGGAACAATCGCAAAAACATCTCGCTTGTGTAGTCGAGATGTCATCGAAACAACCTCCGACTCGCCGACTCGGAACAATCGCAAAAACATCTCGATTGTGTAGTCGAGGAGCGAGTCAACTTTTGACTCGATTGTGATTTTGCAACGACAGCGGACAGACAAACGTACCTGCAAATTAACCCTCATATGTACAAGCAATTTATATGCAAACCCCAGCGGTAATTTCAGCTGGTAATAGCATTTCACTCCGAACTGGTCCCGCACCCATTTATTCGAGGACTAGTTATTACAAGTGTTCCAAGAAACGAGGCGATAAAAAAAAAAAAAATAAATAAAAAAAAAAAAAAAACTTAGTTCCAACATTACTAAATGTATCAAAAAACTTTGCTTTCCATAAATTATCCAAATTAACATTTGCAATTATCCAGTCCATATATACTACAGGCAAGGCTTGGAAACAATTACATTCCGACCTCCCTATGCTATTATTTTAGAACAATGCAAGTGAAATCATTAAATGCCAAGGTTTTCCAAATAACTATATCCCACCCAAGTAAAAAAAAAAAAAAAAAAAAAAAAAACTACATATAAATTACACAATAAAAACTAATGTTAAACAGAATTAGTAAAAATGCAAACACCAAATCATACCACGTATATACATACCTACGTTAATCACAAATACAATAAATATCATAATTTCTTCCCTGTGGCATGGTACTATTTTATCCAATTTTACAAAGATTGCTTGTCGCAAGGGGGCCGGTATGTTTAGACCAGCAGTCTAAATATTAAGACCACCCCTAATGTTTTCTGTTAATGCGACAAACTGGTAAATATGTATGCACATATGTACATATCTTCCTATATGTACACGTACATATGTATGTACATATGTGTAAAGCATAATACGGCTAATAAGCCGAGCTTATCTCTTCGGCGGTGACAAATAAAGCAGAATAAATTATTGCTCTCACTCGTTGTTAGACCAGCCACAGGTGAGTTCTATATTTCCCAATTCGTATGCTTTTCCATAGCAGCACGTCACTGCGTCCATAAACAGCATAACTCCATTTATGCTGTTATCCAGATATTAGCAGCACATTACTGCTAGTATATATACTTTCAATTATACAAATAAAACTAATTGTAAGATTTAAATATTAATTCAATTGTGTTTTATTTATTCCTCTAATTTCATAATTTATTACTCGGCCGGAGCACGTCACTCCCCGTAAGTAAACAGCGATTCTCTCGATTGTCTAAACATCTCGGACTCGCCCATCACTAAGATCTCTACATATCGTAAGATTTATTGGCAAAGTGGAGATAATGGGTCGTATTAATAAACAAAAAGCAATTTCTATTTCTCAACTTTTTTGTAATTTGACAAAAATTTGTATGAAGAAATTTTCAAAATTTGAGAAAAAGGCTTGAAAAGTACTTGCTTTTTTATTAATATAATCTAATATTTTGATGATCGCCAAAAAAGTCGCCATCGCCAATTTTCATAAATTGGTCGCCAAAGTTTGTAAAAAATCGCCAATTTGGCGACAAATCGCCAGTACTGGCAAGCCTGACGACGCAACAAACGCGCAATATTGCACAATATATCGATGCTTGTGCAATATAATCGATTTATCTATTATCGATCTATTATAGATCAGCTTTAATTCTTAATCGTCGATATGTTACTTTCTTTATTTGTTTAAAAATTCTGAGCTCGCGCGCCCCTTGTAACTACGCGCCCCAAGGCAAGTGCCTAGTTTGCCTTAGGAATAACCGCCTCTGCGGTTTGGAGCAGTTGTTATTGTTGGAATTTGTGATTTTAGAGCTTGGACATTAACAGGAGGTTTTTTTTATTTCCCCTTTCTCTTAGGGTTGCATATGTTAGGCAACCTCTGTAACTTGCGGTGTGATTTTCACCGCAGTTGCTGAATTTTTTTGATTGGGGTTCTTTTGGTTTTACACAATCCTTGGAAGTGTGCAAATCTCCACAAATACTAGGCAGTGTACAATATTTTTTTGTGTGGCCAAATTCTTGGCAGTTGTGGCATTGGACCGGACCCATAAGTTTGTGTGGTTCCTACACAGTAACTCTTCGGTGTAGGATATAACTAGGGAAGCTAAAAATATGCAAATGCATATTGTATATGCAAATGCATATTTAGACCTAAAATGCATATTTACGGTCAAAATGCATTTCGTGCTTATTTTGGCATATTTTGGCACTTAATCGAGCAATATCGAAAAATATTAAGTTGGCAACAACACAGTGAGGCAATTCATGGTGTAGACAGAATGGTTTGCAATAGTAAATTCTGATTTCTTATTAATTCTTGCATCATGTTTTGCATGGATTTCATACGATCCTGCACAAAACTGTTTAACGTCTTCTTGAGATGTGATGAGTTTTCGTTGGTTTCAGATTTCATTGGATCTTTCAAGACTTGGGCATATGTTCCTAGATGACTTTGAGAGGTTTGCACAGTGGCGGATTAAAGGTCCAGAGCGCCCTAGGCAGCCACTTTCTCGGCGCCCCTGTACCGGCCATAAATGGTCATCATAATACTATAAATTTTAACTACCTAGTTGTTTTACACCCTAACAATCAAAATCTTTCCTCTTTATAATATTAGTGTAGATGTAGATATAGATGATGTAAAAGCTTAGATAATTTGTTAATCTCTACATATAATAAAATTGTAACAGGTCGATGTCTGTACATTGCAGATATCGAGAAAAAAATGATTGGGGGAAGCATTATTAAGCCAGTAGAATCTAAATCAACCATTTTTAGAATTTTTGTCTGTCTGTCATAATTTCTGACATGTTGTTGAAAGTTTTCCGTCGCAAAAAGATTAGGAAAGTCAAGTAATTGTTAACAAAGATATTTAATAATAAAAATTTCTGAATAAATGATGGCTCACTTTCACTGTGACTCAATGTATTCCCATCAAAACAAATTTCAACCATGGGAATTGTTGTTGCAAAAAGTGACAGGCACATTATGTGTCAATAGGAGAATGGGAAACTAAATAAACCAAATATGAAGAAGAATCGACCACAGTGTTGTATTCAAACGTAGCAAAATGTTCACAAGAAAATTGCCAAAATTCCTAATAAAATCAATTAAAACTCAAAAATATGTTAATTTTTTGTTATTATTGCTACAAATATAGCATTACAAATTCAATTCACCCAATAATTTTAAAGATTTAACGATTTCAAAATTCATTTCAATTTTTTTTTTGTAACTTTTGCACAGCACTACATGGTGACAGGCACAACATGCCAAACGATCAGCTGAGAGTGTCGCAACTTATAGATATAAACTATGCTGCTAACTAGAGTGTTATTGTTTTTGATCACTTGTGATTGGAGTAAAAGAGACAAACCTATTTTGAATAGATAGCCAAAGTACATAAGAGAGAAGGTGATGCAAGATCACACGTACGCAAAGCCAGGCATCACTTTTCTCACAAAGCCCTTAAGAAAGTGCTGTCGACGATGCACAAAACATATGTCAGCGATGAACAGCACGTGCGGTGTCAGCTGAAGCTCACTGTCCCGTAGGGTGTCAAAGTTGTACAGACCGTCGTATCGTGGATAGGCGAGTGTGCAGACCAAAATTTTTGTTTGCACTCAAGTGTGCAGAAAATGGTTGCCAGAGTATGTAGTATATATTTATTTTCTCAATAGATCTCTTAGTGATGGGCGAGTCCGAGATGTTTTATTCGATTCTCTCGATTGTTGAAACATCTCGAATGCTCTCGATAGTTTTCATTCGTATTCGAGTCAAGTCGTAAATGGCCGTCAGTCGAAACAATCGCTAAAACATCTCGGACTCGCCAACGATTCCTCTCGTTTTCAAAGCAACCCTACAACATCTCGGACTCGCTGCAAAAAATACATAATAATTGTTGCCGCTTGAATATTAAAATGCTTTACAAAACATACAGAGTGGTACAAATCTATTGCCGTTGTTGCTACTCGTAAAATTCATTTGTTTCATAAGCGTCTCACTTCAGAAAATTTATTAATGTTTAAATAATTAATTACACTGCTCTACAGCCAAAAAATACTCTGAACGCAACCATCCTTTCTATATGTAAAATCGGTCGCTGATTCCGAAAATCGGGTTCATTTTTAATTCTATGGGAAGGTTTTTGAGATATCGGCAATTTACCGTTATTTGGCCAATGTGTCCACTTAATCCTGTATATCTCTTTAACACAGTGAGTTATATTCCTTAGAGTGACACCAAACGAAATAAAATTAAATTTCCTTTTCACGGCTCCTATAACATTTTTCTCTAACTCTTATAGTTTCTGAAATATTGGCGATTAAATTTTAATTTTTTCGATTTTTTACGATTTTTTGAAGAAAAAATTGACTTTGTCAGGCAATATCTTTAAAACCAATATTTTTACCTTCGGTTTTACTCCTTTTCATGAAGCTCCATTCTATTATCAAAAAAATAAGCTATCAACGATGAAAATCCATTGTAAAATGGAAAAGTTATAGGCGATCAAGTAAATACAGCCAGGTCGCGCAATGCCTCTGCACGCGTACATTCTATGCATGTTATACCCGTAAATGGGCTTGTATCTACCGCGCTGCGAAAATTTAATCGTCAATATTTCAGAAACTATAAGAGTTAGAGAAAAATGTTATAGGAGCCGCGAAAAAGAAATTTAATTTTCTTTCGTATGGTGTCACCCCAAAGAAGATAACTCACTGTGTTAAAGAGCTATACTGGATTAAGTGTACCCATTGGCCAAATAACGGTAAATTGCCGATATCTCAAAAACCTTCCCATAGAATTAAAAATGAACCCGATTTTCGGAATCAGCGACCGATTTTACATATAGATAGGATAGTCACGTCCAAAGTACAGACAAAAAATTTCATTTTGTGATCCAGTGTTATTATTATTATGCACGACACTGTTTAGTTGTGATTGCAATAATGCAGCGTCTATGTATAGCATATTTTTCAATTTGGTTAATTTATTTATGTATTTGCCTCACTTCCATTAAAAATCCTACTTTCTTTATCAACAAACCTCATTCAGTTTATTTTATCAACTAAAACATATCATCAAAACAACATCCGGCCCGCCGACTCGGAACAATCGCAAAAACATCTCGCTTGTGTAGTCGAGATGTCATCGAAACAACCTACGACTCGCCGACTCGGAACAATCGCAAAAACATCTCGCTTGTGTAGTCGAGATGTCATCGAAACAACCTCCGACTCGCCGACTCGGAACAATCGCAAAAACATCTCGATTGTGTAGTCGAGGAGCGAGTCAACTTTTGACTCGATTGTGATTTTGCAACGATGGCGATTCTCTCGATTGTCTAAACATCTCGGACTCGCCCATCACTAAGATCTCTACATATCGTAAGATTTATTGGCAAAGTGGAGATAATGGGTCGTATTAATAAACAAAAAGCAATTTCTATTTCTCAACTTTTTTGTAATTTGACAAAAATTTGTATGAAGAAATTTTCAAAATTTGAGAAAAAGGCTTGAAAAGTACTTGCTTTTTTATTAATATAATCTAATATTTTGATGATCGCCAAAAAAGTCGCCATCGCCAATTTTCATAAATTGGTCGCCAAAGTTTGTAAAAAATCGCCAATTTGGCGACAAATCGCCAGTGTTGGCAAGCCTGACGACGCAACAAACGCGCAATATTGCACAATATATCGATGCTTGTGCAATATAATCGATTTATCTATTATCGATCTATTATAGATCAGCTTTAATTCTTAATCGTCGATATGTTACTTTCTTTATTTGTTTAAAAATTCTGAGCTCGCGCGCCCCTTGTAACTACGCGCCCCTAGGCAAGTGCCTAGTTTGCCTTAGGAATAACCGCCTCTGCGGTTTGGAGCAGTTGTTATTGTTGGAATTTGTGATTTTAGAGCTTGGACATTAACAGGAGGTTTTTTTTATTTCCCCTTTCTCTTAGGGTTGCATATGTTAGGCAACCTCTGTAACTTGCGGTGTGATTTTCACCGCAGTTGCTGAATTTTTTTGATTGGGGTTCTTTTGGTTTTACACAATCCTTGGAAGTGTGCAAATCTCCACAAATACTAGGCAGTGTACAATATTTTTTTGTGTGGCCAAATTCTTGGCAGTTGTGGCATTGGACCGGACCCATAAGTTTGTGTGGTTCCTACACAGTAATTCTTCGGTGTAGGATATAACTAGGGAAGCTAAAAATATGCAAATGCATATTGTATATGCAAATGCATATTTAGACCTAAAATGCATATTTACGGTCAAAATGCATTTCGTGCTTATTTTGGCATATTTTGGCACTTAATCGAGCAATATCGAAAAATATTAAGTTGGCAACATCTTATCTGTGGTTAATTTAGATAGTTGCGTATGCATACAAACAAGGCTATTCAACTATTGATCTGGGCCCCGGAACGGAGCATTTTTCCTTATAAAAACTCACCACGATAAACACTAAGGGCCGGTTTCACCATCTCCGGTTAATTTAACCGCTGGTTACTTTGACGTAAATTGTATGGTGAGCTGTCAAATAAATGGCTTAACCGGGCAAAAATCTCTGGTTAAGTGCTTAACCGGAGGATTTCTCCCGGTTAAGCAATTTATTTGACAGCTCGCCATACAATTTACGTCAAAATAACCACCGGTTAAATTAACCGGAGATGGCGAAAACGGTCCTAAGTTCTTGTATGCTGATCAGAGCCTCGAAGCAAACCCAGAGTAAAAAAAAAAAACTTCTCTCCGATGCCCTGTTATTGATAGAAAACAGCTGTAGTGCGAAAATTTGAAGGGAACAATAATATGCAATATGTATGGACATACATAGGCATACGCTACACTGTCAATATGAATCGCGATGGTCTGATCAATCGCAGACTAGTGCTACACGTTCAATGTGAATATTGCGATATTTTTCTCGATCTGAGGTTTAAAATATTTTACTTCCGTCCTTTTCACACTTTCACTTTCAATTCGTTTATTGCCAATATTTCATTCCGGATCGCGGATTTCAAAATTTCTAAATATTTTGCGATCCAGAATCGCGATCCATCAATACTCGATGCTACACGGTCAATATTAATCGTTTTACCATACAAGAGCTTTTTCTCGGAAAACCGCCAAAAACTCACACTGGAAAATATAGTAAAACATACGATAGTTCAATGCAACCCTGCGCAATATTAATAGAATAGTTTCGTTTGCTTTGTAAAAAGATCTCATGTATACAAATCTAAAATTAATTTAAAGTATTTTATAGTATTTAAAAACCAATTTTTTTAAATGGGGAAAATGTGAATTGTACGTTTCAGTTCTTATATTATTACTATTTTGCAAAATTCTTTAAATAACAAGTAAGGAAGCCTAAGTTCGAGTGGAATCGAACATTAGATACTCAGCTGTATGCTTTCATTGTTTGTTTGCGTTTGATGGAAACACGGTGCACTTAATATAAAGCGAGTGCTGCATAAAGTGGACGTAGCCACGCCCATTTTCTAAATTTTTATCAGTCATCCAACTAAGCATATGAATATTATTCTTTGTGCAAAATTTCATTCCTTTATGACTTCTAGTTATAAAGATGTCACGTTACAAATTCCCAAAGAGTGTTCCAGATATATCTTTCTTCAAAAATAGGCGTGGTCATAAACCGATTTCAATAAATTTTTGCGTGGCTATTAACACATGTTATAAAAGTGTATAAACCAAGTTTCGTCATAATATCTCAATTATTTGTCGAGTTATAGGCTAAGAAATCTCGTATATTCCTTTGTCTAAAAAGAGGCGGTGCCACGCCCATTTTCCAAAATTTTTCTATTTGTTGTTTCCGGTCTATTGTAGAAATGAATTATCTTTACATTTGACAAAGATATCGCTTAAAATGTTTTTATTAGGTCACTTTATAATACCCATATATAAAAGTGGGCGTGGTCGTCAACGGATTTCGCTAAAATTCTCAACATGTATTACCACAAGTAATAAAAGTGTACACACCAAGTTTAGTCATTATATATAAATCATTTGTCGAGTTATGGACTCAGAAATCTCGTATATTCATGTTTATAAAAAGAGGCGGTGCCACGCCCATTTGCCAAAATTTTTGTGTTTTTCGTTTTATGTCCGCAGTTGGACTCCTGCTATAAAATTTCAATGATATATCTTTATATTTGACAGAGATATCGCTTAAAATGTTTTATTAGGTCACTTTTTGTTTCCCATATATAAAAGTGGGCGTGGCCGTCAACCGATTTCGGAAATTTTTCGTCCAAATATTTGACTAAGTAATTATATCACGCGTACCAAATTTCATCGATATACCTTCAACGGTTTCTGATTTATGACTCATAAAACTTTCAATGTTTGCCCCTTAATAAGTGGGCGTGGCACCGCCCGTTTTCCAAAATTTTTGTGTTTTTTGTTTTATGGCCATAGTTGGACTCAGGCGACAAAATTTCAATGATAGATCTTTATATTTGACAGAGATATGGATTAAAATGTTTTTATTAGGTCACTTTATAATACAAATATATAAAAGTGGGCGTGGCCGTCAACCGATTTTAACTATTTTCCGTCCAAACGTTTGCCTAAGTAAGTAAATCACGCATACCAAATTTTGTCGATATATCTTCAATGGTTTCTGAGTTATGACATATAAAACTTGCAAGGTTTGACCCTTAATAAGTGGGCGTGGCACCGCCCATTTTCCAAAATGTCATAAAATTTCTTCCTAGGGGCCTGAGCTCAACACGTGGGTAAAAGTTCATCGCTCCAGCTTTATTAGTGACTGAGATACCAAATTTCCGATTTTTTCTATATAGGAAAAGTGGGCGTGGTCATGGTCCGATTTCGCCCATTTTCAATACCAACCGTCCCAGTCTCGATACCAACTTGCATTTCAAATTTCATCAAAATATCTCAATTTTTGCGCGAGTTAGAGTGTTTACAGACGGACGGACGGACAGACGGACGGACGGACGGACGGACATGGCTCAATCGATTTCTCTTTTCACCCTGATCATTTTGATATATATAAGTCTATATCTATCTCGATTATTTCACTCTGTTACAATCCACCGTTATGTGATTAAAACTATAATACTCTGTGTACTAGTACAGCTGAGTATAAAAATGTAAGCTTGAAATGAAATACATACATTTTTTTGAGCATATTTCAGGTATTTTTTAGGCATAAGTATATGCATATAATGAGATTTTTTCGTGCATATTTACGAGCATATTTCATACTAGCATGCATATTTTGAAATTTTTCGTGCATATTTTTAGCTTCCCTAGATATAACCCAGGTTATATATGGGATGGACTTCTCCCTTTTTAAGGAGTTGGAAATTGCGTTCTAACTCGCCCTAAACATGGGCTGTGGTATATTGTCTTGTTTTTTATATTATAAACATGCCTCACACTGAAAACTTAATTTTTTAAGGCATCTTCGATTTCTGAAGGGTTAACAGAGCTTTCTATGCCTTTTAACACAAAAGATAGACTATGACTACTTTTTAGTTGAAAAGTATAAAAGCACCTTTTGTTGCTTTCAAAATAACTAGTTACTTCGCGGAAGTATTCCTCACCATAGGTTTGGATCTTTACTTCCTGAATATTCCCCCTTTTAATTGGGACCATATGGAAATTTTTTGGCCCTATTAATTCGACCAATTTATTAACAAGAGCATTTGAGCTCTGCTCTCTAAGATATATTGGAGGGGGCTTGGACCTTTTAGTGGCTTGAATGCTTTGAGATTCGGCAAGAGTACTGAATCTGTTATTGTCCAATGTTATTTTTGGTGCCTCTTTCGTTGCCTCTGCTCGCAGGTCACCTTTGGCTATATTGGGCGGATTTTATTTTCCACTCTTTTCTGGGGTTCGCTTTCTTTTTACATGAATATAGCGATCCAACCCAGTCTCCACTTTTGTTTTCTTGGCGTTTTCACCTACCATTTTGGTGGTATCGCAAATCTTATTTTGAACTCCAGCTGCGGAAGTACTTGCTAGAGGCTGTGAGTAAGGTTGCCGACAGTCATCAACGAGTTTACCGAACGAATCGAGTACCCGTAAACATAACGAGTTGAACAAATTTCATGCCCGCATGACAACACAAAAATCAGCTGTTTTCTATTTTGAACAGCCGTGTGAGTGTTGCCGTATTTGGAATAATGGAAAGCCACAAAAATTTCGCATGAAATACCGATATTTATTCTCAATTTAAATTTTTAAATTTAGGTAAAAAAGCGACGTAGGCTAAAATGTTTAATAAAAAAAATGCGCGATTTTGTATTCCAAGTTTTGGCAATCATCTAGTTTAGGTGAAAATTGGTAAATTTTCAAGAAGTGGGGTTTCATCTCGACGCGTTTTCATCACATGAACACGAGTCCAAAGCGGAACTTAATTTTTAACGCAATAAAAAATTGTTAACAAAAGACGGCGTTGTAAAAATGGTTTTTTGAGTGTTTTGGTCCTGTCCCCCCTCAAGAGTCAGAGTTGCATTTCTGATGCATTTTGTAATTTTCTTGTTGAAAAGTGAAAACTAAGTAAAAGAAAATACACTTTTTTTTGGCAATAAATAAAGGAATAACCATACATGCTTACACAAACAATTTTCTAAAAGCTGCCTTCGTCGCAATTTTGTTTACCTGTGTGGATTTTATGACGGAAAATCTCAGTTGTTCACTACCCACTGGCCCGGTATCCGTTGACCCGTTCAAAAATGGTAAAAAGGATTAATTTTGAAATAAAAATTGCTTTTATTTATCGTAAATTACTCGTTACTCTTCTTTTCATTGCCTAACTTCTCATTTATTTGAAAAATACGCTATCCGTTGAAATAACTATTATTTCATTCAAACATTTAAATTTTTCAAATATAACATCATTTATGCAACTTTTTTATTTCATCCTGTGCGAAGTTATGCTCGGAAAAACAGAAAATAGTGATAACTGGATAATCTCTAAGTTTATTTGAAACTAAAATAAACGCATCAAAAATGGTTACATGTGAATTGATAACATATACAGAAATGATAATTATTTTCAATAAATGAGCTAAACAATTATCTAATAACTCATAATCCGCTTAAGTAAACTTAAGCGGGTTTTCCTATTTTACACTCGCATTGATTTCGTTTAATGATACAATGAAAAATACCGTTCAAATGTTTTAGTGGCTAAAAAAGTTCGATCGGCAACACCGCATTGAGCAAAAGCAATCAGCTGACACGTTGTTATGGGAAAAATCAATACTTGTTTGATTTCTTCGATACGCGCGGCTATGGGCGTTTATGTCAGCGTCGGTGAGATTTCGTTTACATGCAACTCCCATAAGATAGATCGTGTCAGCTGACACGGGTATGTGCGGGTGTTGATAACTAATGGAAGCATAAGTTTTTGGCACTGACGGAGAATAAGACTGTGCCTTTTGTTCGGTAGCTGGATTTCTGTTCCCGGCTTTTGGCGCTTTTTCAATTGTATCGAACGATTTCATAGTGAAATAGGCATTTCGCTTGTTATCAAAGAGAGACTATAAGCGGTCTTTTAAAATCTTATCTGCTAGTGCAATTTATTTTATTGAATTGAGTTTTTATTTTATTTTATTTTATTTAGTTTTAATTAAAATATAATGTTCCCAATAAACATTTTTCTTCATTTTCAATTTGAGGTTCATTTGAGAAGTAACCCTATTGTCAAATATCAAACGTTTGTTATCAAATGCACCTCAAATTTCCCCTGATAGCGTTCTCAAACAAAAAGGCTCATTTTTAGTATGGGATTTTGGGCTGATTCTCAATTTGATTCATTTCATTTTCTCAAACCTATTTCAAAGGTGGTACGAAATGGAATGCAATCAATAGATGTTTGTATGTATTACAGTGCAGAAAATTTGAGCGATAGTGAGAGTTTGTGTTGTGAGCGCAGAAATGGAATGGAATAAATAGATGTACATATGTATTACATATTTGTACTCTGATGTGATGCTTTTCATTTACCCGTGCGGGTGAATTTTTCCGGTGCCTTTTGTACAGTTACATGAGTATGTTAATATGAGAAACAAACTATGTTTCTATTAAATTTGGTGTAACTTCACAAAAAGCCACAAACAAATAAAATAAGAATAAGATATACAGAATAATTATTACACACAATCATTTTCAACCATCATCATTTCAACCGTTAAAAGACCGCTCGAGTAGAACAATGAACGCTGACAGAAATTGGCAAACACACACAATTTCTTCGTTCCTTCAAGCCTTGACATGTTGAAATTCGTGAAATGGTACAAAATGCGAAACAAGTTTTTTTCAAATGTGATGTAAGTTATTTTAAAATTGATAAACAATGTTTGATGAACATTTGAAAATATGTTTATTTTCAAATGATATATATGCTGATTCTCAACTTTAGAAACAATATTTTTTCTAACGTTTGATAATTTCTTTTTCAATGTTTAATGGGTTTAGATTATATATATTGACTTGTGCAGACCTCTAATAAAATGGTATAGTTTAGAACAGGGCGGCTCACCCCATAGGCACTCAAAGCACAATTGTTTTTGTTTTGTACCGAATCTTAGGCACAGATACATATTTTCACTTCAAATATGGAAATAAAATTTTCTTTGCACTGCCATAAGCACTGAGATATAAAAAAATTTTATATGTATGTGCCTATGATTCATACTGAATGTGCAGAGCAAAGGCACTTTGTATAGGAGCTCGAGCACTGCCGTAAGAAATCGAAATTTACAATAACAAATGTGTAATGAAAAAAAAAATCAAAAAATGAAAGCACTGTAAAAAATTAGTATTCAAAAAATTTTCTTATAAAAATTAAAAAAATTTGTATGTATGTGATACTACCATTTGAAAATAAATTCTACAATAATATTTTATTGGAATTCATAAAAAAATTTAAATGAGCAAACAAATTTTTCAGTGCATATACAAAATTTTTGGATGTATTGAGCTTTGTACTTTCAATACAAGAGCGTTGAGCAGCCCTGGTTTAGAATATGTATATGGACTTGTGCAGACCTCTAGATTTTGGATGGCACAGTAGGTTCTAGCACAGAATAAACAATATACAGAATGCGCATGACGAGTAGCTTTAAATTTCAAGTCAAGGCAAGAGCGGTGAGGGTACAAGGGTAGATCACAAGCAGCCCTGTCTCTGCTAACTAGCATAGTTTTATTCGACCGACGCTGTTAATCTACTTCGTTTACCACACGATCATTTCCGCATGTTCCTCGTGGCGTTTTAGATATTTGTGTTGATACCTATGTATATACATACCTACATACTTATGTATGTACCTACATATTAGAGGTCGGAAACTATCGATAGTCAGCACCATCGATAATGTACGATAGTTTTTTGCAAACTATCGATAGTATATCGATAGTTGACGATAGTTTCGGGTGATTTGGGAGAATCTACGGCTACGCTCACACTGTAACCACCTTTTGCCATCCGGCAGCAAACACATCTGTTTTAAATGAGCTCACCCGAATGTAAACAAACTTTGCCCACCTGTCCTGGTCTTGTTCTTACCAATACATGAAAGTAATAGAAGATGATCCAATAAAACTTTTTTCAGTACATTGTTTTGTTTTATTTATTTATTAGCCATTTATTCTTGTTCAAAAAAATTAATATATTAATCAGAGGCCATAACAATTATAACAAATAAATATAAAAATCACTAGATAACAATTATTGAGCAATGGAAAAATTTTTCCATCATCAATAACAATTACCCGATATTTTTTCGATCAGATCATAATTGTTATGAGCAATTGATATTTTTTTCGATGTTCCATAACAATTTCTGGATGATGGATGTTTTTTAGATCAGCTCATAATTGTTACTAGCAATTAATATTGTTTTCGATCTTCCATAACAATTACTGGATGATGGATATTTTTTAGATCAGTTCATAATTAATTAAGACTCGACCAAATGATAGCCCTAGCCAAGCGCTTTTATATGATACCCATTTTGCGGTGTTCGGTATTCTATATTCGTATTCCGTATCCATATTTATCCGCTTTTCCACAATTATGAGCTGACTCAGTTATCGATAAATTTATCGAAATATATCGTAGTCCAAATAAAACCTGGGGCCATCCCCTTTCGTTTGATACCCATATTGTAGTGTAATTTTAATGTTTTTGTGTAATCACATTTTAAACGACCATGCGACTAGAACGCATAGTCGTATTTATGTTGCTTTGACTACTTGCTAGTCAGCAATTCAAACCCTGCATGGAATAGTTACCGTTTGTTTGGTGCCTAGTGGTCACATAAATTATCGATAGTTCAAACGATAGTCGAAAACCATCGATAGTGTAAACGATGTTCAGAAACCATCGATAGTGACGATAGTGCCATCGATAGTTTCCGACCACTAGTACATATGTCCAAATCGACATGGATATTTATGCACATACATATGTATGTACAGATGGATGTACATTTGGACATGGATATGTGTGTATCTACATATTTATCATGACATTTTTACATTCGATAGGCATTTTATTATTAAAAGTATTTTATCGTGACCGCTGTGGTGCAGTGGGTAGAGTACTCGCCTGCTATGCCAGAGGTCTCGGGTTCAAACCAAAGTCCGAGCAAACACCAAAAAAAAAAAAATTTTCGAATTAGTAAAAATCCAATTACTGGGTTTTTTTAAGAGCAGTGGTCACCTCTCGGCAGTGGGCGGCATACCCTCCGAGTGTATTTTTGCCATTAAAAAGCTTCTCACAAAAAATGTATTCGCCGTTCGGAGCCGGCATAAAAAACAAAAAGGAGCACACCTTTAATTGGTAGAGAAGCTCGGCCATAAAACTCGTCAGAGTTATAATAGCGCTATTATATTAGGCGCATTTCTGTCGTACCCAAGCATGAAAAGAATACTCGCTTATGCATCAAATTACCTTCAAAGCAACAACACCAACACGACTATTTTACGTGTCGAGTTATTTTTTTCAGTGGTCCAAGAGCAATGCTTTCACAGCATAATCAAAATTATGAAATCTAATATTGCTTGTTTGTGTTCAGAACACTGTGAAAACCAATTGGGAGTATTTTCCTGGCATTTCTCTATTATATGTCTTTAATGTTAATTTTTTGGGGTTCCTTTTCAAAAATACTAATAAAAATTTGTATATGAATGAAACTTGCTTCTAAAAATGTTTGAGAAGGTGCTACAAGGGCCCCAAAATCACAAAGAGAGTTGTAGTTTTTATGAAAAATAAAAAGTTCACTAGGGGCGGTTAATATCTCATTTTCTTTTTTTAATTCGGTAGCGCAAATGGTGCAATTAATTTTAGGCAACATTTTATATGCAACGTATCCGATAAAATATCTTAATGAAGGTAGTTCCATATTAATATTTGCACGGCTTTCGAAATCGTCCGTTACAATATAGTTGTCAAACATAAATTCCTCATTGTTATTTTTTACATTGCTCGAACTATTTTCATTATAGCCTTCTTCTGTAAAAGTTTCTTCTGCTATAATATTCGGCAGTACTTCAAATGTGGAATCGGTAACTTCTTCACAATTGCTATTAGAACTTGTCTGGACAATTTTTGCTGCCATCAACTTAGCTAATATAATGTTAATTTCTGCTACTGAAGGATTAATATTGTTTCCCCCCTTTTGTCGCAAAATTGCGAAATAGTTTTCTAGTTTGTCTTGATTTGAAGTTCTTGTCATCAAAAAAAATACGCCTCACTCTTTTGGTAATATTTCTTCGATCAACTGAAGAAGAGAATTTAAAGATAGTTGTATTCCGTTTAAGAAGTGTACTTTTTTCTTATCATCAACAAATTTAACTTGATTTAAGTATTCCAAAAAAACTTTTATGTACTGGTGCGGTAAGTTATTTAACTGTATTGCAGATTTGTACGGATTTTTTGAGTACAGTGATCCACTATTTAAGCAATCAAAAATTTTGTCAACTTTATCTATGAAATTTGCGGGTAGATAAGGCTTGTTCTTTAGTGCTTCGTTTAAAACCTTTCGTCTCAGATACCGTTCTTATAGCTGCTTGAACAGTTCTGCTGAAAACTTGAGTAGCTAATTTTACTTTCATTTTTTCAAATGAGTTTGGAAAAACATGCTGCCTTGTTAACTTTGTACACATTTTTGTTCCTTTAGTAAGCTCCATTTCCCACAGCTCTTTAATAACTCTGAAGCTAACTACTCCGTCCGGTGTAGAAAGGTCGCATTCCATTCCGAAGAGATTTTATTAGGTGTGGAAAATCATACATACAAAAAACTTTCACATTTTCGTGGATAAAAAAGGGATTTTCTATAGATACGTTTAATTCTGAGAAATATTTTCGATTCGAAGTTAACACTTTAACTGTAACGCCGATGCCATTAAGTATCGTCAAGTTTTTAGAAATAATATCTTTGAGTATTTCGCCAGAAAGGCTATTTTTCGAAACAAAGTAGTTGAAAACCACAGACCAATTTGAAAACATTGATTTTAACATAAAAACACATAATTGCTTACCGATTTCGTTGGTTCTTTCAAACCCATTTTCAGCAAACCCATCAATCAGATCTAGTGTAGAATTATAGCGTAACTCTGGTCGAATGGTCATTTCATCCATTAGTAAAATCATACTCTCCTTTTCGCATTGCTTTACCTGTAAACATTTTTGTTTGACGCTTTCAAATGAATTGTTCAGAAAGCCTGGTTGAAGAAATTTTACAGGGGCCCAAAGGTTAACAGAAGAAACGTGTGGCAATTGAAAGTACAATTTGTTTCTTAGAAATGAATATGTCGATTGGGAGACATAAAAAATATTTTCAGTCAGTTCTTTAACTTCTTTATCATAGCGCTTGGGACGTTTACAAAAAATATATATATATGCAATATACTTTTGACTCCTTGCTTATGTTCTCTAATGAATCTATTTGTTTTGGTAATTTCTTAAATTGATTTTTTAAACCCTTAAACTTTTTTACCATCATATAATATTTTTTTCTGTAAAAATTGGCAGACTTTGCATATTTTTCGCAACCATGGCATACATTTTCGTAGTCGTGAAGACGAGGTTTCTTAACCGAGCTCTCAGGTTCTACAAAGTTATAATCATCCTCGACTTCTTCCAATTGGTAAATTGGAACAGCTCCAGCCTTTAATTTCACCTTTCCCATATCCGAATCTATGAAATGGTTTCCGCAAATATAGAGTGATTTGGAATAATTTCCTTTGTCTATATTACATTTTTCCCTCCAAACTTGACCCATGATAGAATCACATGGTGGAAATTTGAAGATTCTTAGACCTTCGTGGTGGCGTTTTGATTTTCCACAGCCTTTAACGGCACATTTAAGTCCGCTTTTTAAAGCATTCTTTTTTACTTTTTCTACAGACGCCATTTTTTAAGCTCGTAAAAAATTAAAGTAACTAAGTACATACAAATTTATATATGTATGTACATATATACATACGTAGTTAATCGAAATCAATCAAAATATAAAAGTATCGAAGCGCTGAAAATTTCTATAAAATTACCTACCTATGAAGGAACATCCATTCACGCAGCAATCAAGACGCATAATGAATTCACTACAATGTTTTTCTGTCACCAAAAATTGCATGCACAGATAACGGAGACATTCATACATACATACATACATACATACATGCCCTGCAGGGAACTCAATAACTAATGAGTAAAATTTCTAGTTCCAAACTAGCGAAAAGGTGTCAAAACGGAAATAGATCAATTGTAGTTGGACCCTCACCAGTTCAGGAGGAGTGAATTGAGTGACCATTATAAGACACACTTTGATTTGTATGCAATTTCGAAGTGACAAAAATTCTATGAAAATTTTTCGTTCGTTCAATTTCCGTCGGCTTTGTATGTACATATATTTCTGCAATTCTCAGATGTTTAGTGAAGCGTTTCATATAAAGAGTTTTCTATTTGCATCTTAACTTGTATGCAATGAAATATTCCCCTAATTATGCTTTTCATATCCCTCAGGCTTATTTTTAATTTTTTTTATTTTATTACTTTTTAAATATTACTGTAAATTTTATTAAATAAATAAATAAAAAAATATTAGTCAAAAAAAAATTAAAAAAAATATTATCATCCACCTTGACACCGACAGGATTCGGGCCCGCGCCCCTCAGATTGAAAGCCAGTCGGCCATCGCGCCACTTGCATGAAGTGTGTCAAAGTCTGCACTTAAGCGGCAGATGTAAAACTGTAGAATTTGTAGGAACTTGTAGCTAGTTCAGAACTATCGAAAATGTGCCAATAAGCGAACTAGTGTAAACTGTAGAATTTAGTACTAGTTCGGAACTATCGAAAATGTAGTGCAGAGGGTGGCAATTGACACCGCCTAGGACATCGCTGTGTTAAATTCGCCAGTTGATAACATGCAAAAGAGATTTAGCTCGCACTAGTAGTGTCGAAAAATGCACTAGAAGCGACCTAGTTCGGAACTAGAGATTTTCCCTACAGGGTGTGTACATATCGAGCAGTGTGCGTCAATATAGATATATATATATGTATGTACAATAGCTAAGCCCAGAGAAAAGGATGCATCGTAACGTTAATTTTAACGCTAACCGAAATGTTAAAGTCGTTTTTGTTGAAACGACTTAGGTTTTCAACGTTATAAAAATTATCAAAATAATTTCCGTTTCGTTTTTAACGTTAACGAAACTCAAGCGTTAACGCTGAAACGTTGAAAAGTTGAGTGCGTTTACTTTTGAGTTGGCAATGCTCTAGCGAGTTATAAACAGAGTTGCCGAGACATCCAGGGTTTGAAATTGCTTAGCTACTTTTGCTGCATTTGCTTTGCTTTTGCTAACGAAAAGCAAATTAGCAAACTCGGCCAGCCGAGTAAAAAACGAGAACACGATTCATTCGCTTCAGTTTTCAGCTGAGCCGTATTTGCTTGCATAGTTAAGCAAAGCAACGCGATTTGGGGGATTTCATTTTACTTCCAGCAATTAGTTGTATCTTTGCATTTTTTCTGCTTTTGCTTATTTTGCTGAAACGATTTGTTTACGCATATTTCGATTTTTTATACATATTTACTTATGTATGTATGTATGTACACATAATATGTATGTATGTCCATTTGTAAACATCTTTTCATGTTGAATTTTGCTTAAAAACTAGTTTCAGCAAAATAAGCAACTGTTAGCAAAAATTTACCACTCAACTAATTGCTGGAAGTAAAAGCAACCCTCTCAAATTGAGTTGCTTGGCCTAACTATACAAGCAAACACGACTCAGCTGAAAACTGAAGCGAATGATTCGTGTTTTCGTTTTTGGCTCGGCTGAATTCAGCAATAAACAAAAAACATCGGCTATTGCTATTTTGCAGCAAGCAATTTCAAACCCTGGAGACATCCCAGTAATTAAATCATAAAAAACGCTACAAGTGGTAAATTTTTTATCTTGTACTACGACTCAATGATAATGGTAAAATTATTTGAAAATCGCTCTTCTTTTTCCTGTTTTAAATAAATGTCAAAGTATTGTGTTTCGTTTTGGGATTTCATCTGTTTACTGCGCGGAAGAGCTTTAGTGTTCAGTTTTTCAACCAACACAAAACACACACTGTTCTTAACATCTCTCAAAAACGGTCACCGAAAGGCAATTACGTATTCTCTTTTAACTGCTAGGACCTGTATAGTTGCGCCTTATTTTTTACTGTTGAAATTACCATTTTTGATAAAAAGTAATTCAAACTAAAAGGTAACAGCTGTGTTCAATAACAAAAAAATTGATACGAATTTTTCGTAAAAAATGACAGTTCTCCATATGAAAATGACAGTTCTTATGAAAAATTCGTAACAATTTTTTGTTATTGAACACAGGTAATGATTCTTTTGGTTTTTAGCGATATCGAATTAATTTTAACAATAGTTTATTTTTCTCTTACGCGGCAGTGAACTTGCTAAATATTTATTACAACCACTCCCGTTAGATGGCTTCTGCGGTAGTTACCGATGGTTACCGGTAGAGTCCGCTTGGTGCAGCCTCTGTATACCTCTGTATAAAAGAATACGATTGGCTGATATTTATGCACTTGGTTGATGTTTATGCTACAAGAACATACGTTCCAAAAACATAGATTCCAAAAATTATAGGTTTCTATTCGTTCTTTTCCAAAGCAACACTGCTGTTGCAGGTTGACAAACAGATAAACGCTTTCAGTTCGACGCGCTTAACATAGCCGTTGGCTTAGTTTTTGTTGTTGCTTTCCATGTTATTCGCTAATCTAGCGTGTGTTTTTTTCGAACTTTCGTGCAAAAGAATGGGGCTAATGTAAAGTCAAAAAGAAAAAAATTGGCTTTGAGTTTACAAAAGCACATGTATAATACTACCCGAAAAAAATATATATCCTTGACATTTGATACATGACACATAAAAATCAAATTTGGTAGTTTTTTGTTAATTTGGTTGTTTTTCAGATTATGGTTAGTCATTTTTCTTACAAGTGGCAACCTTTCTTTTGCTTTTCGTTAAAGCATTGCCAAAACAAAAAAAACGAAACTTTTTTGTTGACCGTTTTTGTTTCAACGTTAACGAAATCAGTTTTGTTGAATTATTTCGTTGATAACGTTAACGGTTGCATATCCGTTTTGTTAACATAGCATGTTAACAAACGAAAACATATTTTGATAGTTTGTTGAGCATCCTTGCAGAGAACTTATAAAGTAAAGAAGGCGCAAATGTTAAGTGGCAAAATTTTAACAGAATTTGCGTGCACACATAAGAGGAGACGTACCGATTTATCAACTCAGAGTTGCTTTCGGGTATCGAATTGTTTTACTTGCTCGTTCTACTCTTGCGCTCTCGTTGTGCTAATAATTTAATTTGTGGGGAGTTTGTTCGCGAATTTATTCATGAATTTATATGCCTTTATATGCAAAGCACCGATGCCATCAATGCATCAATTTCTTGCAACCACTAAATTTTTTCAAAATTTTCCTATCGAGTTTTAATTTAGGAATAAAAAAAAAAACGAAAAAAATTAATTTAAAGACACTTTAAAAGTTCCTTTGCTGGGACTCGAACCCGCGACCCCTAGCATTTTCTATCCAAAAATTATTAAATAAGATGTTGTGTGTACACAACAAAGCACCAATTAGATGAAACTGGTGAGTGTTTTTATCGAATTATCAATTGTAATTACATAATTTTACGAAATTTTGAACATACATATAAAAAATTATGTTGTCCATAAAAATAATTTCTTGTCCAATTGTTGATGACCAACCATCAACCGTCATGGCATTTTCTATACATACTAAAAATGATTGAATGAGATGTTGGTGTGTACACAACAACCGGTAATTATGTATGTATTTTTTATTGAATTATCCATTTTAATTAATTTTAAGCAATGTTTAGCATATAAAAATATTATGTTGACCCTAAAAGTATTTTCTTATACATTTGTTGATGACCAACAACCATCAACCATCATCATAAGTCATGCAAGAAAATTTACTAACATGTTGGTGACCAACAATCAACCATCATCATCCTTGTTGATGACCAACAATCAACCATCATGTCATTGAACTTAGACATACATACATACATATGTACATATCTACATACATACATATATAATTAATTGCATACCAAATCGAAATTGCCGTCGGCATTTTTGATTACTCTATTTTTGTGTAAATATGTATGTACATTAGGGTGGGGCGATTTGTATTGAGGGAAATTAATCGATACCGCGCGATCTAAATTTGGATTCCTCTCATTTTTCTGAGTAGAAAACTCCTCCACGACATTTACCTGAAATTAATTTTGATGTTCCGGAATTCGGTTTTTATGAACCAAGACGAATTTTTGAAAATAAAAATTTGGCAAAAATCGACAAAAAAATATCCAGGTCAATATGCACATCGAGTTGAAGCAGAATTTTATGCTGAATCCAGATATGAAATCGAAACTAAAATCGGATGATCCGTTTTCGAGATATAGCCTGATTTCCGGTTATGGAGGCTGAATGCCGAAAATCGCATATTTTCGCGATTATCTCTTGCTGTGTACAATATATCTTAAATTTTTTTGCAAATTTCTTAAAGATAGGTCAATACAATATATGAGCAATATTTTAAAATATTAATTTATCTTCCTGTATAGGAAAACTAGAATGCACTCTTTTTTCCTTAGCCCAAAATCGCAGTATGGGATCTCCATGTTATAGTCATCCGATACCGATGATTTTCGCCGACAGCGCTTTGTGTACAATAAATGATCTAAATACAAAATTTCAGAATTTTAGCTGCAAAACCTGAGGAGTTATAACCGAAAACGTAGACATATGCTGTTTGGGACTTGTTTTTTTTTACTTTAGTCAACTCTAAAAAAACTCAAGGTTACTCATACGCCATAGCGTACTATTGGAAGCAAAAAACAAATTTCAGAAGCATAAGTCTACGTTTTAGGGAATAACTCTTCAATTTTTGCAGCTAAAATTCTGAAATTTTGTATTTAGAGCATTTATTGTACACAAAGCGCTGTCGGCGAAATTCATCGGTATCGGATGACTATAACATGGAGATCCCATACTGCGATTTTGGGCTAAGGAAAAAAGAGTGCATTCTAGTTTTCCTATACAGGAAGATAAATTAATATTTTAAAATATTGCTCATATATTGTATTGACCTATCTTTAAGAAATTTGCAAAAAAATTTAAGATATATTGTACACAGCAAGAGATAATCGCGAAAATATGCGATTTTCGGCATTCAGCCTCCATAACCGGAAATCAGGCTATATCTCGAAAACGGATCATCCGATTTTAGTTTGGATTTCATATCTGGGTTCAGCATAAAATTCTGCTTCAACTCGATGTGCATATTGACCTGGATATTTTTTTGTCGATTTTTGCCAAATTTTTATTTTCAAAAATTCGTCTTGATTCATAAAAACCAAATTCCGGAACATCAAAATTAATCTTAGGCAAATGTCGTGGAGGAGTTTTCTACTCAGAAAAATGAGAGGAATCCAAATTTCGATCGCGCGATATAGGTTAGTAAATCGCCCCACCCTAATGTACATACTTGCAAAAGTACACATATGCTCATACATACATACATACATACTCATTCGCAAACTCCTCAAAGCATGCGTACATCCATACCCTGCAAAAAAATGTGCGATTAATCTCGAAAGAGTTTTGTCCCGGATTGATCTCTTTCGAGCCAATCGGTCCACAATTAGTCCCCGATTGTTCCCGTACGGGTATAAATGTAGACTAATTGTAGACCAATTGTTACCGAACGGGTATAAATGTAGACTAATTGTTCCCTAACGGGTATAAATGTAGATTAATCGCTTTCATCCCGAACGGGTACAAATTTAGATTAATCGCTTTCATTCCGAACGGGTACAAATCTAGATTCCTTAAATGTAGACATTTTACAAAAATATGTAATTTTAGAACAACCGGTAAAACGAATTGAACACCCTTTCTTTTAATAACAATGATGAATAATAATTTTAACAAAATGTTGCCTAAAATATTCTATGAAAAAATCCTTTACATTACGCTCATATAATGCATACTCAAAACTTACAATTTTTTTAATTTATTTAATGAGATTTTTTTCAAAAGTAAAACATTATATAATCTTTATTTATATATGCATGAACATTTACAATTTTTTAAAGATTGCTATTAAAAATTGCCTTGGCGAACAACTTGGAAAAATCTACATTTGTACACGTTCGGGATGTAAGCGATTGATCTACATTTGTACCCGTTCTGGATAAAAGCGATTGATCTACATTTGTACCCGTTGGGGATGAAAGCGATTAATCTACATTTGTGCCCGTTCGGGATGTAAGCGATTGATCTACATTTGTACCCGTTCAGGATAAAAGCGATTGATCTACATTTGTACCCGTTCGGGATGAAAGCGATTAATCTACATTGGTACCCGCTCGGGATGTAAGCGATTGATCTACATTTGTACCCGTTCGAGATAAAAGCGATTGATCTACATTTGTACCCGTTCGGTATGTTAGTGATTAATCTACATTGGTACCCGTTCGGGTATACAAGTTGAACAATTAGTCTCTTCATAGGACATGCTCGAACAAAGGTGATAAATTCACTCCATATAAAGAGATGTAAAATTGTATTAGTCGCATGCTCCCTTGCGATTGATCCCGGACACGTCCCGGATTAATCGCATTTTTTGCAGGGTATATACAAACATATGTATGTATGTGCTATCCAAACGCAAACCCTACTGTCCTCCAAACCTATCAAAAAACAACAATAACATTTTCATTCATAACGCTATCACAAAAAATCAAGAGAAAACTGGCAACATTAGCTTTGTTCAATAACTAAAAATTTTTAATTGCTTTTACAAATAGTTGCGAATTTTATGTTCAATAACCCAAAAAATTTGCAAAAGAGATCCAAATTGGGAGAGTAAGACTTCGAGAGAGTTGAAAATAGTTGCAAGTAAAATTTACACTTGCAACTACTTGCAGCGTTAAAAAAATAGAAGCGTCAAAAACATATGATCACAAAAATTTCAATTGGAAATATGCAAACATTTTAATCGCAAATTTCTAATTGCTTACTAAATAAATTAGTGCAAAAAGGAATCTTGACGATGTTGGGGAATATCCAAAGTAGATTTTCCTTTTCCTAATTCAGTTATTTACATTTATTTGCAATTTCAAAGATTTCAATTACAACCTAACCTAAAAATCAAATTGTGAAAACAGCCCATCACCTGTTTACTTGCAAATGTTTACGATTTTGTGTTCAATAACTTTGGTTGATAATTTTCTCTTTTTCTCGTATTTACTCTTAATTTGTCACTGACGCTCTTCTTGCAAGTAAAGTTGTTGAACAAAGCTATTGTCTTCGCGCAAATCGACGACAATTTCAGTAATTTTTAACACGCTTTTATTAGCTTCACCTGTATGTATGTATGTATGTATGTAACTTCATCCCATCCAAAAAGTTGTAACATTTAACTAAATTATTATATCTTTCAAACATTCACTTTTATTGTGTTCTCTCTATTATTTCTATTCTCCTCCGCATTCGAAACATGACATCAACAGCCCAACGGCATCATATAGTAGGACATTCAACATTATACTTCATGCTTCATTGCGGCTTTTAAGTTACCTTTCCTCAAAATAGCCTCTATGAATTTCAATTCACTCCCGTATATAAGCCAATAAGTAACAAGCTTTCACCCTAATTCTATAATTGCATTTTACGTTTGGAAAGCAATTTTTATACAATGTTTTTAAACGTGAGGTGAAAAAAATTTCTCTAAAAATAAAAAAAAAAAAAAATAAAAAAAAAATAAAATAAAAAAAATAAAAATGCGCCACTCGGGACTCGAACCTGAGCTCCTTAGTCCGTAGGCAGCATACCTCACCATTACGCTACAAACGTATTCGGAACTTTGTTGTCTAAATTCGAATTTATTCAATCAGGTTTCTTTTTTTTTTGTTCTTTTCAAATGCTTCACCTCAACTTCTCTTCACTTTCTGATTGTAAAATATAACAAACCGTTTGGGAAATTTTGTATTTCCAAACTAGTTTGGAAAACCTTGAATAAAAGGGTTTGGAAAATATTGCATAATAAGCTAGTTTACTTCACTGCATATTGGGATTTTTGGTAGAAGTTATAAATACATACCCTGCAGGGAACTCAATAACTAGTGAACTAAATTTCTAGTTCGGAACTAGCGAAAAGGTGTCAAAAGGGAATAAATAATAGCTTAAAAAAACTAAAAAACACGCTTTAATCTTAAAAATCGTACTAAAAATTGAGAAATAATTTAATTAGAAACAAAATTATGAACGAAAATATAAGTATTTAAGGAAAAGCGTGGGGGTGCTCAATAATATTTGAACATGAAAATAATCGATTCGTACAACTAGTACAAAAATATACCTAGTTGCGAAATTAAAGAGTACGATATATGAAATCTCAAAAAAGTCAAAATAAAATTATTAGTAAAAAACACCGATTTTAAATATTTTTTGACATACTGAGCACCCCACGCTTTTCCTTAAATACTTATATTTTCGTTCATCATTTTGTTTCTAATTAAATTATTTCTCAATTTTTAGTACGATTTTTAAGATTAAAGCGTGTTTTTTAGTTTTTTTAAGCTATTATTTATTCTAGTCCAACTCGACTTGAAATAAATTCTTAGGCAAGGTAACAAGGGGCAAACGTTATGAGATTTTGTTATTGTACAATGTACATACACCTCAACAAGTGCTGCGTTTCCTT
The DNA here is from genome assembly GCA_960531455.1 of Urophora cardui. Lineage (NCBI taxonomy): Eukaryota > Metazoa > Arthropoda > Insecta > Diptera > Tephritidae > Urophora > Urophora cardui. Next base: position 51,400,691 of record OY482671.1, on the reverse strand, counting down.
GCCCCTCTACATTTCTTTCCTGTCCATCACTTCACAAGTCGAAGGAATTTTGTCAAATTTTAACTCCAAATAGCTTTCAGATCAAGTCAGTATCATGTCATGTATATCAAATTAAAGGGAATCAAAATACGGTATAAAAATGTTCGAAATCGGTTCAGTAGTTTTTAAGTAATTGCAATTTAAAAAATGCACAATATAAACTTTGACCTTTAATAACTTTTGTTGTTGTTGTTTTAAAAAAAAAAGAATTCACTTTAATACTCAGCTTAGCCATGTATATCAATCCTCATACTTCGTTTTTTAATTTTATAATTTTGAAAATTTCATATTTGTACCAGATCGTGCTTATTGCTTTCAACTTTGCGGGGCTGGGGGCAGTTCAAAACGTCATCCTATCGCCATAAAATTTTGTGGGGTTCATTAACTCGTATAAAGGCAACTTTTCATTGCTGGTACGTTCAAAAAAAGAACACAAAAAAATCTCCATATGATTTCACTCCACCTTAATGTACATACATATTTACACAAAAATAGAGTAATCAAAAATGCCGACGGCAATTTCGATTTGGTATGCAATTAATTATATATGTATGTATGTAGATATGTACATATGTATGTATGTATGTCTAAGTTCGATGACATGATGGTTGATTGTTGGTCATCAACAAGGATGATGATGGTTGATTGTTGGTCACCAACATGTTAGTAAATTTTCTTGCATGACTTATGATGATGGTTGATGGTTGTTGGTCATCAACAAATGTATAAGAAAATACTTTTAGGGTCAACATAATATTTTTATATGCTAAACATTGCTTAAAATTAATTAAAATGGATAATTCAATAAAAAATACATACATAATTACCGGTTGTTGTGTACACACCAACATCTCGTTCAATCATTTTTAGTATGTATAGAAAATGCCATGACGGTTGATGGTTGGTCATCAACAATTGGACAAGAAATTATTTTTATGGACAACATAATTTTTTATATGTATGTTCAAAATTTCGTAAAATTATGTAATTACAATTGATAATTCGATAAAAACACTCACCAGTTTCATCTAATTGGTGCTTTGTTGTGTACACACAACATCTTATTTAATAATTTTTGGATAGAAAATGCTAGGGGTCGCGGGTTCGAGTCCCAGCAAAGGAACTTTTAAAGTGTCTTTAAATTAATTTTTTTCGTTTTTTTTTTATTCCTAAATTAAAACTCGATAGGAAAATTTTGAAAAAATTTAGTGGTTGCAAGAAATTGATGCATTGATGGCATCGGTGCTTTGCATATAAAGGCATATAAATTCATGAATAAATTCGCGAACAAACTCCCCACAAATTAAATTATTAGCACAACGAGAGCGCAAGAGTAGAACGAGCAAGTAAAACAATTCGATACCCGAAAGCAACTCTGAGTTGATAAATCGGTACGTCTCCTCTTATGTGTGCACGCAAATTCTGTTAAAATTTTGCCACTTAACATTTGCGCCTTCTCTACTTTATAAGTTCGCTGTAAGCCGCCACTTTGGCGCCTCTAACATATCAACATCTTTGTCGTAATATTTAACATTAAACTAAATGTAAACTACTCTGCTCTGTTCCGGGCAAGGATGCACCGCAACGTTAATATTAACGATAATCGAAATGTTAAAATCGTTTCTGCTGAAACGACTCAGTTTTTCAACGTTATAAAAATTATCAAAATAATTTCTGTTTCGTTATCAACGTCAACGAAACTCAAGCGTTAACGCTGAAACGTTGTAAAGTTGAGCGCTCTATATTAGAGAATTGTCACTCAAACGAACCATCAAAGCGCTCTATGTTTATCATCGAGAGCATTGTTGCTCTACGCTGCTACTAAGCACTCTCAACTTATTGTGAGAACCGAAAAAACGCTCATTTCATTGATAATTTCAACGTTAATTTTCGATTCAACGAAACCGATTTCCTTTTTGTTGATTTTGTTTCGTTTAAAACGTTAACGCTTGCATTTAAGTTGCGTTAACATAGCATGTTAACAAACGGAAAAATATTTTGATAGTTTGTTGAGCATCCTTGGTTCCGGGTCGTCATGTTATTCATAGTGGACGTGATGTTAACTGCTCTGCTCTGGTGCGGGTCGTAATATCACGTCCGCGCGAAGAGAAATAAATTTGTATGAAATGCGCATTCTGTATATTGTTTGTTCTGTGGTTCTAGTACTAGCCACTCTGGAGTGCAGCGCAACCAACCGGCCAATAGTAGCAACTCAAATATCGCTTGGCAACGCTGAACCAGCTCATATTCAGAAAATCTATGCAAATCATGATACAACTATACAGGTAGTAGCATAACAACAGCTGATTTTACTTTTTTCATTTTTAATTTTCCCTCGATTGTCAAACTTTCATTTTGTTTACTTCCTGGCAAGGCAGATCTAAGGAGGTAGACGCATAGGCGAATTCAGAGACTTCTTTTTTATTTAAAATGGTAGAGTGCAATGTCAAAATCAAAGCGAATTCACATCATGGCAAATAGGAATGGGCGAGTCCCAAGCGAAATCAGATTTTAACTAAGACAAAATATCATTTTGATATTACACTCTACCTATCACAACAGTAAAATACATGGGAAATTTCTGAATTCGCCTATGCGCCAACCTTCCTATATCTGCTTTGCTTCCGGGTCTTTTGACGTTTGAGAGGCAGGGGATTTCAATATGGCGGCCATGCTACTACCTGTATAGTTGTATCATGATGCAAATGAAAAAATATAAAAGAAATGTTGCTTAGTACATGCACTTATCTATGTACACGCATATGTACATATGGAAATACATTCATATTACTATTCTTGACACGGGGAGACACAACCACTATGTGTTTTTGGAAAACACAACTTTTTAAATGTCTTGCAACTATTAAAAAACTCCAACTCTTTAGCACCGAATGAAAAAACACTTCTGCATACCCATTAAACAATGAAAACGAAATTATCAAACGTTTGAGAAAATATTGTTTCTAAAGTTGAGAATCAGCATTTATATCATTTGAAAATAAACAATTTTCAACTGTTCATTAAACATTGTTTATCAATTTTAGATTAACTTACAACACATTTGAAAAAAAACTTATTTCGTATTTTGTACTATTTCACGAATTTCAACATGTCAAGGTTTGAAGGAACGAAGAAATTTTGTGTGTTTGCAAATTTCAGTCAGCGTTCGTTGTTCTACTCTAGCAGGCCCTTAACGGTTGAAATGATGATGGTTGAAAATGATTGTGTGTAATAATGATTCTGTATTTCTTACTCTTATTTCAGTTGTTTGTGGCTTTTTGTGAAGTTACACAAAATTTAATAAAAACATATGTAGTTGGTTTCCGATATGTGTGTATGTACATATATTAAAAAAGATATTAATATACTCATATAATTGCACAAAAGGCTCCGGCGAAACTCACCCGCACGGGTAAATGAAAAACATCACATAAGCGAACAAATATGTAATACATACATATGTACATCTATTTATTCCATTCCATTTCTGCGCTTACACCACAAACTCTCACTCTCACTATCACTCAATTTTTTTGCACTCTAGAGTACATATATGTAATACATACATACATCTATTGATTGCATTCCATTTCGTACCACCTTTGAAATGGGTTTGAGAAAATGGAATTTATCAAATTGAGAATCAGCCCAAAATCCCATACTAAAAATGAGCCTTTTTGTTTGAGAACGCTATCAGGGGAAAATTGAGGTGCATTTGACAACAAACGTTTGATATTTGACAATAGGGTTACTTCTAAAATGAACCTCAAATTGAAAATGAAGAAAAATGTTTGTTGGGTACTAACAGAGTTGCCGTTTTTGTATAGATTTTGACAGTGAAACTTGAACTTAGTACTGTGCTTAAGTTAAAAACAGAAGCTGTTGGATCAAATACTTTTGTATTTAATATAACAGTGGAAAAATTTGTCACCTAAATATTTTTTTGCATTTTTCTCTTTATACTCTTTATACTCTACAAATATATAGCTTAACATCCGCTTGTTCTCCTCTACTTCTCTAATTCTGGCACCTTCTTCACCTCCACTGCTTGCTATGTAGCAGGGATGGAAAATGGGTTTTCTGATTTTGTACTAATTGAGCAAGTAAAATGTACCAAATCAAAGGAAAATGTACCATCATTTTTGGTAGCTTATTTTTTCTAAGGACTTATACTAATCCCAAATTATATCTTCTTCTTTAGCCATTCGAAATATTATTGCTTTTCCAAGCAAAATCTTTCCTCTAAAAATAACATTATAAAAGCTTAAATTCATATAAATTTTTTTTAAATAAAAAGTTACTTAAACTAAAATTATTTTAAATACACAGCCCCATTCAATGCAAAAATATTTCACAAAACAAAAACGCTTTAGGTATATACACAAATTTCTAAATTTTTTAAGGCTCTCATGTTCTGCTAAAGCTCTAAAGTCAGCATTTACTACGTTTATACGTTGGCAAATTCATGAAATCATTTCATGAATTTTCTCTGCATAAACGAATTTTAATGAATTTAATTGTTCACGAAAATTATTCATGAAATTCGCCATCATTTCATGAAATTATGAAGTACAAGTCCGGCAACGCCAAACCAACAGCTGTTCATTCAGTTAAGGCAGATGTAACAGGTAGGCTCGGGGACGAATTCAGAAATGTTCAATGTATTTTGTTATTGTAATTGGTAGTGTAATGTCAAAATTATATTTCGCTGTGGTTAAATTCTGAATTCGCTTGTGACTCGCGCATTCCCATTGACCATGATGTGATTTTGACATTACACACTACCTTTGTAAATAAAAAAAAGTAGTTTCAGAATTCGCCACCAAGTCTACCTGGTAAATCTGCCTTGACAGCTGATGTCGTTAGAACGTTGCCACTTTTTAAAAAAGCTGAATTTCATGAGTTCATAAATGCTGCATAAACGAGACCATTTTCGAATTCATGAAATTAAGAGTTCACGAATTCTGCCGTATAAACGAAGTAATTAATTTGCTCTATTTTTCAAATTCACGCTTTGGAAATAACTCTAAAACCAAAGGGACAATACTATTTGTTTTGTTTTAATATATTTGGGATGCAGTGATGTATTATTTGACAAAAATGTACCAAATATGTCAGCGTAGTACCTATGTACTTTTGGCTACCGGAATGTACCAAAAAAGTAAATTGTACCACATTTTCCATCCCTGCTATGTAGTGTTGTTTATTTGATATTCTCCTCCGGATTCGAGCCATGACATCAACCTGAAATTCAATAAAACGCCATTAGTTGAGAATTGTTAATTTTGTCGGTTAGTCCGTTATTGCATTGAAGACCTCAATTATAGTGACATCCTACTACGCAAAAATGCACCACTGCACTCGTGTATTAAAAGCTCTTCCGCTTTTATTGGAAGCGACGAGTACACGATTTCAGAGGATTCAGCATAAAATTCTGCTTCAACTCGGTGTCCATATTTACCTGGATATTTTTTTGTCAATTTTTGCCCAATCTTTATTTTCAAAAATTCGTCTTGGTTCATAAAAACCAAATTCCGGAACATCAAAATTAATTTTAGACAAATGTCGTGGAGACGTTTTCTACTCAGAAAAATGATAGGAATCCAAATTTCGATGGCGCGATAAAGGTTAGTAAATCGCCCCACCCTAACACACATGCATAAATTTTTTTTTTTTCGGATATATTTTTTATTGTATCATTCTTTGGGAATACAACAATTTTTATATAATCTTAACCTAGAATACAACTTGTTATTCGTTGCCACTGCTTCAAATAACATAAAAGTTCGACCGACCTGAGGACAGGATCCTCGAGGAAACAAATGTGTGTTGGAAAAAGAAATGCTGTTGGAAGGAATTGCAGTAAGTTGCATTTTTTAAATTTGGAGGTTGTACGACCTAAGGATAGGCCCCTCGAAGTTTTAATTTTAGTGGCTCTAGTCTTGGTCACAATTAAGCAGAATATCCTTTCTTTTTAACCGCTTAGGATACCTCTGTTCTAATAGATTTTTAGCCAATATGTTTGGATGGTTGACTAGCCTGCTTGTGTAATTAGATTGTGTTTTTTTTATTTCTTCACTCACGGTGTTTATCTTTAGGTCGCTATGGATAGCGGAATTTTTCATGTACCAAGGCGCTCTACATATTGACCTTAACGATTTTGATTGCAGTCGTTGGTTTCTTTCTGAACTCCAAAGTTGCATCCCATATATCCAAGATGGTTTAATCACCATGTTAAATAATAGTAATTTGTTCTCCAAGCTCTATTTGGATTTTGGACCAATTATCCATTGTAATTTGATTATTTTCAACTTAGATTGAACGATTTTGTTTATCAATGTAATTTTTCCATGTCAATCTTTTATCCAGTGTGATACAAAGGTACGTGGTATCGTTTCACCATTTATTGTAACTGAAGGGCGTGTGTCTCTTTTTAGCGTAAAAGTTACTTGGATGTATTTGGACTCATTGACTTTAATTCTCCAGGTCAAAAGCCACTCTAGTGGTTTTATATGGTGTTGTAGTCGACTAGTAGCCACGATGGGATTTGAATGGACGCTTAGAATTGCTGTGTCAACCGCAAAAGTTGATGTTAGAAGATTTTCGTTTGTTGCAGATCACTTGTAAAAATTAAGTATAGAATGGGACCTAAAACGCTTCCTTGTGGGACTCCTGCAGATATATAGTAACTTCCTGTGGTATAGCTTTTTTGCCTTACTCGGAATTTTCTTTCAGTTAGAAAGCATTCTAGAATCTCGCAAATGTTATATGGAAGTGTGGGTCTTAGTTTGTAGAATATCCCTTCCAGCCATACTTTGTCGAAGGCCTGTGCCACATCTAGGAATACTGCAGTGCAATATCGTTTGGTTTCAAAGCGGACCGTGTTTTTGATACGATTCTATGCACTTGCTCTATCGTAGCATGTTCCTCTCTAAAGCCAAATTGGTGACTTGGTATGGTCCCATGAAATTCCAAGATGGGCTGCATTTTTCTCAGCAACAATTTTTCAAATATTTTGGAAAAAATTGAGATTAGGCTTATTGGTCTATAAGAACTCACTACTGTCGGGTTTTTACCTGGTTTGGGAATCATTAGCCGTATTGGTTTGGGCAAGAATTAGAGACTTGCAAAAAACAACCACTGGTATAAAAACAAGTGAAAATTATACGACCGTTCGTTAAAGTAAAGGAATTGGAAAAAGGTGTGTTTATTTGATGAAATTTCTTCAAATTTTTATCGATAGATGTCTCCCCTATCTTCGAATTCAACGCAATACCGTTCGTTAGATATTTTTTTTCAAATCCGTACCAAAGAACGTATATTGTATAATATACGTTCTTTGTCCGTACTTTAACAACCGGTGTTCATCTATTGACAAAAATTTGAAACCATTTCACTTATTCACAATAGAAAAAATTGGCATAATCAGTAAAGATAATTGGCATAATCCGTAAAGATCAGTTTAATGAGTAGCTGGCATACTCTCTAAAGGTCTCCTAAAGTCTCTAACATTTTGTATAGACACTGTCAGCCAAGAGAGCAGAATCCAGTATAAGCGGGCAGCGAAGTGCCCAAAAAAACACTGCTATTATTATTTCGGATAGCTTCCAAGATTCAGGAAAGTGGCATAGGTTTAGGAGACTGTTGAAAATATATAGTAATAACTTAGTTCCAACTGGAGGGAGCTGTTTTATCATTTCGCCCGTTATCGTGTCACACCCAGGTGCCTTGTTTTTCTGAATGTCATTAGAAATAACATTGATCAAGTCGTTTATACGGAATCGTAGGGCAACTGCTGGTAAGGGCGAAAAAGTTTCAATGGGGATGTTGTTGCCTCGATTAGAGGTAAATACAGTGGAAAGATGACTTGCAAATGCGATTCCTTTCTCCTGGTCGCTTCGAGCAAAGTCGCCATTATGCAACCGTAATGGAGGGTCCTGCAGGACTGGCCTTTTGAAATTTTTAAGTGCGCGCCACAGGGAGCATTCTGTTGCAGGTGTGGCTGTTAGTGATATCAATCTATTTTGAAAATTTGTCTACCTGCTAGTCTCCAATATTTCTTGAAGTTCTTTCGTGCATTTATTTAATTCGTATTTCAGAGATGGAGAACGGAGCCTTTGCCAGTCTCTCCTAAGTTTGGTTTCTTCAAAACTAAGTTCGTGATGGCTTCCCCCTTCAGGAAACTAGGATTTTGAGCACATGTTCTATTAATCCGTGAGTTCGTTGCTACCCTTTCTGCCATTTGAAGAGCCTTAGTAAAACCTATAATCGCACTGTCCTCGCCAGGAGACTTGAGGCTTGCATTTAAGTTAATATGGGAACTTATGCATTTTTTATACTTAAGCCAGTTAGTATATTTATTAGTTAAGCTAGGATTTAGTTCGTAAAAAGTTGGGGTTGTGGTAATAGTTATAAGGCTAGGTGAGTGATCGGATGATAGATCGAAAAGTGATTTTATCTGAACTCTTTCTCGCTCTAGGCCGCGAGTAATACCAAAGTCGATGTTTTGCTTCTATCAGCAGGTCAATATGTTGGTTGACCGGTGGAAATTACATCTAAACCTTGCTTTGAATAGCTTTGAACAGGTTTCTTCCCTTTGGTAATATTAATCTAGATCCCCAAAAATTATGTTTTGCGTTATAATCTCCCGCTGCAAGGAATTTTGTGCCTAACTTGGAGAAGAATTCAGTGAATGGTATTCTGTTATATTGTAGCTGGGGGGACAATATATTGCAGTTATGGTCATCACACCAGAACTATCATTTATATGAAGGGATGTTGAGTGGATGTAATCTTTGCAATATTCTTCCAGAACATGATGTCTAATTCTTTTTTTTTTTTGTAAGTATACCGGTTCCACCTCTAGCTTTTCCTTCCGGGTGTTTGGTGTCGTAGAAAGCAAAGCCATCAATACTAAAATGATTGAAAACTGTCAGGTGAGTTTCGGACAATAGCATTATGTCTATTTGGTGGCTTTCTAGGAAGATCTGGAGTGCATTCCGGTGTTGGCTTACACCGTTGGCATTCCAATAACCTATATTGAGGGAATTCATGGTCTTGTTAAGATTGTTTGTAGTAGGAGGTTTTGGTACCTAATTAATTCTTGCATCATATTTTGCATTGATTTCATATGATCTTCCATCATTTGCACAAAGCTGTTTAACGTTTTTTCCAAATTTGTAGATGGAGTGGGAGTCTCCTGTGTTTCTGGCTCCTTCATACCTTTCAGGGCTTCTGAATATGTCATGAAACGATTCTGAGTAACATTATTATAGGTCGTATTTGGAACATTTTGTGGTTTTGGAACTATTTGGATCTTTGGGGTCGAGGCGCCACTAGTGGTTTTCTGAGTACTCTTTTCCTTTAAGGAAGTATACACCGGGCAGCTCCTGTAATTCGCAGTGTGATTTTCTCCGCAGTTGCTACATTTCTTTAATTGCGAGCTGTCTCTTGGTTATATTATTATCTCGCTGACCTCGCTGCAGTGCAGACGTGTTTTAGCTCGCTCTTGAATATTTGTATATAAACGAATTAATAACAACAAAAAGAAAAGTGCGAAAATGAATACATCAACTGTCGCGTGTGATGAATGTAAGCAACCTCTCGCAGCTAGTGGAGAATACGTCATCTGCACTACCTGTAAAGGTGTGTATCACTTCTCCTCATGCTCCACTATCTCAAGCAATACATACGCTGGTATGACCACTGAGCGTCGCCGCACCTGGAAATGCCACAAGTGCAGACAATCTAGCAGATCATCAGCTACCATATTGGAAGCGAAACAATTATCGCAAAAAGGTAAGGGGGCCACGTCCTCACCAACCATTACCGCATCCCCGGCTCCTGACCACAAGGAGAAAAATAAAACCAACGCCGACGCAGGCAGAGATGCTAACGTAATCACTGTGCATTCCGACGTCAGTGAACTGAAAGCCAACAGCAAAGAAATTATGCGCTTAATGGCAGAATTAACAACAAAATTCGAAAAATCACAAGAAGAGCTTAAACTACAGCTTGAAAAAACTACATGCCAATTCGACAAAACAATAGCCGAATTGAAGAGCCAGGTCAATGAGCTCCGCCAAATGTGTGAAGAAAAAGACCTAACAATAGCGAAGTTGGAGCGCAAAGGGAGCGCACAGCTACAGCAATCTCTTATACGTAACGTGGTTATACGGAATGTGGATAAAAGAGATGGAGAAAATCTGAGCGCGATGGTGGAGCGCATAGCCAAAGCTGTTGATGTAAACATTACGGAGGGAGATGTAGACGAGGTATACAGGGAGAAGGGAAAACAAAAAAACATTGTGCTCAAGTTTTGCCGTACAAATAAAAAGAGGGAGTTTGTGAAGAAAATCAGAAACAAGAAACTCATCGTTAGCACGGCACTCGACAATTACAATGGAGATGAGAGAGCAATTTATGTCAATGACCAACTCACCGCAAACAATCGCCAGCTGCTGTAGGCCGCCAAAAACAAGGCAAAGGCGTGCGCTTGGAAATTCGCTTGGATTAAGGAGGGTAGGGTTTTGGCAAAAAAGGTGGAAAAAGTAAATTTGTTTTCATTAATTCAGCATCAGATATCGATCTAATAATTTAAAACTAACCGTAGCCAACTCGGTTGCAATCGGGTTGGGCTGTTTGCCTACATACGGTGCAATTTATTGTACAACCTTGTTGTACAATTTCATTTTGTAAAAAATTACTTTCAGTGAAGATGGAATAGGATAATATTGCGCATGTAGGAAGAAGAAGAACGTACAGCAAAAGTACGATTAATTAAAAGAAAAAAAATTGCCAAAAGTGAGCTTTCTATTTTGCGTTATTTATTCTACAAATATTTATGTTTTTTGTATTGAATTCGCTTATTTTTACTTATTTTAATGTGATGTGTTCACTTCAAGAATTCTCATAAAATGAAATGTTGAACAATATGCCCCCAAACGATGCAACCAAGTTGTACAACTTGCCAAAAAATCAAAAGTTTTTTATTTTTCGTACAACCGATATACAACTTCATACAACAGCCCCAAAAACGTTGCAATTTCGAGCGCAACTTGACCAAGTTGTATAAAAAATTGCAAGGTGTGTGGCTAGCATAAGTCTTCATACTATTTTTTTTTACTAACTACTTTCTAACTCTTTATCTTACATTCTTACTCTTTACTTATCCCAGTTCTTTATAAATGAACACTATTACTTACCAAAAATATACAAGCTTTACTGACATCAACCCGGTTAACTCTGCCATTAATTGTATCTGTCTAAACATTCGATCGCTTAAAATGAATTTTAACACATTTTTAGCGGAAATTGATCAGATCATAGATAATATTGGAGTCATATGGCGTTTTCTTTTCTGACAAAAAATGTTGCCCTTTAATATCTCAATTATCAAATTACGTAACATGACTTTCTATAAAATGGCTGAATTTGTAGTTAATGATGCCCTCTTACTTAGTCAGAGGACAACATTCGTTGAAATCACCACACAAGCTTACAAAATGGCTAAGAAAATCAAACAGGGCAACATTTTTTCGAGAAAAGAAAACGGCAATAGTTTTAGTCGAAACTAAGATAGTGACAGAGGAACAGCATTTATTTTGTATTTCCGGCTTTAGCGCCGAATTCTTCAATATAGATAATAGTAGAGGAGGCGGTGTGGCTATATTTATAAAAGACTAGCTGACCCGGCAAACTTCGTTCTGCCCAAAATTGATTTTTTTTTTTATTAATTTCATTTCAAAAATTGTTATTACACCGGTATTATTATACTCAGCTGTACTAGTACACAGAGTATTATAGTTTTAATCACATAACGGTGGATTGTAACAGAATGAAATAATCGAGATAGATATAGACTTATATATATCAAAATGATCAGGGTGAAAAGAGAAATCGATTGAGCCATGTCCGTCCGTCCGTCCGTCTGTCCGTCCGTCTGTAAACACTCTAACTCGCTCAAAACTTTAGATATTTTGATGAAATTTGAAATGCAAGTTGGTATCGAGACTGGGACGGTTGGTATTGAAAATGGGCGAAATCGGACCATGACCACGCCCACTTTTCCTATTTATAAAAAATCGGAAATTTGGTATCTCAGTCACTAATATAGCTGGAGCGATGAAATTTTACCCAGGTGTTGAGCTCAGGCCCCTAGGAAGAAATTTGATGAAATTTTGGAAAATGGGCGGTGCCACGCCCACTTATTAAGGGTCAAACATGGAAAGTTTTATATGTCATAAGTCAGAAACCATTGAAGATATATCGATGAAATTTGGTACGCGTGATTTACTTACTTTATTTACTTACTAAATAAATAGCGAGGACGGGTTTCCACCACGGGAACACGCCACATAGAGCTGATCATGTGAAAAGAATGGCATTTCTAGGTTTATGCCGCATACTTCCGACTGCCCTTGTGACTTGTTAATTGTCATCGCAAATGCAAGTTTCACTGGGAACTTCATACGTTTGAATTGGAAGGGCAAATCTGTTAAAGATAAGGGAATCCGGGGAAGTAAGCATTCCTCTCCCTTGAACAGGCCTTTCAAAATGCTTGCCACTATTAAATTGTCCATTAGCTTCGTAACAATCAGTCGTGTACCATTGCACAGTTTGGGAGCATGAAGATTGCGTAGCGTAATAACAACAGACCCAACTTTGAGACGCAAATGATGAGAAGGCATTGCAGGCAAATACAGAGAGTTTATTAACTCCACTGTGTAATTTACTACTTCGTCTTCATTTTAAATGCGATCAATGGATTCATAAGAACGCAGATCTCCCGGAATTTGATTTTGAATCGTCCAATTCAAGTCGTTGACATCAATATTTTTTGCCGCTAAAATTGGGCGTGCGGCTAACCATTCGTAGTTACCATAATTTTGAGCGATATTTGGATATACACTGCTAATTAGTTCATCGATTTTAATCTATCGGAACTTGTTCATTGCCGATTCGCAGCAGCTCTATTCGCGCAGCGCTATCGTGTTGCAGCAAAACTCGCATATTGATGTTCAATGAAATGGTTTTAACATACCTCCGATGACTTCAGACATGCGTTTATCTCATCCGCCGCTGTTGATTTTGGAATCAGGGGTAGTGTTTGTCTGAAGTCGCCCGCCAGTAATATCATCACTCCTAAAAAGCAACGATCATTATGAGCACAAATTGTTTTGATATCATATAGCTCTGTAGCAGTTTCCAGGTACCTGCCTTAAATCCAGCTTAAACGAGTAAGAGCGCGGCTGTCTTCGGCCGTACCGAAGACTTCATACCTTTCATGAATGGGGAAATGAAAATTTGCATTGTCTGATATTGTTTAATTTATACTTCCAATTCTGTTAGTTATTTATGCAAAGATTCACTAGAAAAAAGTGTCATGATTTAAATGGAGAAGTATACCTTAAAATATATATATCTGAACAATCGGTTGTATGGCAGCTATATGTTATAGTGGTCCGATCTTGACACATTTCGGTGACAATATTTAGGTCCATAATGGTACAAATGATTCAAAGTTTCATGGCCTTAGCTGTTTAAATGGAGAAGTTATACCCAAAATGTCAATATCTGAACAATCGGTTGTATGGCAGCTATATGTTATAGTGGTCCGATCTAGACAAATTTCGGTGACATTATTTAAGTTCATATGGGTACAAATAATTCAAAGTTTCATGGCCTTAGCTGTTTAAATTGACAAGTTATACCCCAAAATGTCCATATCTGAACGATCGGTTGTATGGCAGCTACATGTTATAGTGGTCCGATTCGGCCCATTCCGACAAATGATCAGCTTCTCCTAAAAATACTCTCACATTCCGAATTTCAAGCAGATATCTCAAAAACTGAGGGACTAGTTTGCGATCAAACAGACAGACAGACAGACAGACAGACGGACATGGCTTAATCGACTCAGCTCATGATCCTGATCATATTGGTATATATTTTGGTAGGTCTGCCACGCCTCCTTCTGGTACTTTCACCATTCGAGTTTCGGCACAAAGTTATAATACCATTTCACTCTCATGAAAGGTATAAAAATTAAGTGTTTATGGGAGGTGCCACGCCCCTTTTTCGATAACCCACACTTTTATGCGTGGGAATGGTTTTGATATCATTTAGCTCTATACCAATTTTCAGCTCGCTACCTTGAACTCCTTTAGAGATAATCAGCTTGAAAAACTGAGGTTATATGGCGGGTGCCACGCCCCTTTTTCCGATAACCTACACTTTTATGAGCACAAATTGTTTTGATATCTTATAGCTCTGTACCAATTTCCAGGTACCTGCCATAAATCCTTTTAGAGATATTCAGCTTAAAAAATTAAGTGTGTATGGGAAGTGCCACGCCTCCTTTTTCGATAACCCGCACTTTTATGCGTAAGGGTGGTTTAATATCATTTAGCTCTATAGCAATTTTCAGGATCCTGGATCCAGGAGGTGCCACGCCCCCTTTTCGTATAACTCCTATTATTTTGCGTTAATGTTGAACAGTGGCGCACACAGAAAAATATTTTGGGAGGGGGGTTTCAATATCCAACGGAAAATTAAAAAAATACTTAAAACAAGTCCAGACAATATTTACTTAAATTTATGTTTGGGGAGTGGACCTACGTATGCACACATTAAACAAAGGCACCTTTTAAATCTCAATTCATTGCATTTTCTCTTTATTTAAACTAAAACAAACAAGTAAGGAAGCCTAAGTTCGAGTGGAATCGAACATTAGATACTCAGCTGTATGCTTTCGTTGTTTGTTTGCGTTTCTTCGATTAGGGTGTATTTTATATGAATCGAGTGCCGCATAAAGTGGGCGCAGCCACGCCCATTTTCAAAATTTTATCAATCATCCAACTAAGCATATAAATATTATTGTTAGTGCAAATTTGTAACTCTTTATGACTTCTAATTACAAAGATGTCACGTTACAAATTCCCAAAGGGCCAAAGGGTGTTCCAGAATTATCTTTGTTAAAAAGTAGGCGTGGTCATAAACCGATTTCGCTAAATTTTTGAGAATGTATTACCATGTTATTAAAATGTACAAACTGACTTTCGTCATAACATCTCAATTATTTGTAGAGTTATGGGTTCCGAAATCTCTCTCTTTATCTGAAAAGAGGCGGTGCCACACCCATTTTCATAAATTTTTGTGTTTTTTGTTTTCGGTCTACTGTGGGACTCCTGCCACAAAATTTGAATGATATACATATCTGTATATTTGACAAAGATATCGCTTAAAATGTTTTTATTAGGCCCCTTAATAGTTCCCATATATAAATTTGGGCGTGGTCGTCAACCGATTTTGGAAATTTTTCGTCCAAAAATTTTCCTTAGTAAATTACGCGTACCAAATTTCATCGATATATCCGTAGGTTTCTGAGTTATGGCTTATAAACCTTTCAATGTTTGCCCCTTAATAAGTGGGCGTGGCACCGCCGATTTTCCAAAATTTCACCACATTTCTTCTGTCACTCCAGCTCAATTAGTGACTGAGCTACAAGATATCCGATTTTTACTATATAGGGAAAGTTGGCGTGGTCATGGCCCGATTTCGCCCATTTTCAATATCAACCGTCCCAGTCTCGACACCTACTTGCATTCCAAATTTCATCAAAATATCTCAATTTTTGCGCGATTAGAGTGTCTACAGACGGACGGACATGGCTCAATCGATTTCTCCTTTCACACTGATCATTTTGATATATATAAGTCTATATCTATCTCGATTATTTCATTCTGTTACAATCCACCGTTATGTGATT
Organism: Urophora cardui; assembly: GCA_960531455.1. Classification (NCBI taxonomy): domain Eukaryota; kingdom Metazoa; phylum Arthropoda; class Insecta; order Diptera; family Tephritidae; genus Urophora; species Urophora cardui. Next base: position 51,384,883 of record OY482671.1, on the reverse strand, counting down.
AAAACTATAATACTACTACTAGTACAGCTGAGTAGAACAAACCTCAGCTAATATCCACAGCATACTTTTAGGGAAATGTCTCCACACTGCTTGTTTATAAACATAATCAGTAGTTGTTGACAAACATTGGCAATGTACATCCACGAATATTCATAGATTTTACAACATGTATTTACACAAATATTTGTGCATGTACAATTTTTTATAAAATTATTTTTTGTAGGGGCTGCGTTCGCCCCTGATGTTGAATTGTTATCGTTTATCTCCACACCAATTTCCAAGTCCCTACCTTAAGCAATTTTAGAGATATTCAGCTTGAAAAATTAAGTTTGTATGGAAAGTGCCACGCCCTTTTTTCTGATAACCCCCACTCTTCTGCGTGAGAAGGGTTTTGATATCACCTACCTCTATACCAAATTTCCGCTCCCTACCTTGAACTCTTTTAGAGATAATCAGCTTTAAAAATTAAGATTGTATGGGAGGTGCCAAGCCCCCCTAATATTTTTTAATTTTCTCTTCGACTAAACCTTCGCGGGGTTACAACAAACAAACCCCCCTAAGGAAGTATTTGATTTGGTTTAGCCGTTTTCAATTAAAAGCCGTTTTCAATTAAGCGTTACAATTAAAAACCAAATCATTTTTATATATATAGATATAGATTGTCTGCCCTATCGTTGCACCCCCTCGCAAACTATTTTTACGAAACAATTGCAATTGAAATTTTACCTAGTAACATAAGTGACCTTAAATGCAAGCTCTATGCCATCTATCGACTACCGCTCTCTGATGCACGTGAGTTTGTTAGAGAGTTGGAGAGCACTTTGAAGAATGCCGATACAGAAGAATATGCGATAGTGATAGGCGACGTTAATATAAACATACTTAGCTCTGAAAGTAGGCAAACCATGATGTACCTAGATATGTTGTCTTCGTATGGCTTTCAATCAACAGTCACCGATTTCACAAGAGTAGATTTAAAGAGAAACACAAACACGTGTATTGATCATGTTTTTGTCAAGAGCCGAAATGCACACATATTGTCTGCAATTATTGAAACAAACATAACTGATCACTACTCTTTGTTCTGTGGAATCTCTTTCAATAAACGAGATAATGTTAACAAAGAGCTAAACGAAATCGCTTACTCTTTAAGTAGTAAAAAAGTAAGTATGCAATTGCGAGAGTGCGATTGGGCCGATGTATTGAATACTACAAACGTTACCGATATGTACGACAAGATACTTTCGACATTTAAACGTATCTATGACAACTCTTTTATTAGGTATAAGAAGAAATGCCGAAAAGCAAATGAATGGATAACCTGTGATACTATATTACTGTGTGGGAAAAGGGATAAATTATATAAGAAATGGAAGTCAAGCCCATATGACAAAAAAGTTGAAAACGAGTACAAAAAATTCAGAAACCACGTCAACAAGATTATATTATAGGAGCGACATAAGGAAAACCTGGCAGACGATCAACGAAGTAATCGGAAGAAAGTCTATAAGCCCTGACGAAAACATTTATAGAAACTTTGCAGGTAGGAATTTAAAAAATATCTGTGATAACTTCATGAGAACTTTTGACCAAGGTATTAAAAAAGCAATCCACATCTGTGATATTAAAACATTGGAAATTTCAGATAATACCATATCTAACTCGGTATATTTAGATGAAATATGTGAAGAAGAAATCCTCGAGATTCTACAAAAATCAGATGATAAGAAAAGGCCAAGGGATCTAAAGCGGAATGCGATTACAACAAGCCCAGTTATAACTAAATTCATAAACTATAGTCTAAGTCAATGTGCAATTACTGACCTATTAAAAGTCTCAGTTGTGAAGCCAATATATAAATCAGGTACAAAATCTGACTACGCAAATTATAGGCCCAGCAATACTTCCCGCTATAGAGAAAATATTGGAGGAAATAGTTGCTCGTAGACTAAGAAATTTCATCGATAAATACAATGTTTTAAGAAAAGACCAATATGGATTTCAGAAAGGAAAAAATATTAACCAGTTGCTTGGTAATTTTTCGAATAAAATCAATGAAAGCTTGGGTAGAAACCAGCACTGCCTAGCGCTCTTTATCGACTTTAGTAAAGCTTCTGATACCCTATCTCATCCGAACCTTCTGAAAGCCTTATCCAATGCCGGTGTACGCGGAGATTGCTTTAAATGGTTTGAAAACTATCTATGGATGCGGAAATTAAAGGTAAAGATACATAATACCTAAAGCGGCGAGTCAACTATTTCCTACGGTGTTCCACAAGGGTCTAAGCTAGGTCCGCTTCTGTACATAATCTATACGAATGGTATGCTCAAGCTGATTAAGAACTGTGAATTATTTGCGTATGCTGATGAGACAGCAGTGGTAGTACCTCACAGAGACCATGAAGTAGCAACGGATAGAATGCAGAGAAAGCTGAACATAATAGCTAAATGGTCCCATGACAATGGTCTTTTAGTAAATGCATCGAAAACTAAAATCATGCATTTTAGACCACCACATATCCCTTCCTCATATATTAATATAATTTTTCATGACTTCAATTGCCTCCACAATACTACTGGTCCATGCATTTGCACTGATGTACTCGAGAAAGTAGACACATATAAATACCTCGGTGTTTACTTAGACGAACACTTAAAATGGAACATACATATTCGCAAAAAAAGTTAAGGTCAACGTCGTACTTATTAAAGCACCTTAGCTTCTGTTGTTCATTTGAAGTACTAAAGCAAGCATACTTTTCCTTGTCAGAATCGTACATAAGACATGGCATTACAGCATGGGGAACATCCACACACTGCAATTACCTGCAAGATATTCAAAATCGGATACTTAAAATCCTAGTCAAGAAGAAAAATATAGGTGAGCTAAAACATTCTATCCACAAAGAGCTAGGGAAATTTAATGTGCAATCCATTTATACAATTACAATTCTAAATGAGTTTTACGACGAAAGCAGCCTCCGATCACCAATCGACCACCATTTTGGAACACGCAAAAGTAAAGAAAATAGCAGGGTACGGAAAAACTCACTCATGAACGCTCAAAAATACATTCTACTCATATCACGAACAAATATTCAAAGAAAAATGTATAAACACTCAAATAGCGAGCGAACTAAAGCACAACAGCAATCGATCGCTCATAGCGGTGGCGTTAAACTCAATGCATAAATTCACTCAAAAATGAATTATCGTACAATTTCTCTGGTAAATTAACTCTTTGAGTTTGAATTTATAATTTTTTGCGCTAGCGATCATTTTTTGAGTTTATCATTTTTTGATCGCTCTTTGAGTTATCATTTTATGCGTTCACAAGGGTTTGTTGTGAGGTTTAAGCAGCTAATGGCATCGTGAAGGCGCAGTTTTTGGATGATGGCGTGCGTTTATTAGATCATAAATATGATATATGCATGTATGTACATACATATGAATGCATTTGTGTACGTATATACATATGTATGTACATATGTATGTATATATTTATAATATTTTAAAAAGCCTTAGGTCTTATAGCGATATATATGTACATATGTATATTGAAGTTGCACTTTAACAATTTTATTATGTATTTATTCAATCTAATAAAAATTTTATATATGCATGTGTTTACATACATATGTATTTGTGTTCATTCGACACATACATATGTATATATGTATGTATTTCTCTGCAATAGGGCGTTTTGAATAATTTTCTGAAATAGGACGTTATTGAAAAAAATTCTGAAATAAGACGTTTTTCAAACAATTTTTGAAATAGCCATCGTTATGTAATCTATATAGATATTTTATTTAACATACATAGGTACCAACATATTTAGATTGTACTTTAAAACTGGAATTGAACGCTCAGTGTACGTTCAAAATACAAGTTCGGATTTTATTAAATTGTACATATGTATGTATGTATGTACATATATAATATTAATGCATGCACATAAGTATGTATGTCTATTCAATAATGGAATGCGGGTAATGATATTTTCCATGTTTATTATACCTACATACATTATTGAATCTTTTGTTTTATACTATTTTCTAAATGCATACATATGTATGTATGTATGTATGTATGTATGTATGTATGTATGTATGTAAAAAGTTCTTAACTGCGCTTTTTGTACCTACACAGGCTAGGTAGAAAGAAGAGTACATATGTGGGTATGTATGTATATTTTTAATTATATCGAATATGCATTAAGGTGGAGTGAAAACATATGGAGATTTTTTTTTGTTTTTTTTTTTTTTTGAACGTACCAGCAATGAAAAGTTGCCTTTATACGAGTTAATAAATGCCACAAAATTTTATGGCGATAGGATGACGTTTTGAACTGCCCCCAAACTGGCGTTCTACATAAAAATACACTTTCATAAAATACTGTGACGGTAATATAATATATAATATAATATTATTTAATTCCAGGAATGATTAAATTAAGTACCAAATGATATCAGAAATAAACTATCCTTTTTTACTGTGTAGGTACAAAAAAGGGCAATAATGTATAAAAAACCTGGAAAATATCAATACCTACATTCCATCATTGAATAGACATACATACATATTACATACATACATTCATTTTATATACATACATAAGTATGTACATACATACATGTGTACAAATAAATAAAATGCGAACTTATTTTTTGAACGCTCAATTGTTGTATTCTAGTTTTCAAGTAAGAATTAAATACATATGTACATATGTATGTAGGTATCTATGTTAAATAAAATATTTAACAACCCTTAACTCATACATATAGACTACAAATGTACATCAATATATACGTAGGTACATCGGTATGTAAATATAAATTTTAATAAATATCTATTAATTTAAATAAATTGAATAATTTAATTAGTTTAAATAAATACATACTTAATAAAATTTAAACTCGATATACCTACATACATATACATACCTATCGCTATGAGAGCTAAGGCTTTTTAAAATATTATAATTATGTACATACATCCATATATACGTACACACATGCATGAATATGTATGTACATACATACATGCATCATATTTATGGTCTAATAAACGCACGCCATCATCCAAAAATTGCGCCTTCACAATGCCATTAGCTGCTTAAACCTCACAACAAACCCTTGTGAACGCATAAAATGATAACTCAAAGAGCGATCAAAAAATGATAAACTCAAAAAATGATCGCTAGCGCAAAAAATTATAAAATAAACTCATAGAATGAATTTTCAAAAAATGAATTTTCAAACGATCTCTCATTTTAAAATGAATTTATGTAAGAGCTTATCGCCACTGCAGAGACCCATCGATCGCTGTTGACGTGCGTTCGTTGTCACTGTGTATTTGCGCTCATGAGAGCATGGCATAGCTCAGAATTATAGAGTGATAATTCGTTTGAGTGAGTTTATTTTGAGCGTTCTTCGCACCCTGGAAAATAGGCTACGAGTTCCACAATACTCTAATAATTATATTAAAAACACCCTCTCTGTGCAGTTTCCCTCAATTTTAAATACTCTTCCAACATACCTAACCAATCTACCAAGCAATCGTGCCAGAAAGTCAGTTTTGGTCAAATACATAAAAAGCATACTAAACTGAGTGTCAAAGCCTTTGCATATCTGTTGTAAGTGTTTCTTCCCCTTTTATTCTTCTAATTCTTTCTCTATTCCTCTTTCTTCTTCCTTATTTACTTATCCTAAACAAAGAATAGGTTACTAATATTAATGGTATTATTTTTAAGTTAAACTGTTGTATATTTATATCCGCAGATAAGTACAAAAGCTTTGCGGAACAAGCATTTGTAAATGAATTGTAATCATAAATAATTTGAAATAAATACAAAATACAATACAAAATATAAAATTATTATTATTATTATTATTATTATTATTATTATTATTATTATTATTATTATTATTATTATTATTATTATTATTATTATTATTATTATTATTATTATTATTATTATTATTATTATTGTTATTATTATTATTACTATTATTATCATTATTATTATTATTATTATTATTATTATTATTATTATTATTATTTTTATTATTATTATTATTATTATTATTATTATTATTATTATTATTATTATTATTATTATTATTATTATTATTATTATTATTATTATTATTATTATTATTATTATTATTATTATTATTATTATTATTATTATTATTATTATTATTATTATTATTATTATTATTATTATTATTATTATTATTATTATTATTATTATTATTATTATTATTATTATTATTATTATTATTATTATTATTATTATTATTATTATTATTATTATTATTATTATTATTATTATTATTATTATTATTATTATTATTATTATTATTATTATTATTATTATTATTATTATTATTATTATTATTATTATTATTATTATTATTATTATTATTATTATTATTATTGTTATTATTATTATTATTATTATGATTATTATTATTATTATTATTATTATTATTATTATTATTATTATTATTATTATTATTATTATTATCATTATCATTTATTGAATTTCTCCTTATCGGGTACAGGTTATTTACTTTGGAGATCTTAGCCTAAAACAAAGTATATATGAACATAAAATATTGATATACATATATAAATATTCAACTGATGAACTTTCTGGTAATGTGCCAGGTATCAATGATGACTGACTTCTGCATGGTATCTATAAGGTTTTCTCGCAATCCAAGGATGTTGATATTTGTACACAACTGCTTGTCGATTATACCTTCAGCACTTATTATAACTGGTATAATTTGTATTGACGTAAGATTCCAGTTTCTTTTAATTTCGATTGCTAGTTCAGCATATCTGCTTATTTTCTCGGCGTATGTACGACTCATGTTTTTCGTGGCCGGGACTGCAACATCAATGAGGTAGGCCATTCTTTCTTTTTTATCGACGATTGTTATATCAGGGCGGTTATGGAGCCTAGTGTGGTCTGAGTGTATTGTCCTATCATAGTAGATCTTTGTCTTTTCATTTTCTATAACCGGTTGTGGAGTATAGCTGTAGTATGGTAGTTCTTCAACTTCAATTTCAAATTTGCTGAGGAGATTTTTGTGGAGGATCTTAACCACATTGTTGTGTCTTCGTGTGTACTCATTTTGCGCCATATTCCTACATCCTGATATTATGTGGTTAATGGTTTCAGTTTGACTCATACATCTTCTGCAGGTATCATCAGTGACATTTGCGTCTTTCATGACAGTCTTTCTGTAGTTTTTTGTTGGGATTACTTGGTCTTGTATAGCGATCATAAAAACTTCGGTCTCAGCAAACAAGTTTCCATTCAGCAGCCATTTGTTTGACCTTAATATGTCAACATTATCGGCGTTAATGGATCTGTAGAATCGACCATGTATAGGTTTTATTGACCATTTTTGTTCCCTTGACGTTTTATCTTCTGCTTTTCGGGTGAAACTTCCGCTCAGATTAAGGGGTGTTAAGTTCGCGTCTGCTGCGATGATTGTTCTGATTAATCGCGATGTGTCAGATTTGAGATGGAAGTACCTCCGAAGGGATTCTATTTATTTATTTATTATTTATTTATTTATTTATTTAGGTTTTCATTAGTCAACAAAAACAAAATGTCTTACAGACTAATGGATATAATTAATATAATTAATAGAAAGGCTTAAAAATTATAAACTTAATAAAAATATGTAGGTATGAATTAACATTACTTAATAGCAAGATTAAGCATACTAATGAACGAAAGCCTGGCGGAAGAAAAATCAATCTCCCATTTTCTAGAGATCGTATTGAATTCAGTAAGAGCTCGATTTATGGGTGCATTAATCACGTACAGCTTTCTTATAATAGCAATATGAAGCAAGTCAAAATTACGCAACGCTCTGACTGGAGTGTTAAAATCAATCCGTTCAAGAAGCAGGGGGCAATCAACAGCACCACATATAATGTCAAATACAAAAGATAGAGATAAAATTGTTCTTCCGGATTCCAGGGATTTTAAATTTATAAGAAGGCAACGTGAGTAGTAGGACGGAACTGGATCATGAAATCGAAGGGCATTCAGAGCAAACGAAATGAAGATTTTTTGAATGCGCTCAATTCTAATTTGATTATCATGAAGGGTTTGGAGATCAACTAGACCTCTCCCACCCTCTATCCATGAGTTTATCATTCTTTCGCAGCATGACTTGGGATGATGGAATTTATGGTTCTTGAGCATTGTTCTGATGGTTCTTTGTAGCGATTGTATATCAGTTACTGTCCATTTGATAATACCGAAGCTATACAGGAGGACAGGTACTGCGTATGTATTTATGGCTTTGATTAGGTTTTTACCATTTAGGTTTGCTTTCACTATTTTGTGTATACGTGATTTGAATTCCCTAATAAGATTATCCTTTACTTTTTTCTTCACGATACGCTTATTTTGTGCCATACCTAAGCAAGGCCGTATCTAGGGGGGGGGGGGGGGGATGGCAGGGATCAATCCCCCCCGAAATTAATGCGATTAAATTTTTTTTATAATATAAATATGCTTAATTGTATTTTTTATAAGCATAGAAATCATGTAAGAAGTTAGTCTCAATTATTATTTGTATCTATGTATGTACTAGCAAGTACCCGGCTTACTTCGTTGCGCCGCAAAAATTAAATATACTGATGTTTAGCTTTGAGTAGAGTGTAAGAATGGGTTACACATTCATATTTTGTGCTTGTTTTCTGCAAGGAATGTAATATACCACCCTCCTTTAGATGAAATGCAAACACTTTAAAATTAAACAACGTTATAAACAATACATTTATTAACAACAAAAAACTCAAAGTTATAATAATTCAAACAACGTTTGGTACCTACACAGAGCGAAAACCACCTAATAAAATAGAACAAAAGTAAGAAGATACACTGAGAGAAAAAAAATATATGGAGGGGTCAAAGAAATTGTTTACCTATTTTGAACACTACTTTCTTTGTTTTGAGTAAATTTTCCTTAAAACATGTTAAAAGGTTTATAAAATATTGTTGTTACATGCGTTACCATGGTTTCATATACTTGTTTTGAAAAAATTCATACATTAAAATAATGAAAAATTCTTTAAGCGCCATTCCATTCCCAACTTTCCTTGTTTTAAAGACTTGATTTCTTTAATTTTGAGAAATTAAATTCCCATACAAATCCCCATGGCAACGAATTTGTTTGAATGTTTTTTTATGTTTTTTCCACATTTTTGAGAAAATTTACACAAAACAAAGAAAATTTTGTATTGGGACGCGTGTTCAAAATAAGGAAAATTATGTCTTTGATCGAGAGAAATTTTTTTTTTGAGCGTATCTCTATAGTTTCTCTTTAAGAAGAATCCCTACTTACTTTTAATGGGATAGTCTTTTTAATAAAATCAAGAAGAAATCTTCGAATATATATGTGGATATCTCCTTGAATTAATAAAGAGGGCGTTCTTCTTATTTTTATTAGGTTATCTAATTAAATTTATTTTAAAGTTAGTCTTATATACATACATATGTAAACTGAGTTAGCGGTCCACAGTCGACAACAATAATGCGTAAAGAAAAGTTGAGTAGAAAGTTTTTTATTTATTGTAAGAAGCTATACTTTTAAATAAAATTAAAAAGATTTACCTCCCAAAAATAAGAAGAAATCTCTATGGAAATATCTTCGAAAAATTGAGTAAGAAGTTTTCTATTTATTGTAAGAAGGTATACTTTTAAATCAAATTAAAAAGATTTACCTCCCAAAAATAAGAAGAAATCTCTATGGAAATATCTTCGAAAAATTGAGTAAGAAGTTTTCTATTTATTGTAAGAAGGTATACTTTTAAATAAAATTAAAAAGATTTACCTCCCAAAAATAAGAAGAAATCTCTATGGAAATATCTTCGAAAAATTGAGTAAGAAGTTTTCTATTTATTGTAAGAAGGTATACTTTTAAATAAAATTAAAAAGATTTACCTCCCAAAAATAAGAAGAAATCTCTATGGAAATATCTTCGAAAAATTGAGTAAAGCCGAGATCACGCGATTTGCGCATTTGTACAAAAAATGACAAATTTAAATTTGTCCACATTTGCCCATTTTGATATCGATGTGCAAATGATTTGCTTTGCGTTCACACGATTTGCCTGATTTATTAGCTTTTGATTTGCCACACATTTGTACATAAAAGTAAAGTGGCAAATTTGTTCACATTCGTTCACACGATTTAACCAATCATGATAAAACAGTCGTAAGAAAAATATAGAAGCATACTTTTGGGCATTATTTGGAAGAAAATTTTATCAAAAATTAACAAACAAAAATTAATCAAATAGGTATTAAATCATTATAAGTGCATGTATTTTCACGATTTGAAAACTGGATAATACTTTTAATTCTCTGTAAGATGATATAAAGCTAATTTAATTCATTCAATAGAATACGTGTGTTAACGAGCTCCAAAAAAATTGTCATTATGAAATTTCGACATTGGTTGTACAAAAGTGAATTAAATGTTGCAGATACGTCGAAATCGTATATGAAGAAATTGTTTATGTACTCTTTTGAATGAAAGTGATGTTGTAACTTTTTTGCGCGGAATCACTATTTTCGGAGTTAGAAACAAATAAAGGATCAAAACCATAAATCGATTTCGATTATTTTTCGAAATGGTTAGGGTAATAGTAGGATATAGCCACGTGCAAAGTTTTGTTAAATTCGCTCGGAAACTGACTGAGTTATTACCAGGGGTTCTTGTTTATTTATATTCGGTTCAGATTCGGGAAAGCATTTGGGAAAACATTCGGTTCAGATTCGGGCAAATATTCTTTCCTGATTTGGGAAAGTATTTGGAAAAATATTCGGTTCAGTTTCGGGAAAACATTCGGTTCAAATTCGGGCAAATATTCTTTCCTAATTTTGGAAAGTATTCCAAAAATCACTTTTTGAAAAAGTATACTTGTGTGACTAGCAAGAATCATTGAATAACGTGAATAAGAAAAAATGTATTCATTATACAAAATTATCTCAATAAGGAATAAAAAATTATGCCTAATTGTTTCTAGCTAAACGTTAAAAAATGATTTTTCGGCCTATATGACACTACGTGTTTTCTCTGTATATTTGGTTTGAAAAAACCACCGAAAGTCAAAATACAAAAACAATTCTTGAAAAGAGACAAAACCTGTGTTCAATTACTAAAAATTATTTACTTATTTTTCATAAAAGCTGTAATTTTTATATGGAGAGCTGTCATTTTTTGCGAAAAATACGTAACACTTTTTTGTTATTGAACAGAGCTAAATAATAATATAATAATACAATGGCACTATTATAACTCTGACGAGTTTTATGGCTGCGATTCTCTCCCAATTCGAGGTGTGCTCCTTTTGTTTGTCCTACTAATTGGGTGGACCTACAGTTTTATGCCGGTTCCGAACGGCAGGCGAATGCATTGTTTGTGAGAAGCTTTTTCATGGCAGAAATATACTCGGAGGGTATGCCGCCCACTGCCGAGAGGTGACCGCTGTTTTTAAAAACCCAACAATTGAGTTTTAATTAATTAGAAAGAAATTGTTTGGTGTTTGTTCAGACTGGCGTTTGAACCCGAGACCTCTGGTATAGCAGGCGAGCACTCTACCCACTGCACCACAGCGGCACGAACAGAGCTAAGTACTCTATCAAAAACCATGGCATGATATCTGTGTATTCTTTTTTATAAAGGGAAGCTAGTGCGCCGTATAATGTTTCTTCGGACTTCTTCTTTCCCTTTACTGCCAAAGCAGAAGCTGATAAGAGGCCAATTTAAAATTTGTATTTCCATATACTTTTTATTTTAAATATAATTTATTTTATAGTTGTCAAAAAAGATTTGTATATTTGCCACAATCATTTGTATCCAAGTGGCAAATGAAAATTTGTCCATTTTCATTATTTTTATTTACCTTCTGTATCACATTTGTGTTCACACGATTTGGCTACAAGGGCTGTTTTTGATTTGCCACAAGAGGCTAAATATTTGGCTTTTGTGATTTGTGTCAAATGAAATTTACCGTTCACACGGTTTGCCTATGAATTTGGCCAATTTTTAGCCAAATGTACAAATCGTGTGATCTTAGCTTAAGAAGTTTTCTATTTATTGTAAGAAGGTATACTTTTAAATAAAATTAAAAAGATTTACCTCCCAAAAATAAGAAGAAATCTCTATTGAAATATCTTCGTATCTGACTTCTGTCCTCTTTTTGGGCCACGAAGCTGTTCAAAGAGACAATCTTCTTATTTTTATGAGCATTATTTGGCTCTGTGTTCATTAGTAGGCAAATTAGTTCATAAAATAAGGTACATCTTGTTCATTAATTAAAAACTTCCGTGAACACAACATTGTTTGTTTTGTTGCCATTTCCAGATATAAGAAAACTCTGGTTTTGTGGTGAACCAGTACGCGACAGAGCGACATACATTTGACCGTAAGAAAACACCTCGTTGCGAAGGTCTACCCCAATATAGCTAAATGTTTGCCCTTGGGACTTAAAAAAAACGCAAATTTCACTCATACGACCCATGAAAAGGGAAGAATGTTCCATATAGTTTAAATCCGGTCTGTAGTTAAATGCTGATTTCGTATGAATCGCCACATGTCTAATCTGCATTCCACGCAACCGTGAGTTCTCTAAACGATTTGCATGTTCAGCGACTGTCCCGTTTCTTCTGAACCTAATTTGGCGCCTGTTTTCAGAAGATATAGATAACTGCGGTTTTGCTTTTGGCATGTCTAAGCAATTGTTTAACAAAATCATAAACTTATAATTAACTTAATTGGGTAAGAGCTTAATTTAAAATTTTACCATTGAAATTAATGGTGATTTCGTTTCATCAAAAAAATGCGCATTTTTGTTACACTCTTCAATTTTCCGTTTTCGTTTGCAAAATGAAGGTAAAACGTCAAACAGAATATGTCTTCTTTTTTTAGTGGTAATTTAGTGTAAAAAACTACATAAGTTTTTCACTTGCTACCCTGTTTTCGTTTCCTAAAAATGTACACTTCAGTGGTGTAAAAAACTCACACTTTTTACCCTCTGAAGCTTTGACAGGGTAGCTGGTTGCACTGAAAATCAGCTGACGAAAATTTTATTTGACAGATAAATTTGGTGAAATTAATTGGATTTTGCAATAACAATTAAATATGGGTGATAAGCGAAACCTAATTATTCATGCACATAGCATAGCAAACGGGGCAGACATGTATGTAATTTGAATTTGAAATGTTTTTTTTAGGTAATCCCCCCCCCCCAAAATGAAATCCTGGCTACGGCCTTGTACCTAAGTACTTATATATCTCTCCTTCCTCCATTTGTTCGATATTTTCAGTGTATCTGACGGTGTCTTCATTAGCTTCAATTTTTCCCTTCATTATATGTATTTTTTTGCACTTTTCTAGCCAAATTTCATGTGGATGTCCTTGCTGAACATTGATACAATTTGTACAAGATGGTCTAAGCTCTTTCGCGTCGATGCATATATCCATGTATAACAGGTGACTCAGAACTTCTTCCCTGTTGGGGTCTCCTTTTATTTTGTATCCATATTTACTATTTCTCAATAAGTTACTAAGTGGGTTGAGTGCAATGCAAAACCATAAGGCAGACAGACAGTCGCCTTGGAAGATTCCACATTTTATGTTAATGTTTGAGGTTTTAACCATCCCTGTGTCCGTGGGTATTTGGATATTAGTTCGCCAATGTTGCATATTGTATGTTAGAAATTCAATTATTTTTGGGTTTATCTTGTAAATGTGCAGAACTTCTATTAACCAGCTGTGTGGCACACTGTCGAATGCTTTTTGATAATCTATATAGCATGCATTTAAGTTTCTAGAATTGCTGACAGTTTGTTCTAGTATAATTTGATCAATCGTTAGTTGTTCCTTATATCCTTTAGCATGCTTGCTGCATCCTTTTTGCTCTTCACAGATTATATTATTTTGCGTTAAGTGGTCGTTTATGGCGTAGTTAAGGCAAGCTGTCATAATTTTGTAGATAGTATGAAGACAAGTAATAGGCCGTCCATTTGCAGGATTCCCCCTGAATCCTTTGTCCTTTGGAAGTAGATACGTGACACCACTCGTGAGGTATCTTGGAAATTTGTTTGGATTTTGGATGCAATCATTTAAGAGTTCTGTAAGCTTTTGATGTATTGCTGGGAATCTTTTGAACCAGAAATTTTGCACTTTATCTGGACCTGGTGCTTTCCAGTTGTGTGTCTTTGCGATTACTCCCTTAACTTCCTCACATGTAAGGTAGTTTTTTTTCATTTCCTCCAGCTGCTGGTATCTCCTTCTCTCCTCGTTAATCCATTTTGCATGGGTATTGTGGTTTACTTGATTCGACCATATAGACGACCAGTATCTTTCCGCATCTTCCTTATCCACGTAGTTATCCTCTTCAAGGCTTGCTGATGCTGTCCTTCTTAATCCTCTATAGAAGCTTTTCTCATTTTTATAGAATTTCTTGTTATTTTCACGCCTTTTATTGGACAGTTTGTACTATCTTTGCCTTGCTATTTGAACATTCAGTTTTTGCTTAATAGTATCCCTGGTTAGTATTGCATTGTAGTTATTTTCCTCATATTTCGAGTGTTTGTGGTGTTTCTGGTATAGTTTCTGTATTTTATTTTTTAATCTCCTGCTCTTGTTACCTGCTATGTAACTATTTATTCGTTCTAGATCACTTCTTAGATTTTTGACGTTATTCTCAACTCTTTGGATTGGATTTGATTTTGGATAATTAATCTTATATCCCATTTTAATTGCGGTTGTTACAGCTGCTGTGTAGACCAGCGTGTGTAGGTCTTCCAGTTTACTAATTTGTTCAACTCGTCTAGCGATAATTTCATTATCTACATATTTTATAATTAAGCTGAGCTTTTGACTAGAGTTCATTTTAGGTATTGTGGGTCTCATAAGTGGGTTTATATTTGAGTATATCTCAAACTGTTCTTGAAATTCGTTGCCGATGTCTGCAGACTGGTTACCTACAAGCAGGTCAGCTGTTGTTTCTGTTTCTTCTTGCTGTGTCACGTTTTCTTGGGTTTCGTTGTTCACATCTGCAGCGGGCTCATCACTGAGTGTGTGAGATTCATGATCTCGATAACGGTTTATTGGCTCAGTTACCGTGGACTCCTTGATTATATTTCGTATACTTTCTGGGATCAAATTATTCCTGTAAATTGAACGAATTTGGTCCGCTAGACGTTGCTCTGATACATCGAAGTCAGGGTGTTGTGCTACAAAAATTCTTCGGAGTTGTGTTCGATATCCTGTCAGGTTTGATTCTTGATTAGTTACGGTGTAGTATGCGCGGAGAAGGTTTTCGTTTATTTCGTTTGTCCATTTTCTGCGCTGTCGTGGTCTTCCAGCTGCTGTGAGAGCTACATCGATGTGTGCATGCTGTTCACGTACAGTGTGATTAGTGTTTCTATTGTTTCTGTTCTGTGGCTCACTTATCACATATGACCCAGGTACCAAGCCAAATGCGCGGGAGTTGTATCTATTTCCATTTTAAATTTACCATTTTATACCTTCTGTCAGGTTGTTAAGGCGTTGTTAAGGCCGCTTCTAATTTGAAGGACAGACGCCCAACTTTATGCTGTCTGGCTGCCAGTTTAGGATAAAGGGTTTGGATGTTGTTTGGTCCGCGGGTGGTATTTTATTTCCCACCTACCCGGTATATCTATCGGGCATTCCCCTATCGGGCCGCTGTGGTGCAGTGGGTAGAGTGCTTGCCTGCTATGCCAGAGGTCTCGGGTTCAAACCACGGTCCGAGCCAAACAAATTTTTCTAATTAGTAAAAATCTAATTATTGGGTTTTTTAAGAGCAGCGGTCACCTCTCGGCAGTGGGCGGCATACCCTCCGAGAGTATTTCTTCCATGAAAAAGCTTCTCACAAAAAATGCATTCGCCGTTCGGAGCCGGCATAAAACTGTAGGTCCACCCAATTAGTAGGAAAAGCAGAAAGGAGCACACCTCGAATTGGGAGAGAAGCTCGGCCATAAAACTCGTCAGAGTTATAATAGCGCCATTGTATTATTATATTCCCCTATCCGCCAACTGGGGACGCGCCCTCTAGGGATACAACAACCCCCCGAGGGTTATTATTATTATTATTATTATTATTATTATTATTATTATTATTATTATTATTATTATTATTATTATTATTATTATTATTATTATTATTATTATTATTATTATTATTATTATTATTATTATTATTATTATTATTATTATTATTATTATTATTATTATTATTATTATTATTATTATTATGAAATTTAAATAAAGAAAATTTGTCAAATTTATTACAAAAAGATAAACTAAGAATTCTTTAATTTATAACGAAGTACATAAGTGAGTGAACAAAAGAAAAGTGAAGCAATTTATTCAAGTTCGTTATTGGAGCCGTTGCAGCAAGTGCGCCTATAACAATTTTAAACAATAAAGTTCGGAAAGTTGTTGGATCAACAACTTTGCTGTGGAAACCAATATTTTTACTGTTGAAGCAAATACGGCGATTCAACTGCGGGAAGTTTTTGATTTAACTGTGAGAAGGTTTTTCAGAGCATATGTATACTATATATAGATTTATAAATTATATTGTAAAATTTTCCAAATTTTAGTCTATTCACAGAAGCAACCGTATCCACCGTATGCTAGTTATTCACAACCACAAATATATCCTGGACCATATTATCACGGGTCCCAATATGGGCCATATAATTACTGAATATTTATATTTAGGTTAATGTTACTTATACCAGTAATTTGCTAAGGTATTTACATAATTATGTGTTTAATTTTTTTACTCTGGTATGAGCATACTTAAATTTAAAAGTAAATCCACTTTGTTTAATTTATATTTTGGTCTGGTTACTCTGCCTGTATGCAGGAGTGAAATCGTTCTAATAAGATATTATTCAAAGTAAATAAAATAAGGAGTTTTTATTTATTTATTTATAACATTAATTATAATACAAAAGAAAATATTATAACTAATTGATTTTGAGTACGAGCTACTGAGGCCTTCGACTCTACAATTACTTAAACTTCTTTGATAATGATATATTGGATGGGCTATGTAAATACATATATGTATGTATATTTTACATGTTTATGCGAACGATGCTTCAGTTTACTTAAATTACATGATACAAATTAATTGATTTCAGAACTAAATTACATACATATCGTCGGTTTCCTGCCAGAAACACGAATGTGAAAATTATTTTAAGTGCGATGTCTGCTTTTTATCGGGTATATATTGATGTAATAGCAATTAATATTTGTATAAATTCTTGTGTTAACATACATGCATAATATGTACTTTTATGTACATAAGCATATATACAAATATTAATTGTTATTATATCAATATATACCCGGTAAAGAGCAGACATCGCACTTAAAATAATTTTCACATTCGTGTTTCTGGCAGGAGACCGACGATATGTACGTTGTATCTGTTAGAGCTGACGATGGTGGTTTTCCGTTGAAATGTTGGCGTGTAAAGTTATTGTAAATAATACATTCGTCTAAAATATGTTTGAAGGTAAGAGGTGCGCGTGAGTGTGTGTGAGTTATTTTTGTATGACCAATTCTCATGCGGGAGATGATGGAACAGTCATTTCGTTTGCAGCTAGTTGGAAAACGCGTAGCAACTTTCTGTGGGTTTATGACCTTGTAGGGATGGCAGAGTATTCGCCACTCTTTTAGGTTGATTTCACGGAGAATTGTTTTAATATTGTTGCGCATCTATCTCTCGATGCTGGGTGTGATGGTGTGGCATGGACGGTTCCCTGCTTCTTTGGCAGCAGCATCGGCCAATTCATTGCCTTTTATTCCCTGATGACCAGGAACCCAAAATAGATTTATTTTATTAGGGCATTTAATGAAGATGTGCCGAATTTCGGCAAATAGCACGTTGTTATTGACCAGGTTCTTTACTCCTTGGATTGTAGATAGGCTGTCGGTGTCAACAAAGAATTTACCTTTATTTGCCTGTGCATATTTTACAGCTTGGAGCACAGTTACTGCCTCAGCGGCGCAGACTGAATAGTGACTGGGAAGTAAACCAACTGCTATATTCTCCCCTTCTGAGTTGACGACTGCAAAGGAGGTATTTGATGCATCCGTGTATATCCACGTCCAGTTTATTATATTGAGTTTGGCTGATTCCATGGCCAACAATTGTTTGTACATGTTGCTGGAAGTAACGGCCTTTTGGAAATTATGTTGTTCAACGTTGATAGATGCTTCTTTAAGCAGCCAGGGTGGCGAGGCAATTCATTTGTGTTTTTGCCTTGGTGTCACAATTTTATGTTCTTTGCATAGAGTAGCACATCTACGGATTGTCGAAAGCGTATTGTAAGTACGTTTGCTTTTCGAGGCAGACTGAAAATCTTTTTGGAGAATGGAGTTGGTAGTGCATAAAATCTTGGGGATTAGAGACATCGTTGTTTCCATTACTCTTTCTGCTATTGACGGCAATCCTGCTTCGGCTGTAACACATTTTACTGGACTGGTTGGAAAGGCGTTAATGATTCTTCTAACCGATGTATTATATGGAGCCTGGATCCGGCGGAGGTTTGAGGCGGCGCACCATACATATATTGGTAACCCGTAATCGATCTTTGAGAGCATTAGGGCTCTAGTAGCATTTATTAGTATGGTTGGGTGTATCATAGATCGTTTTGAACTTAAATACCTGACAATACTAAAGCGTTGAGATAAGCTCTTACGAATATAGTTACAATGGTGTTGAAATGTGAACCTCAAATACTATCCCTAATATTTTAAGTTGGTCTGTATATTTAATGGATTTATTATTTAAGATTAATTGTGGGTATGAACATTGATTTTTTTGCATATATGTAAAATTTTGCATTTATTAATAGCCAGGGAGGCTCCCAATGATTTACCCCATTCATTTAATTCTCTATTATTCATCTTACTTAGAAGTACAGGGCGTCCGCATAAACAGATAATTGTAAATTTTTATGTTTTTATACTCAGCTGTACTAGTACACAGAGTATTATAGTTTTAATCACATAACGGTGGATTGTAACAGAGTGAAATAATCGAGATAGATATAGACTTATATATATCAAAATGATCAGGGTGAAAAGAGAAATCGATTGAGCCATGTCCGTCCGTCCGTCCGTCCGTCCGTCCGTCTGTCCGTCCGTCCGTCTGTAAACACTCTAACTCGCGCAAAAATTGAGATATTTTGATGAAATTTGAAATGCAAGTTGGTATCGAGACTGGGACGGTTGGTATTGAAAATGGGCGAAATCGGACCATGACCACGCCCACTTTTCCTATATAGAAAAAATCGGAAATTTGGTATCTCAGTCACTAATAAAGATGGAGCGATGAACTTTTACCCACGTGTTGAGCTCAGGCCCCTAGGAAGAAATTTTATGACATTTTGGAAAATGGGCGGTGCCACGCCCACTTATTAAGGGTCAAACCTTGCAAGTTTTATATGTCATAACTCAGAAACCATTGAAGATATATCGACAAAATTTGGTATGCGTGATTTACTTACTTAGGCAAACGTTTGGACGGAAAATAGTTAAAATCGGTTGACGGCCACGCCCACTTTTATATATTTGTATTATAAAGTGACCTAATAAAAACATTTTAATCCATATCTCTGTCAAATATAAAGATCTATCATTGAAATTTTGTCGCCTGAGTCCAACTATGGCCATAAAACAAAAAACACAAAAATTTTGGAAAACGGGCGGTGCCACGCCCACTTATTAAGGGGCAAACATTGAAAGTTTTATGAGTCATAAATCAGAAACCGTTGAAGGTATATCGATGAAATTTGGTACGCGTGATATAATTACTTAGTCAAATATTTGGACGAAAAATTTCCGAAATCGGTTGACGGCCACGCCCACTTTTATATATGGGAAACAAAAAGTGACCTAATAAAACATTTTAAGCGATATCTCTGTCAAATATAAAGATATATCATTGAAATTTTATAGCAGGAGTCCAACTGCGGACATAAAACGAAAAACACAAAAATTTTGGCAAATGGGCGTGGCACCGCCTCTTTTTATAAACATGAATATACGAGATTTCTGAGCCCATAACTCGACAAATGATTTATATATAATGACTAAACTTGGTGTGTACACTTTTATTACTCGTGGTAATACATGTTGAGAATTTTAGCGAAATCCGTTGACGACCACGCCCACTTTTATATATGGGTATTATAAAGTGACCTAATAAAAACATTTTAAGCGATATCTTTGTCAAATGTAAAGATAATTCATTCAAATTTTGTGGTATGATTTCTACAATAGACCGGAAACAACAAATAGAAAAATTTTGGAAAATGGGCGTGGCACCGCCTCTTTTTAGACAAAGGAATATACGAGATTTCTTAGCCTATAACTCGACAAATAATTGAGATATTATGACGAAACTTGGTTTATACACTTTTATAACATGTGTTAATAGCCACGCAAAAATTTATTGAAATCGGTTTATGACCACCCCTATTTTTGAAGAAAGATATATCTGGAACACTCTTTGGGAATTTGTAACGTGACATCTTTATAACTAGAAGTCATAAAGGAATGAAATTTTGCACAAAGAATAATATTCATATGCTTAGTTGGATGACTGATAAAAATTTAGAAAATGGGCGTGGCTACGTCCACTTTATGCAGCACTCGCTTTATATTAAGTGCACCGTGTTTCCATCAAACGCAAACAAACAATGAAAGCATACAGCTGAGTATCTAATGTTCGATTCCACTCGAACTTAGGCTTCCTTACTTGTTTGATTATATTATTAAGTTGTTCAAAGGAAATTATAAATAGCACAACTGATAAAGGCGAACCTGGATTCCATTAAGGAGTGGGTGAAAGTTAGATAATGTGTGGTTGACTCTTACCCGGAAGACCGTCTGGTCATAAATGCCTTTACTACATTAAAGACTTTTGGACCCACCCCCCACCTGGCAAGTTGCTGAAGTACAGTGTGTGCCCCAACACGATCATAAGCTTTTTCGAAATCCGTACCCAGAATGGTTATGTGTTTTTGGACGAAAGAGCGTCAGATACGCAGTGTTGGAGATGCAACAACAAGTCCATTGTACTGTGTTTCGTTTTAAAAGCCGTTTGATTAGGACTTACGAAGTTGTTCTTGTTGATGTACCATGATAACCGTTTGGCAAGCATTTTTTCAAAGATTTTGCTTATTCAGGACAAGAGCGATATAGGACGAAAACTTTTAATCTCGCGTGGTGGTAGATGAGGTTTGGGTATAAGAACAGTTATAGCAGATCGCCATATGCAGGGGTAGCGTCCGGAATTTAATATAGTATTATACATTGAGAGGATTTTCAATTTTTCCACATGTGGGAGATTTTTCAACATTGGGTAAGAAATGCGATCATGTCCAGGTGTTTGGCCTTTGGCGCTATTTAAAGCTCCCTCGAGTTCCATAAGAGTAAATTCTCCCTCTAAGTGTTTGGCTGAAGCAGATAATTTCGAGGGCATATATTGCTGATTGAGCATTTTATCCTTGTTTCCGATATATTCTTTAGCAAAGTTAACGTCTTTGGAGTATTCTGATCACTGCTTACCAAAGGCGTTTGTTACTTCAGAGTTCGAGTTACAGCCACTATTATCATTATTCAACATAATGAGTGTTTGTGATCGAATACCCGTAATGGATTTTATGTCCGCCCATATTTTCTTGGGTGAGATTCTAGTGGAAAACTCTTCAAACGATTCTCTCTTCGCGGCTTTTGCCGATTTTTTAAAAATTGTGTTTGCTTTTTTGTAAGCAATTAGGTGCTCATAGTTCCGGACTGTTTGAAGAGTCTCCACTGCGCTTGTTTTATATCACGCAGTTCTTTAAGCTCACGGTTCCACCAGTGCACGGTGCGTTTACACCGACCAGGTTTAGATTGGGGTATGAATTGATTTGTAGCAATTTTTATGGCCTTCGTTATCCTTGCGGCAGATAAGTTGACATCGGCAGTAATTGCGAACTCAAACTGTTCATTAGAGTGAGATTTGAATTTATCCCAATCAGCCCTCTCTGTCTTGAATTTAATACCCGAAGGTCTGTTTTCAGTTTTAAAATGAGAATGAAAAATTGTCGTAATGGGGAAATGATCACTGCCGTGAAGGTCATTGGAAATTTTCCATTCGCAATTTGGGATCAGTGAAGGCGTGACAAACGTAAGATCAATTTAAGTGAACGTATTATGTGTTGACAGGTGCGTGGGTGATCCATTATTAAGAATTGCTAGATTGGCTGATAAAATCACATCCTCTATTGCTTTACCCCTGGGGTTTTCTGTCTGTGAGCCCCATAGAGGGCTCCAGGCATTGAAATCCCCAACAAAAATAATTGGACCAGTGATTGGTGTTAAATAATTTAATGTATCTTTGGATGAGAAGGTTTGTTTAGGGGGTATATAACTGTTTATTATAGTAAGTTTAGGGTTAAGTAGTAGTTCAATTCCTAAAGTGCATATGCTGGAATTCATATCAATGGATCGGTGAGGAATGTTTTTCTTTATTAAGATTGCTATACCTTGCTTGGCATAGGTATTTGTGATAATTACGGCAACCAAAAATATGCTTCAAAAAAATTAAAACATGCCACAAAAAAGGCAAAATATGCCAATAAAATATGACATATAAATCAAAAATATTCCCCAGAAAATTGCAAAAATGCACAACTGTTAGAAATAAAAGAATATAATCTCTATTGAAGCCTTCTCCCAAAAGCTTTACAGATTCATCGAAAAGCCGAGCAATTGTTTTTTTGATTTGCAGCTTCCAATACTGCAACGTCCAAAAGAAACTTTTGCTTAGATATATCAAAGTTTTCATGTAAAATTCCGACTATAACATTTGCCACATATTTGCAGAATCTGTAGTTTCATCAATCGCAATCCAAATAAAGTGGTCCTTTAATAGCGATTACATCTTTTCCATAGTATTGCTATATAGTTGCTTAACATAAGTAGTTCGATGGCTTGTCTCACATGGTATTTTCTGGGAAACCCATTTTTCAAAAAACTGCACTAGATTTATGTTACTTATTTTATATAAGGGTATATCTGCACAAAAAAATGCTTTACACAAATCCTTTGCGAATTCGACATATGACGGTGTCAAGCTATTTGCTACGAAGCTTTGTGATTGTGGCAAGTTTAGTGATCGTTTGAGTTTGATGTGCTTTTCACTCGGCTTTACAAGAAATGTTTTCTTGAATGATACCGTCTTGCTGCATAACTTGCAAATCAGCACCTCACCGTCAGTTTGAAGATCGGGAAATTCCTTAACGATCTGCTTCAGCTTTCCCGAAATAGTTTGTTTAGCTTTTGGCATTATTTGTAAGAATTTGCATATGTACATACATAAATGTATATATTTTCAATATTTATTTCAACAAGCACTTACCGTTTCTTAAAATAAGAAAACGCTAACAAAAAACAAAACCAGAGAATGCAAAAACAACTGAAATTTTTCAAGTGCCGTTATAAAATGAGATTTGCATAAATGTTTCGATAGTTCGATAATTAAATCGAAAGATGTCCAAGGACATGATTGCATTTTTGCGCACTAATTCTGAAATTTTTTTATAACTTAGCAGAAATAATATGGCCCGGATTCACCAACGTGACTAAGGCTAAAACTAAGTTTTGACTTAAGTTAGCCCAGATTTGGGGTTAACTTACTTTTGGGTCTCACCAACTAGTCTAAGAAAATAGTTTTGCAACCAGCAACCCTGCCAGCTTTTATGGCAAATACTGTTTTTTTTGGTTGTTTTGCTTGCTGTATTTGCTAATTTTTTGTCATATTCGCTCTTTTGGTTGTTGAATTTGCTAAAGCGACTCAAATTCTTAGTTTATTTTTAGTCAAGACAAAAGCTGACTAACTTGTGACTTAGCTCAGTTGCATGGTGAAACTGAAAACTTAAAAAAATCGGCTTAACTAAGTTGAGACCTGTTGGTGAAACCGGGCCTATGATTTTCCTCAAAGATGTAAAATATGACAAAATATGCATTTACAAGTAAAATATTCTGTCATTATTAAAATATGCTAAAATATGCACTAAAAAATTTACGTCAACCACTTGTTTTTCTCTAGAAACAAATTTATAAATTAAAAGTTTTTCAATAGAACGAATCAGAAAAAATATGACATTGCATATATTTGGTTGCCCTAGTTATGAGTTACAATAACTTGGAGGTACCGCTAAATTTTGGCTACGATAAGAGATACAGCAGTAAGAAAGTGCTCGTGGAAGAGAGTCAGCAGATACCGCCAAGGTCCGAGGCAATTATTTGGGCAAAGATTGATGGAGATTGTGGGACAAACAAATTGTGGGTTGTTGAAGCAGAAACAGAAACTAAATCAAATGTACTTGTTGGAAAAACCCTGGCTATGACAAAACAAGATGGACGTATACCAGTAAGAGTACTTAATGAGTTAAAGTCACCAGTCAAACTCTCCAAAGGTGCTATCTTGGGAAAGTGCGAAGAGGTTGACATCATCATGAATTGCGAAAAATCCCAAGGAGAAGTTTGTAATGGCAATATAGGTATTTCAGATGAAATAAATGCATGGACAGAAGAACTGGAGGAAAATCACAAAAGAAAGGCGAAAGAATTACTTGCCAAGTACTCCAGCATATTTGACAAGGATGGTAAAAAAGCAGGCAGAACAAATATTGTGAAGCATCAGATTGACACCGGTGATGCAAGGCCAATCCGCCAGGCTCCTCGCAGCGTTCCATTAGCTAAACGTGAAATGGTGAGCCAGATTATACAAGAAATGAGCGACAGTGGGGTAATTGAACCATCAGTCAGTCCATGGAGTTCTCCGGTAGTACTTGTTAAAAAGAAAGATGGCAAGATCAGATTCTGCGTTGACTACCGGAAACTGAATGATGTAACGAAAAAGGATAGTTATCCATTGCCAAGAATTGACCACACTCTGGACTCGCTATCTGGAACGGGCTTCAAAAGCGGCTAATGACAAGTAGAAGTAAAAGAGGAAGACAAGGAGAAAACAGCCTTCAGTGTTGGTGATGGTCTTTGGCCATTTACGGTGATGCCATTTGGATTATGTGATGCCCCAGCTACCTTTGAGAGACTTATGGATCAGGTACTGAAATAATTATACTGGAAAACATGCCTTGTGTACCTGGACGATATCATTGTATTGGGAAAAGGCTTTGATGAAGGAAGTTTTCCGAAGAATAGCTGGCGCTGGTCTCAAGTTAAGTCCTAAGAAATGTACATTATTCAAGAAAGAAGTAAAATACTTGGGACATAAAGTGACTACAAAGGGCATCTGCACTGATAACGAAAAAGGGAAAAGGCTTTGATGAAGGAAGTTTTCCGAAGAATAGCTGGCGCTGGTCTCAAGTTAAGTCCTAAGAAATGTACATTATTCAAGAAAGAAGTAAAATACTTGGGACATAAAGTGACTACAAAGGGCATCTGCACTGATAACGAAAAAATAGAAGCAGTAAAAGATTGGCCAAGACCTCGGAATCTACATGAATTGCGAAGCTTCCTTGGGCTGTGCACATACTATCGCCGATTTGTACCCAATTTTGCCAGCGTAGCAAATAGTCTCACGGAGCTTATGAGGAAAAATAAGACTTTTGAGTGGAGGAAGGAACAAGAAATGGCTTTCCAAACGTTACAAAAAAAACGTTCCAGAAGCGAGGTTTGTTTTGGATACTGATGCGAGTGGTTGTGCTATAGGAGGTGTTTTGTCACAGGAAATCCACGGACAGGAGAAGTTTATCGCATACTACAGCCGATCAATTGGGAAACCGGAAAGAAATTACTGTGTAACACGAAGAGAACTATTGGCATTGGTAGAATGCATCAAACACTTCCATAAGTACCTTTATGGTCAGCGATTCCACGTCAGGACTGATCACGCAGCGTTAAAATGGCTTTTGAAATTCCGAAATCCGGAGGGTCAGTTAGCAAGGTGGATTGAGCGACTACAAAATTATGACTTTTCCATAGACCATCGTAAAGGCAGTACCCATGGAAATGCTGATGCAATGTCGCGGCGTCCATGTATTCTTGAATGCAAGCATTGCTCTAAAGCTGAGGAGAAGGAAGACATCATAGATATTCGGTTAATGACAATAACATCTACAGTCCAATGGAATGCGGAACAACTAATGAAGTGTCAGCTAGAAGATTCAGATCTGGCACGTGTAATGATTGGTTTGGAGCAAAATGAACGACCATCAAAAGAAGAGATGTCAGCAGAGAGTCCTGTTGCCAAATCATATTGGGCACAGTGGAATAGTTTTCAATTGGTAAATGGTTGCCTACATCGTGTTTGGGAGAGTGAAGATGGTTAAAGTCCTAAAACATTGATAGTTGTTCCAAGGAAAAGAATGCCGGATGTGCTAAATGAACTACGCAATGGTCCAAGTGGAGGTAATCTTGGAGTAACAAAGACGGTAGAGAAAATCAAGAAGAGGTTTTATTGGGTCGGCTGCCGTCAGACAGTTGTTGAGTGGATTGCGAACTGCGATGTGTGCATAAAGGCTAAGGGTCCCAAATCCAGGAGTCATGGGCTGCTGAAACAATACAACTCAGGAGCACCATTTGAGAGAATTGCGATGGATGTAGCTGGGCCATTTCCTACTAGAAAACTTGGAAACAAATATGTACTGGTGGTCATGGATTACTTCAGCAAATGGCCGGAGGTGTACCCGATTCCAAATCAAGAAGCAGAAACTATAGCCGAAGTATTCACCAACAATTGGGTGGCGAGATATGGTGCACCTATAGAGCTACATTCTGACCAAGGAAGGAACTTCGAATCAGTTGTGTTTAAGGAGATGTGCAAGACACTGGGTATTAGGAAAACCCGAACAACTGCGTTCCATCCACAATCAAGATCATGAGTGACAAGATGAAGGCCGGATACGACAAGGCGATGAACTCAGAAGGTTTTGTTGAGGGAGATCTAGTTTTGCTATACAACCCGCAGCGAAAGAAAGATTTGTCCCCGAAATTGCAGTGTACTTGGGAAGGGCCCTACAAAGTGATTAAACGGCTCAACGATGTTGTGTATCGCATACAGACCAGATAATTTCCAGTGTTGCCAGAATTTTCCAGATTGCGTTTGGCAGACTATATAAAGCGGCGAGCAGGCGCTCCGCAGTCAGTCGTAACTTAACCGTAGAAGTGTTAACATCAAGTCAAGTAAAACAAGTGTTGACTTTTTAGTCGTGAAATTAAGCGGTGTGAATTAAGAAGTAAATAAAGACTTTTGTTTAACAATTCAGCGATACGAACCCGATAGAAATAATCGAGCTATCGACAAATACGTAACAACATTATAAAAAATAGTATAAATTTGTGGAAAAAAAAGAGTCGTGAGCATGGTTGGTCGTCACAAGCAATCGCTAATAGCAGACGACAAAGCAACGAGAACAATACATACATACATACACACGTACATATGTACATAAGCAAAGAAATTACACGAAGATACATATCTGTGTTCATATCGAACAGTAGCTTATGTCGAAAATCACAGTTTGGAGATGTCCTAGTACGAGATTTTTTGGTGAAAGCATTGAAACTGAGGCTGGTTGTAAGAGTTTAAAAAAATTCCGCAAAACTTACCCTCTGTAACGATTTTTTTACTTAAGTGGGTTTTCAAAACTGAAATTCTCAATTTCTACGACATTAAGTAACTTAAGCGTTTATTACAAAATAAAGACTGTCAGCAGAACAGCTTTAAGTAAACATAAGTTTTTTTATTCAAACAAATTTACAGAAAATAAACAATATAAGAGAATAACATCATCGAAAAACGTATCAAACTAATTATTTAAATGATATTTAAATTTAAATTTACGTAAGTATTCGAATAATATCATTTGGGATCATATATCTAAGCAATGGCAAATAATATAGTACAACAAAAAATCATTAAAAATTTTCATCACATTGCGTCAAGTCTGGATGAAAATCTAATACTTCTTCGGTGGTCAAATTTAAGTAAAAATCTTTGTAACTTTCATCTAGCAGTGGTAACATATCAATCAAATCCTGTTTTTTCTTCGAACTGATTCTTATAGCCGACAAATAGCACCTATCTAAATTATTAACAAATATAGAATTTATACCTCCTTTCCTTATGTTAATTTTTTCTAAATGGCTCATTTTCATTAAGCGATGTTTTAAAATAAACTGTACCAAAATCTTTAGTAAAACGCAGCCACTTTATATCAGCCCAACTTCTCCATAAGAAGTAATTTTTAGATGCATTTGCAAAATCAATGAATTGGTTTCTACTCATCTCATTTACAATAAAATTCTTTTTTAATCCAACCGTTCTAATGAATTGATACCAATCTCTTGGATGATGGATTTGAATCGAAGTGTTCTTTTTTTTCTTTTCTATAGCGGCATGATCGCTATCGCATTCCATATGTGTATGGTCAGGAACTAAAAACTTATGGTCAATTACGTTTAATGTGGTTTCGGAGCATTGAATATATATTGCAAACATTGTAGCAACAAAAGAATTTTTATTCTGGCCTGGGCAGCAGTCACTGTAAAATATAACTTGCCTTACAGAGGTTTGGAGGCTTTGCAATACTTCAAATAAACATGATGCAATTTCATTCCCTCCGCGTTTTGCTAACGCCTCGTGCCACATATAGCAGTACGGTTGATCGGTAGCACAATCGTGTACTGTTAGGTTAAATGTCCACAATGGCCTTTTATAGAATGATATGGACGATCGTAAAAATGGAGTGGGAAGACATTGTTGCAAATCGAAGCAAAATACTTTCAAACTTGCATCATCAACCGCTCTTTTCTTATCAATTTTCTTCATTTCATATGCTTCTTCGGCTTGTTGATGATGCTCTTCTTGCTCGCGTTTAATAGTATCAAGCATATCTGCTTCAGAGCTAACTATTTTGGCTTTGAACACATCACATTTATGGCAAGTGTCTAATTTTGGCTTTTTAAATTTTATGTTTAAAGTTTGAAAAATACTTGTAAATTTCGCTAGTGAGATAGTGTGGTCGAAGCTTTCACAATAAAGCCTATAAAGCACAGCAACAGAATAATCACTGGGTAAATATTTTCGGGGAGTGTCACGACGCGTATAGTGAGATTCATATGAAGGAATACTATTTATAAAATTAACAACTTCTTTTTTCTTTTTCCGGACTTATCTTTTTGGGGTTTTTGGCTCTTCCACGAAGATCCCACTTTTCGACAGAGCTACAACCTTCTTTCTTTTTTTTAATCACAGTTTTTATTAATTGGTCGGTTTCCGACAAAACTATTTCAAAACATTTTTCACAAACTAAGATACACTCTCCTCTTAATGAGAAATGATATTTATACGAATAAGCTCTGTTTCGTTGTTTAAAAACACTTTGTCTTTTCGTACAGTTTTCGTGGAATTAATATCAATTAATCCTGCCACAAATGCCTGCCGCAATTTGTACGAACCCATCGACCAATATAGTTTGTGTATTTCTTGCCGCTCTATCACTGTAATATTTTCTTTGCATTTATTTCTGCAGGATTTCAAATCACCGAGCTCGCGGGAAGGAATAATATAATTCTTATAGGCGACAAATAGCACCTATCTAAATTATTAACAAATATAGAATTTATACCTCCTTTCCTTATGTTAATTTTTTCTAAATGGCTCATTTTCATTAAGCGATGTTTTAAAATAAACTGTACCAAAATCTTTAGTAAAACGCAGCCACTGTATATCAGCCCAACTATATTTTTGGCCTTCGTCATCCACCTTTCTCCATAAGAAGTAATTTTTAGATGCATTTGCAAAATCAATGAATTGGTTTCTACTCATCTCATTTACAATAAAATTCTTTTTTACTCCAACCGTTCTAATGAATTGATACCAATCTCTTGGATGATGGATTTGAATCGAAGTGTTCTTTTTTTTCTTTTCTATAGCGGCATGATCGCTATCGCATTCCATATGTGTATGGTCAGGAACTAAAAACTTATGGTCAATTACGTTTAATGTGGTTTCGGAGCATTGAATATATATTGCAAACATTGTAGCAACAAAAGAATTTTTATTCTGGCCTGGGCAGCAGTCACTGTAAAATATAACTTGCCTTACAGAGGTTTGGAGGCTTTGCAATACTTCAAATAAACATGATGCAATTTCATTCCCTCCGCGTTTTGCTAACGCCTCGTGCCAATATAGCAGTACGGTTGATCGGTAGCACAATCGTGTACTGTTAGGTTAAATGTCCACAATGGCCTTTTATAGAATGATATGGACGATCGTAAAAATGGAGTGGGAAGAAATTGTTGCAAAGCGAAGCAAAATACTTTCAAACTTGCATCATCAACCGCTCTTTTCTTATCAATTTTCTTCATTTCATATGCTTCTTCGGCTTGTTGATGATGCTCTTCTTGCTCGCGTTTAATAGTATCAAGCATATCTGCTTCAGAGCTAACTATTTTGGCTTTGAACACATCACATTTATGGCAAGTGTCTAATTTTGGCTTTTTAAATTTTATGTTTAAAGTTTGAAAAATACTTGTAAATTTCGCTAGTGAGATAGTGTGGTCGAAGCTTTCACAATAAAGCCTATAAAGCACAGCAACAGAATAATCACTGGGTAAATATTTTCGGGAAGTGTCACGACGCGTATAGTGAGATTCATATGAAGGAATACTATTTATAAAATTAACAACTTCTTTTTTCTTTTTCCGGACTTATCTTTTTGGGGTTTTTGGCTCTTCCACGAAGATCCCACTTTTCGACAGAGCTACAACCTTCTTTCTTTTTTTTAATCACAGTTTTTATTAATTGGTCGGTTTCCGACAAAACTATTTCAAAACATTTTTCACAAACTAAGATACACTCTCCTCTTAATGAGAAATGATATTTATACGAATAAGCTCTGTTTCGTTGTTTAAAAACACTTTGTCTTTTCGTACAGTTTTGGTGGAATTAATATCAATTAATCCTGCCACAAATGCCTGCCGCAATTTGTACGAACCCATCGACCAATATAGTTTGTGTATTTCTTGCCGCTCTATCACTGTAATTTTTTCTTTGCATTTATTTCTGCAGGATTTCAAATCACCTAGCTCGCGGGAAGGAATAAGTTTACCGCTTTTGGTAACATAAGTTTTGCCTTCATTTCGTAGTTTCTGACGCAATGCAGATAGATTCCTGCTGCTTCGTTCAGTTTCCGAGTTTCCTACCTAAAATTTAAGAGAATTACTGGAATTTACTTTTTTGATGGAAAAATATACATATGTAGGTATACTTATATCAAAACATTCTTCTTCTGCATCTGAGCTACTTTCTTCAAAGCTGGAAGATTTAAAATCCAGATCTAGAATGGAATCATCCCCGCTGAAATCATTGGAGTTGTCCGAATATTCCATTTTGCAATCTTATTTTATGAGTTTCGAATTATAAATGAATTTAATTTGACAACTTTTACGGTGATTACTTATGTTTGCAAGACGATAGTATTTATTGCATGAGTTGTGAAAGTAGCTCGATTTTTTACAGTACCTACATATGTACATATTTATCTATAGGAGTGTTTTATTGGGCATTTCTCTGCTCGCTTATACTCGATTCTGCTCTCTTGGCTGACAGTTTCCATACAAAATGTTAGAGACTTTAAGAGACCTTTAGAGAGTATGCCAGCTACTCATTAAACTGATCTTTACTGATTATGCCAATTTTTTCTATTGTCAATAAGTGAAATGGTTTCAAATTTTTGTCAATAGATGTCTCCCCTATCTTCGAATTCAACGCAATACCGTTCATTAGAAAATGTTTTCCAATTCCGTACCAAAGAACGTATATTGTACAATTTACGTTCTTTGTACGTACTTTAACGAACGGTGTTCGAAGATAAGGGAGACATCTATCGATAAAAAGTTGAAGAAATTTCATCAAATAAACACAACTTTTTTCCAATTCCTTTACTTTAACGAACGGTTGTTTAATTTTCTCTTGTTTTTATACCAGTGGTTGTTTTTTTCGCAAGTCTCTAACTCTTGCCCAATCGAATACGGCTTATATTTCTCTTATGTGCGAGTCCCTAGAAAAAATTCACTGGGGTATAATGGCTTAAATCGACATATGGTAGTATAGACATATACGCCGCCGATTGACGCCGCCGCCGCCATAATCCATGAAATCGGCGTATCGGCGCGGGGGCGTGCGCTGGCGCGCCATACCCGTATGGAGCGAGATGTGTACATATTTGCCTAGTTTTGCTAACTGCTAAAGTTCTTCAAAATTAAAAAAAAAAAAAAAAGGAATCAATCGACGTGTTTTGACCTCAGGAACACGAACCTGAATGCGGAAATGTTTTATTTTTTGCCCGTTAAAAGTTATTAACAAAAACATGTTACATAATTTTTTCTCAGATACGGAACTTTTCTGGGATCTCTTCCATTTAGTCCTACTTCTCGAGGTCTGTTGCTAATTGTTCTACTCAAAATTGAATAATTTAAACCCTCCTAGATATCATTAGATGGCGATTTAAACATGCAAATGACCCCAAACATGCCTCCAGAATCGAAAACTCATGGTTTGAACGTAAGAAAGCTGCTGTTTTGGAGTAACCGTCACAGTTGTCGAACCTCAGCCCTATAGCGAATATTAAAGAAGACGATGGGGGATCAAAAATGGAAAAATAAGCAATAAGTTCTATAAAAATTAAAGAATCTTGGTACTTAATACCAGTTGCAAATTGCAAATTTGGTGGTCATAACCGATTTCAATAAATTTTTGCGTGTCTATTAATAAAAGTTATAAAAGTGTATAAACCAAGTTTCGTCATAATATCTCAATTATTTGTCGAGTTATGCGCTCCGAAATCTCGTAGATTCCTTTGTCTAAAAAGGGGCGGTGCCACGCCCATTTTCCAAAATTTTATTTAATATTTTTTGTTTCCGGTCTCTTGTAGAACTCATGCCACAAAATTTCAATGAATTATCTTTATTTTTGGCAGAGATATCGCTTAAAATGTTTTTATTAGGCCCCTTTATAGTTCCCATATATAAAAGTGGGCGTGGTCGTCAACCGATTTCGACAATTTTTCGTCCAAACATTTGCCTTAGTAAGTAAATCACGCGTACCAAATTTCATCGATATGCCTGCTACGGTTTCTGAGTTATGGCTTATACAACTTTCAATGTTTGACCCTTAATAAGTGGGCGTGGCACCGCCCATTTTTCAAAATTTCACCAAATTTCTTCATAAGGGCCTGAGCTCTACACGTGGGTGAAATTTTGTCATCGCAGCTCCATTAGTGACTGAGATACCAAATTTCCGATTTTTACTATATAGGGGAGGTGGGCGTGGTCATGGTCCGATTTCGCCCATTTTCAATACCATCCGTTCCTGTCTTGATACCAACTTGCATTCCAAATTTCATAATATTTCAATTTTTGCGCGAGTTATCGTGCGTACAGACGGACAGACGGACAGACGGACGGACATGGCTCAATCGATTTCTCTTTTCACCCTGGTCATTTTCATATATATATAAGTCTATATCTATCTCGATTATTTCGTTCTGTTACAATCCACCGTTAGGAAATCAAAACTATAATACTCTGTGTACTAGTACAGCTGAGTATAATAAAGGAGCTTCAACTAAACATTAGTTTAAATCTAGCTGCAGCAGTAATATTCTAGTTTATTTGAAAAAACAATCGAATTTAAAGTTTGTCCCTATTATTATTTCCAACTTAAATTATACATTTCATTATTTTTATTCATAAAAATTAAATTATTATACAAAAACCACCCCAGAGTCATTGAAGCATGTCCTCTCCGTGTAAGCATCAATATATTATGGTAATTATTATTTAGTCTTGAAATAAATGGAGAATTGCAAAATTTTGTCCCTATTATTTTTTCCAACACTGTATATACATATATTTATTTTAAAGTGCCTTATATATATATATAAATATGTATGTAAATACATATGTATATGTATGCATGTTTATTATCATACAAAATAAGCAAATGAATTTATATTTATATGGATTTGTGTATATTCTTTAATATTTATTTTCTTTATTTTAAATTTTACTGTTTTTTGCTGTAAATAAAAAAGTTTCAACAATTTAAACAATTTAAGGAAATTAGATTATTTATTCCATTCAGCCAGCGCTATTAAGGTAACTAAATAAAATTTATTTGAATGAGGATTGTGATTTGTAGATTTAGGGCAGGCGCGCCGGCGCGAAAAAGCACGCCGGCGTCGCCGCCGCCGCCGAAATTATTTTGGAATGGCGCCGCCGCCGCCGGAATCACTGTCGGCGTATATGTCTATGGTAGTATTCATTTAAACATTTTTTTTTTCAGTATAATCACCTACATATACATAAGATTTTTTTCTAAATTTATTTGTTTGCTTTTCTCTGTTAGGATATTTAAGTATAAAAACTTATGTACACATAAAATAATTATAAGCAAAATTATAATTTTATTAAAACAGCTAATTTTAAAATAAGCTATTCGAAAATAAAATATATTTGGATATAAAGTTATGTAAATTTAAGATATTTAGATAAACAAATTCAGAATAATAAATACAGATATATACACATAAGTTGTTATTCGAAATGCAAAATTTTTCAAAAATACTTAAGCTAAAAAAAAAAACTGTAATAACTTCGCCGTTTATCAAAATTTTTAAAAACGGGTTTGACTCATACATGCCTCTCAGATTAAAGATTATTGCCAATGTAATAACTCAATATTCTCTTAAGTAGACTTAAGCTACTATTCCATGTGAACACAGATATATACGACCAAAAGTAAAGCAATTCGTTTAAATGATACCAACGGATTTGATTCGTCTTGCATGCAAATGGTAGGTTCGATTAACATGCTTTGGTTTTTTCAATTTAACTTAATTTTTTAATTTATTTACAAT
Source organism: Urophora cardui (assembly GCA_960531455.1). NCBI lineage: Eukaryota > Metazoa > Arthropoda > Insecta > Diptera > Tephritidae > Urophora > Urophora cardui. The sequence goes on along the minus strand of OY482671.1, from coordinate 51,349,840 downwards.
ATCTTGAAAGTTAAGTATCTATATTATTAATACGCTAACATAAATTTTATTCCATCCGTCGAAACTACTCAACCGATTTTAAAACTAAGCACATCATTAGAAAGATATTGCTCTCAAATAGAACTTCGCCAATTTTCATGAAAATTGGTTGGAAAATGCGTCCACAATCGTCGTTGGAAAATTGCCGTGTGGTTGTTGTTCAGGAGCGGATTTACATAGGGGCAACATGGGCAGCTGCCCAGGGCGCCGTTTCAATAGGGGCGCCAAAACCAAGACAAGGAAAAAAAATTTTTTTATTTATCAAAAAATTTTTTTTGAATATTAGAATGAAAGATTTTTTCAATTTTTTACAGAGAAAAAATTAATCAAAGTACATTTCAGAACATTGGTACAGTTTTTAACCTTCGCCCCAGTGGGACTTACATATCGCTCATTTGCAGGTCCGTGCATACATGTATGTATATATGGAGGTGGGGTATATAAGGCGAAGCCCACTGTGCATCGATACATGAATGTATGTATGAACGTTCACCTGGACCCCGCACTTTTGTTCTTTAAAAAATGCCCATCTCTGCAGTTTTTTAAAATTTTTTTTTTCACATTCCTTGAGCACATATTAAGCACAAATTAACTGCATACTCAATATTTTCCTAAGCTAAGCCTAAATGAGTGCGGGGTCCAGCGGAACGTTCACATGGACCCCGCACTCTTGTTTTTAAAAAAAAAAGCCCTTAAAATTTGAGCACAAATTTTTTTATTTGGGGACCTATTAAGCACATATTAAGCACAAATTAATGAGATAGCTTTTTTTGAAATTCGTGGAATGCGGGGTCCAGCTGTACGGACCTCTCATTTGCTGCATTTGCACTTTTCAAAATACACAACTTTTCAGGAAGGGCAATTTTGAGATTCAACCGCCATATGGTGCACAAGTAAATGCAACATTTGGTTTGTATCTGAAGCGCTTAGTTTTCAAAAAATCGTAAAGAATTTTTTACTCAACATGAAGTATGATGTAACTAACTAATCTGCAGCATTAACTCTAAACTCACGTTTTTTGATTTATGCCGGTTTTGCAGCAAATGAGCGATATGTAAGCACTAAGTTTTAGCAGCTTGTGTGCAGTAAATGACGTGAAAGATTCAAATTTAATTGAAATTTCAAATTTAAAAATCAAGTAGGCATTGAAGTATTTTTTCGGGGAAATGCGCGAGCTCACTTTTTCAAAAGAAACTAAGATCTGAATATTTTCTGTTTCGGGGTTAATTTGAACTAGTATCGCCGGTGCTCGAAATTCGACCATACAATTTATTTTTTCAACTTTGTATTGGTACAAAAATTATTCCTTTTCGCGGAGATAAGCAACACTTTCCAAATTCCAGTTGTACCGCAACACTGATTTGCCCTTTTGATCACGGTCCGACGCGAAATCATGGTCAAAGTCAAGGCAGATCTAGGAAGGTAGGCCCGGTGGTGAGCGCTTTTAAATTAAAGCGACTCTTCAACTGTGTTTACGATATTTTTAAACACGTTTACGATATCTATTTATCTTAACTAAAAATTTTATTTATTAATTATAAGCAAATTAAATAATTTATAGAAAAAATTATATGCCTATGCACTACTCCTCACTCATACGAACACATCCATATCAATTTTATGTGGATATGAGTATGTTAAATGTGCTAAACAGCCTGGCAATTGTTTGTATGGGAAAAATGTTAGCCTATTAATATATAGACTAGCCGGACCCGTGCGCATCTTGCGCAAAAAATAACAAAACATACGTGGCGCCAGTCGGTATGGTTTGTGCTGTCACGCCTATTTAAAAAACTTATAATTTATTTGGTTTACATATATTTTTATATATATGTATGTGGTCCCTGCCCACTTGGGTAATTTTTTTTCACACGTTTGGCTTGGCAAGCAAATCAGTGGTCCAAGCTTAATCGATTCATCTGCTACAGTTCCTGAGTTTTTACTTATAAATCTTTGAAAATTTGCCCCTCTTGGCCCATTTTTCAAAATTTCAGCATGTTTCCTCATAACGGCATAACGTCATTTCACCACTCGGGCTTTATTAGTGACTGAATTATCATGTTTTACGTGTTTTTCGAAATACATCCATATGCCTTATTTTCAACCCCAACTTTCTCTGTTCCCATTAGAATCTGTATACCCAATTTCATTTAAATATTTCTATTTCTGCGCAAGTTAGAGTGTGTACGGCCGGACGGATGGACATGGTTCAGTCATTTTTTTCATCCTGATCGTTTATGTATATATATATATATATGTAAGTCCATATCTATATCAATTATTTTATGGTCTTACGTACAACCGTTATGTGATCAAAAGTTTACATACATATACATACATATATTGTATGTACTACGTACAGCATATCCTATACTGAAAGCCCCCATTTAGCATAGGCATGAATACACACGTGTTCGCCTAAAATAATATAATGTTTACATACAAACATACAGCTGAAGCTTATAAATGTGTTTTAAAATATACACGACTGTTAAAATGGAGCAACATATGAGTTATGGAATAGTTAATATGTACATACAATCGTATGTACATACATATTTATATGCACATTTAAACATTTAAATGTGAGTGCGAAAAGATAAAATAATAAGATTTAGGACCAAGGACGGTCATTCATGTATTTAGAACAATAGGCGACCGGCCATTAAGATAGCAGCAGTGCGGCGCAATTGTTTACATTTAATCATTCACATGTAAGTGTGAAATGATCACAAATAATTAGATTTAGGACCAAGGACGGTCACTTATGTATTTTGAACAATAGGCGACCGGCCATTAAGATAGCAGCTGCGCGGCGCCAATTGTTTACATATGTATTTAGGACCACAGACGGTCTACTAACATAGTTAAGAAAATCATTTATTTATTTAGGATCGTAGACGATCGCAGATACATATGTACGTATGTGATGTACATTATGTAGAATTGAAAACTGGCCTGCGAGCCAGTAACTTAGAAATAGTATAAATAGATGTAAGTTGTTAAATAAAGTTCAGTTTAAAACATAACCAAGAGCCGTGCGTATTCATTCCGTAAAGAGCACATCCCGCAACTGGCGCCCACAAAAAGAAGATCCCGCTCCCGAGACAAACCCGGAGCAACGACATCATAAACAACAACAGCAGCAGCAACAACATCAGCAGATCAAACAACAACAACAAAAGCAGCAGCAAGAACATCAGCAGATCAACAACAACAACAACAGCAGCAGCAACAACATCAGCAGAGCAACAACAACAACAGCTATAAATTAATGGCAACACCCCTGTATTTATTGTAAGTATTATCAAATTATATATAAATAAGAAAGTGAAAAAGGTGTATAGGCTGAGAAGCGATAGGAAGAAAAAAAAAAAAAATAATTATTTATTACAAAGAAATTAAAGAAAAGTGGAAGATAAAAAAAAAAAAAAAAAAATAAAGTGTAGAAATGTCTCTGTCAGCCGAAGCTATTACCAACTTGATCACTCAAGTAGTGAGTCAAGTAGAGCAGCGCTTTGCTGAACAATTCAGGGCTATGCAAGGTAGCTTTAGTGAGCTTAGAACGAGTCTCGCTCCTCCTCAGGTCGTAAGGTACGAGGATATCGGTATTGACGCAAATATCCAATGCGAAATTGGCTTGGATGTCGTTAAGACCGTACCCGAATTCTTCGGGGAGTCAGCCCGATACCCTTCATGGAGGCAGTCTGCGAAAGCTGCCATGAAACCTTACGAGGCATACATAGGTTCAAATAGGTACTACCAGGCCATAGCCATCTTAAGAAATAAGATAACAGGAGCAGCAGATGCTATGTTATCTTCATTTGGCACACCACTTAATTTCCATGCTATAATAGCAAGATTGGACCAGGCCTATTCAGACAAGAGGCCTCTGTACCTTCTAGAGCAAGAGCTCTCCACACTGAGGCAGGGAAGAAATTCCATAACAGACTTCTACGATTTGGTAGAGAAACAGCTTACGCTTCTTACCAATAAGGCAATTATGCAATATAGCGGGGACAGAGTAGCTTTAAATCTACTCAATGATAAATATAGGAATGATGCTCTTCGTGTTTTCATATCAGGGTTAAACCGACCCCTGACTGATGTTTTATTCTCCAGTCGGCCCGTAGATTTGCCAAGCGCTTTAGCTTTGGCACAAGAGTTGGAAATGAACCAACAACGTTACGCTTTTGCTAACGCATTTGCTAACAGAAATAGTGATTTATACCGAATGCCTCACCCTCAATTTCGAACGGTACATAATCACGAAAGGGCGACTGTATCACAGCCAGAACCTATGGATGTTGACCCAAGTTTTTCTAGGCTGAGGAATGTGCAAAATTATGGACAGCAAACACATTCTACAAATTTTAATAATACAAATTATAGAATGGAATCAAGAAATTCCCAGAGGCATAATAATAGTAATAGCAATAATCATAATAACTTTGGCCAGCAAGCGAATTTTTATCAAAAAAGCACTAGAAGTAAATTTGGAGCTTATAAAAATAACGGAAGTTGTACCTACCATAGTAGTCAAACTAATTCCCTAAACATCAATTCTCAACTACCTTACATAAAAATTAAAATACGCAATGGTAATGAAATTAAATTGTTAGTGGACACGGGAACAGAAAAAAATTATATCTTTAATCATAAATTTCTAAAATCTATTAAAAAGTTGGAAAATCCCTTTAGTTTATTATCAATTAACGGTGCTACTACAATCGAAAAAAATTGTTTGATAGAAATATTTGGTATAGCTGCAGAGTTCTATATTTTAAAAGATCTGAAAAGTTTTGATGGAATTATCGGATATGATCTCGTCAAACAAATTGGAGGAATCATAGATACGACTACTGGATATTTAATCCACAATAATGGTAGAGTACGGTTAAATTTTATGGAATGTGCTCAAGTAAATAAATTACAAATTGATGTCGACGATATTCCGATGTTAAAGAACTTAAAAGTTATAAGTAAGCAAAGAAAGTATAAAAATGTGCTTCAAAAATCAGATGAAAATTTATTGGTTAATAATACAAAATGTACAACTTTCAAGAAATTCTCTAATGAATCTCTTGACATAAAGCCTGAAGTTGAGGCACATCCTACCAAAAATATCCGCAATAATCGGCCATTCTATAAAAAATCGAACAAGAAAAGATTTAAAGAAACAGGTAGTAAAGAAATAGCGAGATTAATAAATAAAAAAGCAAAGCAAAAGAAACGGGGAAATTTTATAGGAGACCCCCAACCTAAATTGCACTATACTGCACTTCTTCCCCAGTCAACTAATGAGACTGCTCCTTGCTTGAAAAGTAGCAATGTTAGATATCCCAGTTAGCAGATTTTGAAATGAAATGCTCACTCCAGGTATTGACATAGGACATGAATTGGCTTCCTTGAATTAAAAATTAATCTAAATTGAATTAAAGAAAATAATAAATAAATTATCTTAAAAAAAATCGCTTCTCACTTCTATTTTAAGAAAGCAAAAATAAAATTGTTACTTATGTATATTATCAACAAAAGATGTAAACGGCATAATATTAAACAAATGGCAATATGTATGGTAATTTGCGTGAAGCCACCCGTACCATGAGTAGGTCATTTGCAATTATTAGTGCTTATGACTAAAAGGGACTAATGCGGGCCTTCCATAGACAAATTCCACCACAAAATTTGTAATTTTTAAAAATCTAAAATTGACCATGCCCACAATTTTATTAAAGCGCTATACATATGTACATCTTGTATAAGATAAAATTAATTATTTTTAGTTGCTTATAAAAAAAAAAAAATTAAATATCATAAGAAAATGGTATATGTAAAATAAAGAATGTTGCTGTTGATAAAAGAAATAATAAAACGGTATGCGCAAGGCGCATAATACTACGTTGCTCAACATGCCACTATCCCAACGATGCCTTACTGCGAGAAAATTCATGCAAAAATTTCGCTGAATTTTGAAATTGAAATGCAACGAAAAAAATATTACCATGCGCCAAATACGCATCACAAACTTAAAAAGAGTTGAAGAATTTAACGAAAGCGCTAAAAATATCGCACTATAATTACCAGCCTGGCACAGCTGAATTAATTGATCCAACACCCGACCATCTAAGGTAACCTGTTGCAGATTCGGGACGCATCTGTTTAAGAGGGGGGGTAGTTATGGAATAGTTAATATGTACATACAATCGTATGTACATACATATTTATATGCACATTTAAACATTTAAATGTGAGTGCGAAAAGATAAAATAATAAGATTTAGGACCAAGGACGGTCATTCATGTATTTAGAAAAATAGGCGACCGGCCATTAAGATAGCAGCAGTGCGGCGCAATTGTTTACATTTAATCATTCACATGTAAGTGTGAAATGATCACAAATAATTAGATTTAGGACCAAGGACGGTCACTTATGTATTTTGAACAATAGGCGACCGGCCATTAAGATAGCAGCTGCGCGGCGCCAATTGTTTACATATGTATTTAGGACCACAGACGGTCTACTAACATAGTTAAGAAAATCATTTATTTATTTAGGATCGTAGACGATCGCAGATACATATGTACGTATGTGATGTACATTATGTAGAATTGAAAACTGGCCTGCGAGCCAGTAACTTAGAAATAGTATAAATAGATGTAAGTTGTTAAATAAAGTTCAGTTTAAAACATAACCAAGAGCCGTGCGTATTCATTCCGTAAAGAGCACATCCGGCAACTTATGCATTTGAGATTTGAATTGATAGAATAAAATAATTCTGAAGGCATATTTTTAGGCGCAAATCTTTTAGTTTAAATTTAAACATTTTATTTTTGCAAAATACTATTTAAAAGAAGTACCGCGCCCAAAAAAAAAACACCGTTTCGCATGCATAGCTAATTAATACCTTTAAAACGATGCCTTACTTATTAATTTTGGTAAATTATGTGAGCAGAAAAAGGGATATTTATAAAACACCAATTAGAAATAATATATACTAGCCGGACCCGTGCGCATCTTGCACAAAAAATAACAAAATATACGTGGTGCCAGTCGGTGTGGTTTGTGCTGTCACGCCCATTTTAAAAAACTTATTATTTATTTGGTTTTATGTCTACAGTGGAACTTATGGAACTTTCAATGAATTACCTATATGTTTAACAAAGATGTCGCATAAAATGTTTTTATTATACCTATATACCTAGGTATGTGCATTATATTTTTGAATATTTTTAAATATTTTTTATATTTTTATGTACATATATGTGGTCCCTGCCGACTTGGGTAATTTTTTTCCACACGTTTGCCTTGGCAAGCAAATCAGTGGTCGAAGCTTAATCTATTTATCTGCTACAGTTCCTGAGTTTTGACTTATAAATCTTTGAAAATTTGCTCCTCTTAGCCCATTTTTTTTAATTTCAGCATATTTCCTCATAACGGCATAAGGTCATTGCATGGATGAAACTCCATCACTCGGACTTTATTAGTGACTTAATTATCAAGTTTTACGTGTTTTTCGAAATATGTACATACATATGGCTTATTTTCAACCCCAACCTTCTCTAATCCCGTTAGAATCTGTGTACCAAATTTAATAAAAAATATTTATATTTTTGCGCCAGTTAGATTATGTACGGCCGGCCGTTCAATCAATTTTTTATTCATCATGATCGTTTTGATATATACATACATGTAAGTCCATATTTCAATCAATTTATGGTATTGTACTACGTACAGCTGTGTATAAATAAGCACATCCCATGCTGAAAAACCCCCATTCAGCGTAAATATGAATACACACGTGTTCGCCCAAAATAATGTGATGTTTACATACAAACACATAGCTGAAGCTTATAAAAGTGTTTTAAAATATACACGACTGTTCAACTGGAGCGACATCTACATTTGAAATTTGTATTTAACTCTGCACTCTTGTTAGAATAAAATTATTCTGAAGGCATAGTTTCAGGCGCAAATCTTTTAGTTTAAATTTAAACATTTTATTTTTGCAAAATACTATTTAAAAAAAGTACCACGCCCAATAAAACACCGTTTCGCATGCATAGCTAATTAATACCTTTAAAACGATGCCTTACTTATTAATTTTGGTAAATTATGTGAGCAGGAAAAGGGATATTTATAAAACACCAATTAGAAATAATATATATGATGATGATAGTTCGCGCCTCAATACAATGCGCTGCGTACATTTTATGTAATCTTAAAAGTCGTTCCGAGTTAAAAACATCAAAAAAGTGTCAATGAATTAATGTTTTTGTGAAAAATAGTAGAATGAGTGCAAATATGTAAAAGTTAAGCGGCCCAGCAAACAAAAAACGTGCAGCCAAGAAAGTGCAGAAAGACAAAGATTTCATTTTCATTTTCATTTATTAAAATTAAACATTAGTGCAGTAAGTACATGATGTCTTTTTTAGCACAACAATAACTACTAAAACCATTACATAATAGTATATACCTACAATAGCTTATAACTATACCTAAAACTAATTAAAAACAGTAAAATAAAAAGAAGTGAGGAAGGGAGGAGAGAAAGGGGAGAAGAGTGAAGGAACGGTAAGCTTAGTATAGATAGATAGCACATCTATGAGTTATACAAACATATATAATTTTCATATTTCTATTTACTAAAATATGATAACAAAACAGTCTTAATGTTGCTTATGTTTAGGCTACTGCGTATGACGGCAGGAACAGAGTTCCATATACGTATAGCGTTGACGAAGAATAGTCTAGATGAGGAGAGAAAATTGTACTGTGGAACCATAAGGTCACTTATACGGGTCGATTTACCAAAAAGTAGTTTCTCATAAAGATAATCAGGTGTCTTAACTCTCATGAGGTGGAAGAGAAAGACACAGTTTCTAACTTTCAGATAATCAGCGAGTTCACAGCCCAGCAGGCTACTCCTCCACGCTGTGATATGCTCGAATCTCGCTAAGCCAAATACATACCGCGTAACGTGGTTGAAGGCTACATCCAGCTTATGAGCAGACTGAGAGTCTAGTTTACTGTAAACTAGCTCCGCATAACAAATTATAGGCATAATGAGCTGGATACCGAGTTTCCGTCTTATCTGATTTGGCGTATATGGGGCAGATATTCGAAGGCTTCTCAGCGTGGAGTATACTTTGCCAACTACTGAATTTAAGTGATCAGTACACGTAAGATCACTGTTAATAACAAATCCCAAGTTTTTAATTTTGGTTACCGATTTAAGTTCTTTCTCTCCTATATATAACGAAGGGACATCAGCAAGCTTAAGGCGCTTCTTACATATAGGCAACACATAACACTTACCAACGTTAAGACATAGGCCATTTCTTAAGGCCCAAGAATGGATAGAGGAAAGTTCCCGGTTAAATTTAATGCACAATTCCGCGACCTGATCAGGAGGGCTAGACATATAAAGTTGGACATCATCAGCATAAGCATGAATACGGGCATATTGACATTGAGAGAAGACATCATTCACAAACAAACTAAAGAGTAGTGGGCCCAGGATAGAACCTTGGGGAACACCAGACAATATTGAACGCAATGAAGACACTTTTGAATCAACTTTCACACGTTGAGATCTGCCAGTCAGATAACACTTCATCAATTGCACTGCAGACGAAGTGAAGTGAAAATCTCTGCGCAATTTATGGCACAGCAATTCATGATCAACAGAGTCAAAGGCTTTAGTAAAATCAAGCAAACAAAGCAGCGTAATGTGTTTTTTATCAAAGGAAACTCTAACGTCGTCCAATATTCGAATCATAGCTGTCGAACAGCTGTGTTTGGCTCTAAATCCAGACTGAAACCTTGACAGAAGGTTGAGTTTATTTACATGGCGGTATATCTGTTCGGACATTAGCGATTCAGCCACTTTGGCCAGAGCAGGCAATATGCTGATAGGACGGAAGTCGCTGGGGCTATTACATGACTTATTTTTGGCTACTGGAAGAACAGTAGCAACTTTCCAGACATCAGGGAAGCAAGACGTGGTGAAACTATGGTTTATTATGTGGGTTAGGGTTGGCAAGATGAACGGCAATATTAGTTTTACGAATTTAATTGGAATTCCATCTTCACCAGTCGCATTAGAACTAACCTTGTACACACTTTTTTCAACATCAACCTCAGACACTGCACAAAATTCAAACGTATTAGATGGGGTATCGGAATCGGTGTAAGCTGTAAACATGGGAGAACGGGAGCAAGAAGGCGGGACAACATTGACAAAAGCATCATTCAGGGCATCAGGGTTAAGCGCACACACTGTACTTTCACTGACATGAACACGTAATGCTTTTAAGTTTCGCCAGAGGATGTTGTTAGGCAAGGTGGGACTAAGCTTCTTGGTGAAGTACTTTCTTTTCTCACGCCGAATTGTCAGCGTTGCTTCATTTCTTATTGTTTTATAGATAGCCCATTTAACATCCGTTCGATCCCTTTTCCAAGCGGAATAGGGTTTCAAGCGGTTTTTAATGGCCGTTTGAACTACACTGTTGAACCACGGGCAGGATGATGATCTGCTAACCGTGGTTTTTGTTGGTACATGATCACTTAACGCTTGCAGAACTACTTTGTTTAAAAATGACAGTTTCTCATTCACCAAGCTGAAACTCCAACAAGTGGACCAATCAACCATTGCAAGGTACATAGAAAGGGAGTTGAAGTTCATTTTACTGTCGAAAATCCCTAAACTTGATTGTTTTTTTTTTTTTCAAACTCCCCGAAAACAAAAGGACTCCGTTGTTGATCATAACCAAAAAGGTAAAAATGCATAAGTCAATTGATCGACAGCTAGGTTAGCCCAGGTAGATTCTGGGCCAGAAAGCCAGATTTCGCTACCTGGGAGGCACCCTACTGCCAAAAATTTTGAGTTTAGTTTCAGACGAAACATTTTCACTATAAAATTGTTTTTCAGATTCGTATGATGCAGGGTTGGGCACAGTGCATTCAATTTTGATTGCATTCAGCCTTGCATTCTCCATTCATTGATGAGTGGTAGTGAAAATTTGATTTGCATTACCATTCACTATTGAATGGTAATGCAAATGTGGCTTGCACTACCATTCAGTAGTGAATGGTAATGCAAATGTGGTTTGCACTACCATTCAGTAGTGAATGGTAATGCAAATGTGGCTTGCACTACCATTCAGTAGTGAATGGTAATTCAAATGTGGTTTGCACTACCATTCAGTAGTGAATGGTAATGCAAATGTGGCTTGCACTACCATTCAGTAGTGAATGCGAATGCAAATGTGGTTTGCACTACCATTCATTGCATTCCCACTACAAGTATGATTTGTGAAAACCTATGATCGCAGTTTAGGCATGAAGTAGCCAATCTATTTAATAACGGGAAGGAAGTTTGTGAGATATTCTACACATGGAATTAGCTTAGAAAATTGATAATTTTATATTAAAGATGAAATGTGTTTATTTTTTTTAATTAATGTTTTTGTGTATTTGTAGTATGAAGCTTCAGCTATCAGATCATGCCAAAAATTTTCAAATGAATTCAAAAAAATAGGCGAATTTCCAATATTTTCTCAACAAATGCCATATGCAAAATACCTCTGTGAGCCACTGTATAAGTATAAGTATTTTGTTACCTACGTGTTTAAAAGTAATTTATTAACAACCTTAAAACCTATTGATATACAAAGGACATATTGCAATGCCGCGTTGGTTTCCAATCAGTTTTATAAGCCTTATAGCCCCGACACATAGCATACGTCAATCCGTCTACGTCGACGTATGTGACTGACAGCTCAGTAAAATGTCGGCATTTAAACGTACGTCGTCACACGTACGACGGATCCGTCGCCGCAACGTACCGAAGTTGCCCAAAAGTCAACTTTTGGTATACGTCAATCCGTCGCTATGTCAGCTGATTGCTTTTGATTGTTAACCTTTAGCTACTCTTGAATTTCACTTTTTTTTGCAATTTGCTTTTCGAGTTTTTTCTCATTTGTATAACATTCCTCCATAAAACAAAATGGTCAAGAATTATCAGGAGATGTGAAGTTACTGAAAACTGAATTTCAAGAGGGCAACTTAAAAGAGAAATTACAAAATATTCTAAAGAGTTAAATTTTTGCCACCACCTCTGTTGTTAAAGGTTAATCAAACAGCTGATTTGTGTATATCCGCCAACGTTTCCTATGTGGCGACCTCTCCGTCAAGTACGTGAGCTGTCAGTCACATACGTCGACGTAGAAGGATTGACGTATGCTATGTGACGGGCCTATTATTCTATGTGTAGAATATCCCATAAACTTCCTTCTCGTTATTAAATAGATTTGCCACTTAATACCTAAACTACGATCATAGGTTTTCACAAATCATACTTGTAGTGGGAATGCAATGAATGGTAGTGCAAACCACATTTGCATTCGCATTCACTACTGAATGGTAGTGCAAACCACATTTGCATTACCATTCACTACTGAATGGTAGTGCAAACCACATTTGCATTACCATTCACTACTGAATGGTAGTGCAAGCCACAATTGCATTACCATTCACTATTGAATGGTAATGCACTTTGAATGGTAATGCAAAAATGCCCATCCTTGGTATGATGCAGTGCAATTTAATGATATTGCGAAATCTGTGCCACCTAATAATGAGGGTTTAATCTCAGATCATTTTGAAGGTTAGAAAATGGAAAAAAATGTGGTACCTATATAAGAATCGAATCAAATTTTTTCAATCCGTAAAATATATCAGTAATGAAATTTCACCACGCGAAGGCAAGTACGGTTTTTTTGGAAATATTGGGGCGCGGCTTGGTTTGCCCAGGGCGCGTCTAGAGGTAAATCCGCCCCTATTGTTGTTGCATGCTTTTGCACACAACAGAGCTGTCTCAATGCGCAAGCATATCGCACACTAAATCAAAAAGCGTTACAACTCAAACACCCAGAAAAAAAATAGTGTGAAATCAACTAAAAATCAACAAATTTTGTGGTTATTTTTTTTCAACACGATGCTTAATGTATGCCATCATGTAATCGTGTAAATTTAACACTACTGTCAAGTGTTAGTTTAACACGATGACAACTGTAGAATTAACACTAAAAAGTATTGAGTCTTCCTGTTGATTTTACAATTTTAACTAGTTAATGTTACAATAAAAGCTGGTTAAATTAACACGAAATGGTCCTGTTGAATTAACAATAACATCTTTTTGATTTTACATTAAATTTATTGTTAAATTAACTAGAAAGTCTTGTTGATTGTACAATTTATTTTTTTAAATAAAAAAAACATATAAAACATAAAATATATAATCATCACTTCAATTAAGCACATTCGTACATCACCCGCACAACTGACCAAATTGATGGCATCCTTCTCATACGAACACAAATGTACCGGCGATAGTTTATACATGGGCGATAGTACTATCACTTGCACCGAGTAATGTTTGGCCGCTAATGCAACAACCGCATGCTGCACGCAAACCCCCATTCTTAAAAAAACCTCCTCGTGATATTGCAACCTATGAAGAGGAAAAATAAAATATTGAACGTTAAATACTTTTAGAAACAAAAATGTAATCCTCTCTCAAAATAATACAATTAATGTTGCCTTTATAAATTCAGATGAAGTTTTAGATCACCTTAAATCACTGAAAGAGTCTTTTAGTTATGGTCCGGATATGATCCCCGCATGTTTCCTTAAAAAATGTGCGGATCATATTTATCTACCACTGTCAAAGCTATTCAACTTGTCATTGAAATCTGGCATTTTTCCTATTGCTTGGAAAGAATCCTTTATTATTCCTTTGCACAAAAGTGGTATTAGATCTTCAATTGAAAATTATCGAGGCATAGCAAAATTGTCTGTTATCCCAAAACTGTTTGAGTCGATTATTAGCAACCAGATAAAAAACTCGATTGAGTCATTGATTGGGAACTCTCAGCATGGTTTCTGTAGGGGTAAATCAACCATCACTAACCTTCTGGAATTTACAACAGGTGTTTCTAATGGGTTTAGGGAAAGTGCTAAAACGGACGTTATCTATACCGACTTTAGTAAAGCCTTTGACAAGGTTAATCACAATTTACTTATCCACAAGCTTCAACTACTGGGTTTTCAACCTATCCTCCTAAACTGGATCTCTTCTTACATTTCTAACAGGACACAAAGGGTTGTTTTTAAGAATGCCTATTCATTTACTATTGATGTGTCCTCTGGGGTTCCGCAGGGCAGCGATCTCGGACCGACTCTGTTCTTGTTGTTCATTAATGACATCTCATGTGCTATAAATTATTCTAAAGTTTTAATGTACGCAGATGATTTGAAACTTTTCAAGTCGTACACCTCACCGGAGGAAAGATCGCTCCTTCAAAATGATTTAAACGGTTTGGTTACGTGGTGCAATATAAATCTTATGCCACTAAATCTAAATAAATGTAAATTTATGTGCTTTTCGCGGAGTAATGTCGAACCCATAGCTTACGCCATTAATAATCATGATCTGGAGCGAGTTTATGAGTTTGTCGACTTAGGTGTAAGATTCGATTATAAACTTAATTTCAACCTTCACATCAACGTCATGATAAATAAATCTAAAAGTGTTCTAGCGTTTGTAAAACGTTGGTCTAAGGAATTTAGTGACCCCTACGTAACTAAAGCCCTTTTCACAACTTTAGTAAGACCGACACTAGAATATGCATCTATAATCTGGAATCCGAGTTATAAAATTCATTCTGATCGACTTGAATCGATTCAAAAACAATTCTTACTTTTTGCATTGAGAAATTTGAATTGGAACCCTCATTGCAAACTTCCCTTGTATACTAGTCGCTTAAAGCTTATTAACCTTCCAACTTTAGCTAGTCGTAGGGAAACTCTGGGTGTAATATTCGTAACGAAACTGCTGAAGGGATCAATAAATAGCCCATTTCTTCTTTCTGAAATAAGCTTAAACATTCCTGCCCGTCCATCAAGACATTACCAGCCCATCTTTTTAAAACAATGTAAAACTAATTTTGAATTAAATGAGCCATTCCGATATCTATGCAAAAGTTTTAACACATACTCTACCTACTTTGACATCTCTGACTCTCTATCCATTATAAGGAAAACTCTTCTTTTAATTCTTAACAAATAACAAATTGTCTACTAGATATAGTTTCCTTCTACTAATTTAGTATAATATGTAATTTATTGTTAACTAAGTAATTGCTTATAAGTGTATATATAAACTTATGTATCAGCTGATGAATTTCTATTCTGTAGCTGAGCAGCATAAGAACTCGACGTTTAACAAACTCCAAGCCACTCAACACCTTGGCAAAATTAAAAAATATATCCGTGCGTCATGCGGATTGCGCCCCTCGCGTCGGTCGGGCGGGAAATGGAGGGTAAACCGTTGGGTATTATTATTATTATTATTATTATTAACTCACCTGCAAACTGAAAATATAAATCGAAAACCCACTATCGCGAACTGACAATGATGCTAAACTCACATCACTGCCACGGCACAAAATTTTCCTTTTTTTTTTTAAATAATTTGCGTTTTGCACGAAAATCAGACTTCAAATGATCAATAAATTATGTATGTTTCAAAATAGTTTTGACGTTCTTTTTTAACACTTTTATTAGATTACATTGACACTATGATCTGGTGAATAAACCAAAATTACAAATGACGTTTATGTTTGAACATTGTTTCGTGTTATATCAACCAAATTTTATTGTTAATTGTGGTTCTTGTTGTTTTCACATTGGTTTTCATGTTGTATTAACACTAAAATTGGGACGTCATTTTTCTAACATTTTTTTTAGTTTATATTGACACTATCATCATGTTAAATAAACCAAATTCCAAATCAAATTTAGGAATAAAATTTTATATTTGAATCATCTTGTATATTTTAAAATTTCTTCATGTTGTATCAACAATAAAATTTGGTTGAATTTACCAAATTTTTATATGACAGTTACAAAGCCAAATTTGAAAAAAATTGTTGCTGTTCTATGTGTAAAGATCGATCGTGTTAATTTTACATGAATCGTGTTGATGATTTTTTTTCTGAGTGTAGGCAATGATATGCGAAAAGGCTACGTACAATAGTTATTTCTCAGTTAAAAAAGACTCTGATGGAAAAGATTTTTTGCAGCCTCTAGAGATATATTCAGTGTATCAATTTATGGAAGAAACCCGATTTCGAAAAATTTTGAGTTGTAACGCTTTTTGATTTAGTGTTCGATATGTAACTGACTTTGTGCGTTTCACTAACACTAATATGTTTGGCTGGATGTGGTGTGTAGTTTCAAAGAAGTAGAAACGTAAAAAGGTAGCAAAAGCACTACAACAAAAACATAAAGTCAAGGTATAAGTAGGATAAGAAAGAATAAGTAGGAAAGAAATTGAGGAAAGAAAAGAGCAGAAATAGAAATAAAGAAGTAGGTAGGAGAATTTGGAACACCAACAATAGTGGTCCCATCGATTGACCATCGATAGGTTTAAAGGCAACCATCGATAGCATCGATGGTTTAATATATGTACGTAATTGGACCGTTAAAGGGAAATGTGGTACTCAAATATTTAATGCACATACAAATACATATGTATGCATGTATGTACTTACGTTCCCATATTTAACCTTCCTATACCCGCGTTAATTTTTGTAACACATATACCCGCGCACGGTCTCACAGACCGAAAGTTCAAACTACATAAAATATTCGTTTTTTGAAACAAAACTGAAAACAAATTATTATTTTTCAATCTCGTAGATGTAATAAAAAAATAAAACTACGCATTAAGTTTGTATTCACTTATTTTATTGATTTTAGGTGATTAACAAAAAAGCCATCAAAATCGATCATTTTTTCTTAAGTACTACAAAAACAAAACAAAAACATATTTTTTTATTCAAATAAATAAAAATAAGTTATACTAACTTAAAAACACTTCTTTGACAATACATCTATATATATAAAAATGATTTGGGGGGTTTGTTTGTTTGTTTGTTGTTACCTCGCGAAGGTTTAGTCGAAGAAAAAATTTAAAAATGTTAGGGGGGCGTGGCACCTCCCATACAACCTTAATTTTTAAAGCAGATTATCTCTAAAACAGTTTAAGGTAGGGAGCTGAAAATTGGTATAGAGGTAGGTGATATCAAAACCCTTCTCAATCAGAAAAGTGGGGGTTATCAGAAAAGGGGGCGTGGTACCTCCCATACAACCTTAATTTTTAAAGCTGATTATCTCTAAAACAGTTCAAGGTAGGGAGCTAAAAATTGGTATAGAGGTAGGTGATATCAAAACTCTTCTCACTCAGAAAAGTGGGGGTTATCAGAAAATGGGGCGTGGCTCCTCCCATACAACCTTAATTTTTAAAGCTGATTATCTCTAAAACAGTTTAAGGTAGGGAGCTGAAAATTGGTATAGAGGTAGGTGATATCAAAACCCTTCTCAATCAAAAAAGTGGGGGTTATCAGAAAAGGGGGCGTGGCACCTCCCATACAACCTTAATTTCGAAAGCTGATTATCTCTAAACCAGTTCAAGGTAGGGAGCTGAAAATTGGTATAGAGATAAATGATATCAAACCCCTTCCCACGCATATAAGTGGGGGTTATCGGAAAAAGGGGCGTGGCACCTCCCATACAAACTTAATTTTTCATGCTGAATATCTCTAAAATTTTTTACGCTAGGGACTTGGAAATTGGTGTGGAGATAAACCATAACAATTCCATATTAACGCAAAATAATAGGAGTTATACGAAAAGGGGGCGTGGCTCCTCCCAACAACGCTTAATTTTTTTAGCTGAATATCTTTAAAAGGATTTAAGTCAGGGACCTTGAAATTGGTACAGAGCTATATGATATCAAAACAATTTTTGCGCATAAAAGTGTAGGTTATCGGAAAAGGGGGCGTGGCACCTCCCATACAAACTTAATTTTTCAAGCTGAATATCTATAAAAGCGTTTAAGGTTGGGACCTGAAAATTGATCAGGAGATTAACGATATCAATAGCATGCTTATGAAAAAACAGTAGTTTTGGGAAAAGGGGGCGTGGCACCTCCCATGCGTTCTTAATTTTTAAGGCTAAATATACCTAAAAGCGTTCATGGCATGTACATAGAAATCACTATGCAGATATACGATATCAATACCATGTTCACCCAAAAAAAGAAAAGATTTATCGAAAAATGGGGCATTGCACCTCCCATACGTACTAAACTTTTGAGGCTGAATATATCTAAAAGGGTTGGAGGAAGGGCCTGAAAATCATTATGGAGGTATACTATACGTATCAATACTATTATTTAATTGGCCAATACTCAGTGAAAATAAATATCCGGAACAGAAAACTAAAAATTTTGTGTATCGTGCAGCCTTAAACTGAATACTAAAATTATATATTTTTGAAGTTGTATACATAATGAAGTAGTGAAAAATCGTTAATTTTCTATTAAAAACAATACCGGTGTAATAACAATTTTTTAAATGAAATTAATAAAAAAATCTATTTTGGGCAGAACGAAGTTTGCCGGGTCAGCTAGTAAATTATAAATTATATTAGTTTTTAGTCTTGAAAAAAAAAATCAGGGCAAATACACATATACCCACAAAAAAATACACATATACCCGCGTCGGTCTCACAGACCAATTTTTATGAAATTCACCAACACGCCGGTCTAAGGCAAAAGCCAAATCAACACTAATATATAGCTTGCAAGAAAAGCGGAAGCTAGCAGTAAATTCAACTTTGTAAAGTTTCTGGAAAAAAAAAATTTACGTAAAATCATTTTCTCGGTCTCACAGACCAACGCGCGGGTATAGGAAGGTTAAAAGAAAAATATAAACTTTTATTAGAAACATTATAAAATTAATTAAAAACCAAAGTTTATGTAAAAAGTTCAATACAGAAAATAAATCAAAGTAAGAATACTACATACACACATTTGTAAATATACAGTTGTCCACAAAGTAGGAGAAGAGCCGAAATCAAAACCTAAATTGCTCAATTCTCAATAAAAAAAGTTTTATTAGCAAGTTTTTGCATAAAGTTATTCACTAATCTTTTATTTACATATTCACAGCGTACATATTCCAATCAAGTACCTTGAAAATTATAAATCTCATTTTTTTTGATTAATTTTTTTTAAAAGACGTTGGAGTTATGTACCAAGTAAAATACTATCGATGGTTAAAAAAAACCATCGATAATCGCTATGGCATCGGCCCCATCGATAGTATCAATAGTTCAATCGATGGTTTTCCAGCACTAGACAGTAGCAAAAACAGTTATACAAAAACTATAGTTGTCGAGTTTCGACAGTAGGCAGCACTCTAGTTTTCCTAATATTATGAACAATCATTTTTCTTTTACAACAGAAATTAAAATTGGAAAATTATTTTTAAAATTTGACCTTAGATATGTATAGATGTACCTATTTTTATCTATTTACGTATATCTGTAAACGAATTTTTCATACTCCAAATCTCTGGAACTGCTCTGACCATAGATTCATACATATGTATCTATATCTACGTACATCTATATATATAAAAATCTCATGTAATATTCTTTGTGCGGGATAAACTTTTAAACTTTTATTAAGGTGGAGTGAAACCATATGGAGATTTTTTTTTGTGTTTTTTTTTTTTTTGAACGTACCAGCAATGAAAAGTTGCCTTTATACGAGTTAATAAACCCTACAAAATTTTATGGCTTTGGATGACGTTTTGAACCGCCCCAGCCCTGCAAAGTTGAAAGCAATAAGCACGATCTGGTACAAATATGAAATTTTGAAAATTATAAAATCAAAAAACGAAGTATGGGGATTGATAAACATGGCTAAGCTGAGTATTAAAGTGAATGCGAGTAGGTCAATAAAATTTTACAGGCTTATTTCTGGGCTAGAAAGGTGCCGTTCTGGCTTTGGAACAAATTGAATTGAATCAAAAACGTAGTATGAGGATGGATAAACATGGCTAAGCTGCTGAGTATTAAAGTGAATGCGGGTAGGTCAATAAAATTTTACTGGCTTATTTCTGGGCTAGAAAGGTGCCGTTCTGGCTTTGGAACAAATTGAATTTCCAAAAAAAAATTCGCTCCACCTTAATGTATATACCTATTTTTATCTATTTACGTATATCTTTAACCGACATTTTCATACTCCAAACCTCTGAAAGTGTTCTGGCCTTAGATATGTACTTATCTATCTCTACATATGTACATCTATATACATATATAAAAATCTCATGTTACAATACTTGTGCGCTTTTAAATTTAAAACTACTGAAACATTTTTAACCCTAGATAGATAATGCTATTTTATACCCCTGAAAAGATAAAGATACGTCATAATGACGTATCTTCATCTAATGGCTTTTAAGGAGGTGAAAAATATAAAACTTATTTGTTTTTTGACTGAGATAATTTATTTCATTTATTTCCAGTCTTATGTGGAACATTTAAACATAAAATTAAAGATAATATGAGATTAATAAAGAGATTCATTTTTTTTGACAAAAAGCTACAAAAATTAGACAGCCTTCATAAAAAGGTGCAAATTTCATTCTTAATTCTAAATTCACAGAAGTTTTTTAGTTTACTTAACAAAACAACCCTTTAAATAATACTTTAAAACAAAAAAAAAATAAAATCAAGCAAGATTATATACATGTGTTACAAACTTGGTTTTGGTGTTGTCCACACAGAGGTGTGTTACACTTGAAACATTATTTTTTTGACATGCGTCTTATTTTAGAAGGACAGAATCAACAGTATTTTATTTTTTGGGAATGGCCTGATTTCTACTGCCTTCCAGATCATTGCTGGTGTTATTTTTTGTCGTCTTCTTGGGTATCACTAACTCCATCTGAATTTTGTAGGGCAACTTGTATGGTGTTGAGCAAAGTTCTTTGCAAAGAAGATATTTTAAGTTTTGTTTTCATCCATAGATTTGTTAACAAATTAAAACTAAAAAAAAAAACAAAAACAACATACTAATATAATAAATTGAAACACAAAAGTGCTAAAAACTTCATGCAATGGAAAAACCAAAATGTCACACTAAAGATAAAGCTACGTCGTTTTGACGTACGTTGTGATCATAACTCAGATAAAAAAAACGTATGGCAAAAAATCGAGCACCAGCAATCAGCTACAACCACCGACTGAGAAAACTGAGCGTATGAAGTTGCTTCGGAAATAAATGAAAGTCTGAGAGAGTAAAAATAAAAATGAATACGTCATTTCGACGTGCATTATCTAATTAGGGTTAATGAAATTTGGTAGTTATATCCATTGTTTATACTATATAGTTTGGTCACTCAAATGGTCTTCTTCTTGTTCATTTTTAAAAATGCATTTGTATTTGTGCGAAAATCGAGAGAATGAAGGAATCAATGCTGTGCAATTTCGTGGAATTGATGTTACTACCAAAATGGGAGCAAATTAGTTAGGATTTACTCCGTTTCTACTGAATTTTTTTCTTGACAACGAAACGATTTTAATAAAAATATATCGCACCCTAAATCATAAAGTGGCACAATTCAAAATTTTTTAAATCGACTTTTCTAGCGATTGCCAACAAAAAAACTTTTCATTCGGGTCTCTTTTGACTGAAAAATAGCCATTATACGTCGCCTTTTGCCATGTCATTGCTTGTAAAGGCAGGGCCGCGGAGAGGGGGGGAGGCAGCCAGGGCAATTGCCCTGGGGCCCGGAAGGTTTTTGGGGGCCCGGAAAGGCAAAGCTGTATTGACAGTACTCGAACTAGGATTTCATAGATAAATACATACATAGGTATTTTGTTGCTGCAAAAATTTTTGTTTAAAATTGAAGTGTTTAACTTAACCAAATCTCCAAACTAAAATTATAAGCATCCAATCAAACATTTACCTTGTTTATACATGGGCAAATCTTAGAAAAGTGAGTTGAAATTGAGGAAAATCGGCTTTGATTTGGTTTTTGTATGTTATATTTTTTACTAAATTGAGTTTATTTTTTAGGGGGGCCCGTAAACGCGAACTGTCCCAGGGGCCCGGCTCGGCTCTCTGCGGGCCTGTGTAAAGGAAAAAAGTTTTTGGCCTCCTGCAAATTTTTGAATTTTGAGTTGTGCCACTTTATGATATAGGGTGCGATATACATATATTAATTTTTTTGGTCATATCGGTCCAAGTGCGCACAAAATAACAGATAAATGTGCAGAACTAACATTAAAATAATATTGAGTTTTGCTGTTGACTTCACATTTTTAACTAGATAATTTTGCAATTTAAGCTAGTTAAATTTACACGGAATGGTCGCGTTAAATTAGCAATAATATCTTTTTGATTTTACCTTAAATTTATTGTTAAATTAACTGGATTGATTTTACAATTTACAAAAATACAATATATGTATGTACATTCAATAAAAGAAGGTGCTTCGGTATTGGGAGATATGGGAGGATATCCTCCTGGTAAAATTGCAAATTATGAGGAGAAAGAAGAAAATATTTTACATTAAAAACTTTTAGAAATAAAAATACGTTTCACCTTTAACTCGCCTACAAACTGAAAATATAAATGGAAATGCCATTATCACGCACTTCCAATGACGCTAAACTCTTCCCACGGCACCAGATTTTCTTTTTATTTAAAAAATAATAATTCCGTTTTGCACGAAAAGCAGAACTCCAAATATTCAAAAAAAAATTGTGTATGTTTCAAAATAGTTTGGACGTTCTTTTTTTTTAAATTTTTTAGTTTATATTGACACTATCATGTTAAATAAACCAAATTCCAAATGACATTTAGGAATAAAATTTTAAATTTGATATGATTCATTCATTATTTTAAAATTGCCTAATGTTGCATCAACACTAAAATTTGGTTGAATTTACCAAAATGTCAAATGACGTTTTAAAAGCTAAAATCACGTTCCAAAAATCGTGTAATTTGAAAAAAATTGTTGCTTTTATATGTGTAAAGATCGATCGTGTTAATCTTACATGAATTAAAATTTGCATACACGCGAACGAAGTAGTAAAGGCATTGGTATCCGTATATTCCCCTTTCTATATTTCTAGGAAAAATGTAGTAATAGTGCAGTACGAGAAAGTGCAACCCTGCTTATACGAAAATGTTCAAAAGGAAAGAAAAAAATTTGAATTCAAACGGCCATTTTGCATGGCGAAACCCAACAAACATTTAGGTTAGATATCGGTTTGAGAATGACTCAAGAACTAGCACTTTTCTAAAATCTCTAACGTTAGAGGACAAGTCGAGAAGCAGTCGAGAATCCTAGCGATTTCAAACAAAATGGGACATAATTCTCAAATTTAGAAAATCATAGTTTCCGAATGGAAATCAAATTTAGTTTTCTAATGAGAATTCGCAAATATTTATTTTTCTAATCAGTCTCCAATTTATTTCTAGTGTAGTTTTCTACCTTCGCTTTGGATTAAAGATAAGTTTGAGAATTAAACTCTCTGCCAGTAGATATTGTGTTTGCTGATAAAACGCTGTGCCAATCCATACTTTTTGATTAATGCCTGGATGCCTATGAACGCTTTGGTTGCTTTGGAAACTCTACATTCTCCTACATTTGGATAGATCCCAATTAGCACGAATCTAATGTTGGAGAAAAGTCTCAATTCTCAAGTTTATATCCAACATGTTTTTACACTTGAGTTACAACACTTTTCCAAACTGTACTGAGAGTATAATTAGCATGATTTAAATTCAATCATATTAGCAATAAATAAACTAAAAACGAGTGAAGAATATAATTTAAAAAGGAATGTATAATTCAACTAATATTTGTGTATAAAATGTTGTTACTATTTTTAAATGCATAACAAAAAAGTGAGGAAATAAGTTAAACAGACAATCATAATTGTTACATTTTTGTTCCTTTATTTCAATCGGATGAGCGTTTGTTGTTCAAAGGCTTTATCCTGACGTTTGATTTTGGTTGGAGAATATCGATAGAATTCAAGTCAAATCAATGAAATTCAAATGCATTCAAAAATGCTTTTGGGTAGCAATGATTGGCATCATGGATATTTCATTTTTATTTTGAAAAAATAAATGTGTATCTATATTTTTGATACATACAGTAAGTCGCAGTGAAAATGAGCCACGTGTTGTTGTCCGAAGTTTTATGAAAATAAAAAATTATACACAAACCGATTGAAAACCAAGATTATATACTTAGGTGTATTTTATAATAAACCGCAATTTAGTATTTCAAAAAATATTTGATTGAAAAGTTCATGAAACGGGCGCACAGTGAAAGTTAGCCACTAAGAGGAATATGCCCTAAAACGGTTTTAATTAGTGATGAGCGATATATCACAAACGGTGATTTTTTCACTGTGAATAAAAAAACGCAAATCGCAATTGCGATCACTTTTTCAAAATAGCAGTTCACTACGTATTGGGAACTGCTATCGATGTAGCAAGTAAGCAGTTCACCTATGTGAATCGCAATCGCAAAAGCATTATAAATTTCTTTTTGCTTACACTTTTGAACAGACCACATACGTATATAGAAATATAAGAAAAAAAAGTTATTGAATTTAAAATTGTCTTTGAAAAATGTTGACAAACAGCGAAATTACTGTGGAATACGTTGTTGTTGCTATCATTTTGTTAACATAAAATGTTGACAGGTTATATCGCTCAGAAAACGCAAAATTAATCTCTACCGGTAACTGATGATTTTATAGCAGTCCATGCAATCGCAATAGCAGTTTAAAATCGCAGTGATTTAAAAATAGCAATCACTGAAATCACAGATATCGAAAAATCGCAGTTTCGCTCATCTCTAGTTTTAATACTTTGTTGCATTGTTTCAACAGTTCAATTACTCTATCCCTAATGAATTAAATATAATACAAATTTTATTAGCATGCAATGTGTTTTATTCATCTAACAAAACACGATTTTTACGCGATCTAGCGTATATTGTCTGATAAGTACACCTTTTAAAATCGGAAAAAAAAAATTGCCTGAATCCCCTTTTATATAGATTGTGTATACCTATAATTAACACATAAAGTAAGATGTGAACTGTAAAAATATATAAGAGAAAAATAATAATTCTTGAGAGAAACTTTAAGTATTTAAATTAGAGCTAGAAGCATATATATAGTACTTCTATATTGATAGTATTCTATCTGTGCAATGTGTATGAATTCATCCAAAAATTTTGTGCAACTGGCAGTTCTGCGCATGCGCCTCAATTACATTTAATGTCATCTGTGAATATGTGTGACAAATACATTCAATTGAGTTCAGAGGCATTTGAAAAAAAAATTGAAAGGCATCATTGTGTTCTAGGGGACTTATACCCCTTTGATTTTAGTTTTTGAATTTGTTTATAATTAATATAAGAAATTTGCCACATTTATTTTGAGATGCAAACTTTTGTGAATTTTTTTATGAAAATTAGTGGAAATGTTCTAGAAAAATCTATTTTCTATGCACTCATATTTTTATGAATCGCGGCGGAAAGCGTTCCATGTTAAAATACTGTGATCCGATCCATGGGCATTATATCAAAAAGTAGAATTTTGCCGTTTGAGGGTTATGTTTGTAAAGTATGTACGTTCGAAGGCCGCCAGCACGGTGATCTAAGCAAAAGTACTGCGAATTTCTAAACTGAATAACAGGAAAATTTAGACAACGAACTTTTGGACACATCAACATATGAGGACCAAAGTTCAGACTACGTTACTCTCCAAACCGACCTCAACAGGGGACTACAGGTAATAATATAACAAGACGGATGAAAGAAAGGACTACGAACCAATCGCTATATGTTCCGCATATTTACAGCGGATAAAAGGTGGACGGGTGGGAGCTGCAGTGTTTTTTTCCTGGAGCTGACTGGCGGTCACATACTAAAGGGGCACTGTCATCCCATTTCAAGATGGGACTGGTGCAAAGTCAGGCGTACACGGCATGCATCGAACCCCATGCTGACTATAAAGCCAAAAATACCAGCAAGCTAAAATACTAGAATTAAAATTTTATTTGTATTATTATATGATTTTTAAAAGTATATATGTATACTTACATATTTATGTAAGAAATCTATCTATCTATCTATTACGTATGTAAAGATATTTTATTTATTTTATCCCTTTTATTGTCACAAATATAGCACCGCTTAGACATTTTTTAATTTTTTAATACGAGAATCAAATAATAAATATGTAAATTCCCTATAATTTTTTTTATGTGCCGTCACTGCGGTTTATTTTGAATTCATTTGTAATTTTTCAAATTTGATTGCTCGGTTTTCTCTTTCTTTTTTTATATGTCTGTACTGTAATGTTGGCTGATGGAACTCGTAGGTATTACGAATATAGGAGTACTATATATATGGCTAGAAGAATTACTTTGATTGTTTTTGTTTTTCCTCATTTCTGGCATGTAGTTGAAAGTTTTCCGTTGCAAAGAAATTATGAAAGTCAAGTAATTGTTAACAAAGATATTTAATAATAAAAATTTGTGAATAAATGATGGCTCACTTTCACTGTGACTCACTGTATTCCCATCAAAACAAACTTCAACCATGGGAATTGTTGTTGCAAAAAGTGACAGGCACATTATGTGTCAATGGGAGAATGGGAAACTAAATAAACCAAATGTGAAGAAGAATTGACCACAGTGTTGTATTCAAACGTAGTAAAATCTTCACAAGAAAATATCCAAAATTGCTAATAAAATCAATTAAAACTCAAAACTATGTTAATTTTTTGTTAGTATCGCTACAAATATAGCATTAGAAATTCAATTCACACAATAATTTGAAAGATTTAAAGATTTGAAAATTCATTTGAATTTTTTTCTGTAAATTTTGCACAGCACTGCATGGTGACAGGCACAACATGCCAAACGATCAGCTGAGAGTGTCGCAACTTATAGATATAAACTATGGTTATATCTCATTGGGTGCCATTAAGGTTATTAGTATGGAGACAGACAATACCACAAACATATGTACATATGAAGAAAAATCCGGCAGGTATCGCTGTTGTATTTTATTTCTATTTACACGAAAGTATCGGTCCAAATTTAATTCCTCGCGTAAATTTTAGATTCCTTCCATAACCGAAAACTTAGGAATTGTTACAAAATGTTTGTTAATAATATATTTGACTAGAATATAATAGTATACGTAATCAATGACGCTGATATAGCTCTAACGAGTTTTAAGACCGAACTTATCTTCCCAAATCGAGGCGTGCCCCTTAATTTTTTTTCCTGCTAATTGGGTGGACCTATAGTTTTATGCCGGATCCGCACGGCGAATGCATTCGTTGTTTGTCCGGACTGCGGATAGAACACGAGACTTCTGGTATGGCAGAAAATAATAAAAAGTACCTATGTTTTATCAGGATGGCGAATCAAATCGCAAAATAAATTATCTTTTATTTTGAAAATCAAATCACAAATAAGATGATGATGGCTATTATTAACTGAAAGCCAATGCGGAGCTTGGCCAGGTAGAAACGTAAAAAGGTAGCAAAAGCACTACAACAAAAACATAAAGTCAAGGAATAAGTAGGATAAGAAAGAATATGTAGGAAAGAAATTGAGGAAAGAAAAGAGCAGAAATAGAAATAAAGAAGTAGGTAGGAGAATTTGGAACACCAACAATAGTGGTCCCATCGATTGACCATCGATAGGTTTAAAGGCAACCATCGATAGTATCGATGGTTTAATATATGTACGTAATTGGACCGTTAAAGGGAAATGTGGTACTCAAATATTTAATACACATACAAATACATATGTATGCATGTATGTACTTACGTTCCCATATTTAAAAGAAAAATATAAACTTTTATTACATTTTTAATGAAATTTGGTAGTTATATCTCATTGGGTGCCATTAAGGTTATTAGTATGGAGATAGACAATACCACAAACATATGTACATATGAAGAAAAATCCGGCAGGTATCGCTGTTGTATTTTATTTCTATTTACACGAAAGTATCGGTCCAAATTTAATTCCTCGCGTAAATTTTAGATTCCTTCCATAACCGAAAACTTAGGAATTGTTACAAAATGTTTGTTAATAATATATTTGACTAGAATATAATAGTATACGTAATCAATGACGCTGATATAGCTCTAACGAGTTTTAAGACCGAACTTATCTTCCCAAATCGAGGCGTGGCCCTTAATTTTTTTCCTGCTAATTGGGTGGGCCTATAGTTTTATGCCGGATCCGCACGGCGAATGCATTCGTTGTTTGTCCGGACTGGGGATAGAACACGAGACTTCTGGTATGGCAGAAAATAATAAAAAGTACCTATGTTTTATCAGGATGGCGAATCAAATCGCAAAATAAAGTATCTTTTATTTTGAAAATCAAATCATAAATAAGATGATGATGGCTATTATTAACTGAAAGCCAATGCGAAGCTTGGCCAGGTATGCTAGTTTACATATATTTATTTAGAAACGTGAGACAGCGGGTAAGAAATTATGTACATATGTACATATCGACGGCTGAGAATAAGATCGCCCTATTTCAAAAATTGTTTCAAAAACGCCCTATTTGAAAAATTGTTTCAATAACGAAATCAGCGAAAAATCAAAATCAGGCAAAATCGTTAATTTTGATATTTGGCTGCTTTTGATTTTGAGCAATATGATATCAGCGCAAAACTGAAATCGGGCAAAATCGTTCATTTTGAAATCTTGAGGCTTTTGATTTTGAGCAATATGAAATCAGCGCAAAACCGAAATCGGACAAAATCATTCATTTTGAAATCTGGCCGCTTTTGATTTTGAGCAATATGGAATCAGCTCAAACCCGAAATCGGGCAAAATCATTCATTTTGAAGTGTGGCCGCTTTTGATTTTGAGTAATATGTAATCAGCGCAAAACCGAAATCAGACAAAATCTCGCCGCTTTTGATTTGAGCAATATGTAATCAGCGCAAAACCGAAATCGGGCAAAATCCTTCCTTTTGAAATCTGGCTACTTTTGATTTTGAGCAATATGTAATCATCGGGCATCGGAAATTGGGAAAAAAAAGTTCATTTTGAAATCTTGACGCTTTTGATTTTGAGCAATATGAAGCCAGTGCAAAACCGAAATTGAGCAAAATCGTTCATTTTGAAATCTTGCCGCTTTTGATTTTGAGCAATATGTAATCAGCTCAAAACCGAAATCGGGCAAATTCGTGCATTTTGATATCTTGACGCTTTTGATTTTGAACAATATGTAATCAGCGCAAAACCGAAATCAGACAAAATCTCGCCGCTTTTGATTTTGAGCAATATGTAATCAGCGCAAAACCGAAATCGGGCAAAATCATTCATTTTGAAATCTGGCCGCTTTTGGCTTTGAGTAATATGGAATCAGCTCAAAACCGAAATCGGGCAAAATCGTTCATTTTGAAATCTGGCCGCTTTTGATTTTGAGCAATATGTAGTCAGCTCAAAACCGAAATCGGGCAAAATCGTTCATTTTGAAATCTGGCCGCTTTTGATTTTGAGCAATATGGAATCAGCGCAAAACCGAAATCAGACAAAATCGTTCATTTTGAAATCTGGCCGCTTTTGATTTTGAGCAATATGGAATCAGCTCAAACCCGAAATCGGGCAAAATCATTCATTTTGAAGTGTGGCCGCTTTTGATTTTGAGTAATATGTAATCAGCGCAAAACCGAAATCAGACAAAATCTCGCCGCTTTTGATTTGAGCAATATGTAATCAGCGCAAAACCGAAATCGGGCAAAATCCTTCCTTTTGAAATCTGGCTACTTTTGATTTTGAGCAATATGTAATCATCGGGCATCGGAAATTGGGAAAAAAAAGTTCATTTTGAAATCTTGACGCTTTTGATTTTGAGCAATATGAAGCCAGTGCAAAACCGAAATTGAGCAAAATCGTTCATTTTGAAATCTTGCCGCTTTTGATTTTGAGCAATATGTAATCAGCTCAAAACCGAAATCGGGCAAATTCGTGCATTTTGATATCTTGACGCTTTTGATTTTGAACAATATGTAATCAGCGCAAAACCGAAATCAGACAAAATCTCGCCGCTTTTGATTTTGAGCAATATGTAATCAGCGCAAAACCGAAATCGGGCAAAATCATTCATTTTTAAATCTGGCCGCTTTTGGCTTTGAGTAATATGGAATCAGCTCAAAACCGAAATCGGGCAAAATCGTTCATTTTGAAATCTGGCCGCTTTTGATTTTGAGCAATATGTAGTCAGCTCAAAACCGAAATCGGGCAAAATCGTTCATTTTGAAATCTGGCCGCTTTTGATTTTGAGCAATATGGAATCAGCGCAAAACCGAAATCAGACAAAATCGTTCATTTTGAAATCTGGCCGCTTTTGATTTTGAGCAATATGGAATCAGCGCAAAACCAAAATCGGGCAAAATCGTTCATTTTGAAATCTGGCCGCTTTTGATTTTGAGCAATATGGAATCAGCGCAAAACCGAAATCAGAGAATATCGTTCATTTTGAAATCTGGCCGCTTTTGATTTTGAGCAATATGTAATCAGCGCAAAACCGAAATCAGACAAAATCTCGCCGCTTTTGATTTTGAGCAATATGTAATCAGCACAAAACCGAAATCGTGCAAAATCGTTCATTTTGAAATCTGGCCGCTTTTGATTTTGAGCAATATGGAATCAGCGCAAAACCGAAATCAGACAAAATCGTTCATTTTGAAATCTGGCCGCTTTTGATTTTGAGCAATATGGAATCAGCGCAAAACCGAAAGCGGGGAAAATCGTTCATTTTGAAATCTGGCCGCTTTTGGTTTTGAGCAATATGGAATCAGCGCAAAACCGAAATCGGGCAAAATAGTTCATTTTGAAATCTTGAGGCTTTTGATTTTGAGCAATATGAAATCAGCTCAAAACCGAAATCGGGCAAAATCGTTCATTTTGAAATCTGGCCGCTTTTGATTTTGAGCAATATGGAATCAGCGCAAAACCGAAATCAGACAAAATCGTTCATTTTGAAATCTGGCCGCTTTTGATTTTGAGCAATATGTTATCAGCTCAAAACCGAAATCGGGCAAAATCGTTCATTTTGAAATCTGGCCGCTTTTGATTTTGAGCAATATGAAATCTGCGCAAAACCGAAAGCGGGCAAAATCGTTCATTTTGAAATCTGGCCGCTTTTGGTTTTGAGCAATATGGAATCAGCGCAAAACCGAAATCGGGCAAAATAGTTCATTTTGAAATCTTGAGGCTTTTGATTTTGAGCAATATGAAATCAGCTCAAAACCGAAATCGGGCAAAATCGTTCATTTTGAAATCTGGCCGCTTTTGATTTTGAGCAATATGGAATCAGCGCAAAACCGAAATCAGACAAAATCGTTCATTTTGAAATCTGGCCGCTTTTGATTTTGAGCAATATGGAATCAGCGCAAAACCGAAATCGGGCAAAATCGTTCATTTTGAAATCTGGCCGCTTTTGATTTTGAGCAATATGGAATCAGCGCAAAACCGAAATCAGAGAAAATCGTTCATTTTGAAATCTGGCCGCTTTTGATTTTGAGCAATATGTAATCAGCGCAAAACCGAAATCAGACAAAATCTCGCCGCTTTTGATTTTGAGCAATATGTAATCAGCGCAAAACCGAAATCGTGCAAAATCGTTCATTTTGAAATCTGGCCGCTTTTGATTTTGAGCAATATGGAATCAGCGCAAAACCGAAAGCGGGCAAAATCGTTCATTTTGAAATCTGGCCGCTTTTGATTTTGAGCAATATGTAATCAGCGCAAAACCGAAATCGTGCAAAATCGTTCATTTTGAAATCTGGCCGCTTTTGGTTTTGAGCAATATGGAATCAGTGCAAAACCGAAATCGGGCAAAATAGTTCATTTTGAAATCTTGAGGCTTTTGATTTTGAGCAATATGGAATCAGCGCAAAAACCGAAATCGGGCAAAATAGTTCATTTTGAAATCTTGACGCTTTTGATTTTGAGCCATATGAAATCAGCGCAAAACCGAAATCGGGCAAAATCGTTCATTTTGAAATCTGACCGCTTTTGATTTTGAGCAATATGGAATCAGCGCAAAACCGAAATCAGACAAAATCGTTCATTTTGAAATCCGGCCGCTTTTGATTTTGAGCAATATGTAATCAGCTCAAAACCGAAATCGGGCAAAATCGTTCATTTTGAAATCTGGCCGCTTTTGATTTTGAGCAATATGGAATCAGCGCAAAACCGAAAGCGGGCAAAATCGTTCATTTTGAAATCTGGCCGCTTTTGGTTTTGAGCAATATGGAATAAGCGCAAAACCGAAATCGGGCAAAATAGTTCATTTTGAAATCTTGAGGCTTTTGATTTTGAGCAATATGAAATCAGCGCAAAACCAAAATTGGGCAAAATCGTTCACTTTGAAATCTTGCCGCTTTTGATTTTGAGCAATATGTAATCAGCTTAAAACCGAAATCGGACAAAATCGTTCATTTTGAAATCTCGCTGCTTCTGATTTTGAGTAATATGTAATCAGCGCAAAACCGAAATCAGACAAATTCTCGCCGCTTTTGATTTTGAGCAATATGTAATCAGCGCAAAACCGAAATCGGGGAAAATCGTTCATTCTGAAGTGTGGCCGCTTTTGATTTTGAGCAATATGGAATCAGCGCAAAACCAAAATCGTTCATTTTGAAATCTGGCCGCTTTTGATTTTGAGCAATATGGAATCAGCGCAAAACCGAAATCGTGCAAAATCGTTCATTTTGAAATCTGGCCGCTTTTGATTTTGAGCAATATGGAATCAGCGCAAAACCGAAATCGGGCAAAATAGTTCATTTTGAAATCTTGAGGCTTTTGATTTTGGGCAATATGGAATCAGAGCAAAACCGAAATCGGGCAAAATAGTTCATTTTGAAATCTTGAGGCTTTTGATTTTGAGCAATATGAAATCAGCGCAAACCCGAAATCGGGCAAAATCGTTCATTTTGAAATCTTGAGGCTTTTGATTTTGAGCAATATGTAATCAGCTTAAAACCGAAATCGGACAAAATCGTTCATTTTGAAATCTCGCTGCTTTTGATTTTGAGTAATATGTAATCAGCGAAAAGCGAAATCGGGCAAAATCGTTCATTTTGAAATCTGGCCGCTTTTGATTTTGAGCAATATGGAATCAGCGCAAAACCGAAATCGGGCAAAATCGTTCATTTTGAAATCTGGCCGCTTTTGGTTTTGAGTAATATGGAATCAGCGCAAAACCGAAATCGGGCAAAATAGTTCATTTTGAAATCTTGACGCTTTTGATTTTTAGCCATATGAAATCAGCGCAAACCCGAAATCGGGCAAAATCGTTCATTTTGAAATCTGGCCGCTTTTGATTTTGAGCAATATGGAATCAGCGCAAAACCGAAATCAGACAAAATCGTTCATTTTGCAATCTGGCCGCTTTTGATTTTGAGCAATATGGAATCAGCGCAAAACCGAAATCGGGCAAAATCGTTCATTTTGAAATCTGGCCGCTATTAATTTTGAGCAATATGGAATCAGCGCAAAACCGAAATCAGACAAAATCGTTCCTTTTGAAATCTGGCCGCTTTTGATTTTGAGCAATATGTAATCAGCGCAAAACCGAAATCAGACAAAATCTCGCCGCTTTTGATTTTGAGCAATATGTAATCAGCGCAAAACCGAAATCGGGCAAAATCATTCATTTTGAAATCTGGCCGCTTTTGGTTTTGAGCAATATGGAATCAGCGCAAAACCGAAATCGGGCAAAATAGTTCATTTTGAAATCTTGACGCTTTTGATTTTGAGCCATATGAAATCAGCGCAAAACCGAAATCGGGCAAAATCGTTCATTTTGAAATCTGGCCGCTTTTGATTTTGAGCAATATGGAATCAGCGCAAAACCGAAATCAGACAAAATCGTTCATTTTGAAATCTGGCCTCTTTTTATTTTGAGCAATATGTAATCAGCTCAAAACCGAAATCGGGCAAAATCGTTCATTTTGAAATCTGGCCGCTTTTGATTTTGAGCAATATGGAATCAGCGCAAAACCGAAAGCGGGCAAAATCGTTCATTTTGAAATCTGGCCGCTTTTGGTTTTGAGCAATATGGAATCAGCGCAAAACCGAAATCGGGCAAAATAGTTCATTTTGAAATCTTGAGGCTTCTGATTTTGAGCAATATGAAATCAGCGCAAAACCGAAATTGGACAAAATCGTTCACTTTGAAATCTTGCCGCTTTTGATTTTGAGCAATATGTAATCAGCTTAAAACCGAAATCGGACAAAATCGTTCATTTTGAAATCTCGCTGCTTTTGATTTTGAGTAATATGTAATCAGCGCAAAACCGAAATCAGACAAAATCTCGCCGCTTTTGATTTTGAGCAATATGTAATCAGCGCAAAACCGAAATCGGGCAAAATCGTTCATTCTGAAGTGTGGCCGCTTTTGATTTTGAGCAATATGGAATCAGCGCAAAACCGAAATCGGGCAAAATAGTTCATTTTGAAATCTTGAGGCTTTTGATTTTGAGCAATATGAAATCAGCGCAAAACCGAAATTGGGCAAAATCGTTCATTTTGAAATCTTGAGGCTTTTGATTTTGAGCAATATGTAATCAGCTTAAAACCGAAATCGGACAAAATCTTTCATTTTGAAATCTCGCTGCTTTTGATTTTGAGTAATATGTAATCAGCGCAAAACCGAAATCAGACAAAATCTCGCCGCTTTTGATTTTGAGCAATATGTAATCAGCGCAAAACCGAAATCGGGCAAAATCGTTCATTCTGAAGTGTGGCCGCTTTTGATTTTGAGCAATATGGAATCAGCGCAAAACCGAAATCGTGCAAAATCGTTCATTTTGAAATCTGGCCGCTTTTGATTTTGAGCAATATGTAATCAGCGAAAAGCGAAATCCTGCAAAATCGTTCATTTTGAAATCTGGCCGCTTTTGATTTTGAGCAATATGGAATCAGCGCAAAACCGAAATCGGGCAAAATCGTTCATTTTGAAATCTCGCCGCTTTTGATTTTGAGCAATATGGAATCAGCGCAAAACCAAAATCGGGCAAAATCGTTCATTTTGAAATCTGGCCGCTTTTGATTTTGAGCAATATGGAATCAGCGCAAAACCGAAATCGTGCAAAATCGTTCATTTTGAAATCTCGCTGCTTTTGATTTTGAGCAATATGGAATCAGCGCAAAACCAAAATCGTGCGATATCGTTCATTTTGAAATCTCGCTGCTTTTGATTTTGAGCAATATGTAATCAGCTCAAAACCGAAATCGGGCAAAATCGTTCATTTTGAAATCTGGCCGCTTTTGATTTTGAGCAATATGGAATCAGCGCAAAACCGAAAGCGGGCAAAATCGTTCATTTTGAAATCTGGCCGCTTTTGGTTTTGAGCAATATGGTATCAGCGCAAAACCGAAATCGGGCAAAATAGTTCATTTTGAAATCTTGAGGCTTTTGATTTTGAGCAATATGAAATCAGCTCAAAACCGAAATCGGGCAAAATCGTTCATTTTGAAATCTGGCCGCTTTTGATTTTGAGCAATATGGAATCAGCGCAAAACCGAAATCAGACAAAATCGTTCATTTTGAAATCTGGCCGCTTTTGATTTTGAGCAATATGGAATCAGCGCAAAACCGAAATCGGGCAAAATCGTTCATTTTGAAATCTGGCCGCTTTTGATTTTGAGCAATATGGAATCAGCGCAAAACCGAAATCAGAGAAAATCGTTCATTTTGAAATCTGGCCGCTTTTGATTTTGAGCAATATGTAATCAGCGCAAAACCTAAATCAGACAAAATCTCGCCGCTTTTGATTTTGAGCAATATGTAATCAGCGCAAAACCGAAATCGTGCAAAATCGTTCATTTTGAAATCTGGCCGCTTTTGATTTTGAGCAATATGGAATCAGCGCAAAACCGAAATCAAACAAAATCGTTCATTTTGAAATCTGGCCGCTTTTGATTTTGAGCAATATGTAATCAGCTCAAAACCGAAATCGGGCAAAATCGTTCATTTTGAAATCTGGCCGCTTTTGATTTTGAGCAATATGGAATCAGCGCAAAACCGAAAGCGGGCAAAATCGTTCATTTTGAAATCTGGCCGCTTTTCGTTTTGAGCAATATGGAATCAGCGCAAAACCGAAATCGGGCAAAATAGTTCATTTTGAAATCTTGAGGCTTTTGATTTTGAGCAATATGTAATCAGCTCAAAACCGAAATCGGGCAAAATCGTGCATTTTGATATCTTGACGCTTTTGATTTTGAACAATATGTAATCAGTGCAAAACCGAAATCAGACAAAATCTCGCCGCTTTTGATTTTGAGCAATATGTAATCAGCGCAAAACCGAAATCGGGCAAAATCATTCATTTTGAAATCTGGCCGCTTTTGGCTTTGAGTAATATGGAATCAGCGCAAAACCGAAATCGGGCAAAATCGTTCATTTTGAAATCTGGCCGCTTTTGATTTTGAGCAATATGGAATCAGCGCAAAACCGAAATCAGACAAAATCGTTCATTTTGAAATCTGGCCGCTTTTGATTTTGAGCAATATGTAATCAGCTCAAAACCGAAATCGGGCAAAATCGTTCATTTTGAAATCTGGCCGCTTTTGATTTTGAGCAATATGGAATCAGCGCAAAACCGAAAGCGGGCAAAATCGTTCATTTTGAAATCTGGCCGCTTTTGGTTTTGAGCAATATGGAATCAGCGCAATACCGAAATCGGGCAAAATAGTTCATTTTGAAATCTTGACGCTTTTGATTTTGAGCCATATGAAATCAGCGCAAAACCGAAATCGGGCAAAATCGTTCATTTTGAAATCTGGCCGCTTTTGATTTTGAGCAATATGGAATCAGCGCAAAACCGAAATCGGGCAAAATCGTTCATTTTGAAATCTGGCCGCTTTTGATTTTGAGCAATATGTAATCAGCTCAAAACCGAAATCGGGCAAAATCGTTCATTTTGAAATCTGGCCGCTTTTGATTTTGAGCAATATGTAATCAGCTCAAAACCGAAATCGGGCAAAATCGTTCATTTTGAAATCTGGCCGCTTTTGATTTTGAGCAATATGGAATCAGCGCAAAACCGAAAGCGGGCAAAATCGTTCATTTTGAAATCTGGCCGCTTTTGGTTTTGAGCAATATGGAATCAGCGCAAAACCGAAATCGGGCAAAATAGTTCATTTTGAAATCTTGAGGGTTTTGATTTTGAGCAATATGAAATCAGCGCAGAACCGAAATCGGGCAAAATCGTTCATTTTGAAATCTGGCCGCTTTTGATTTTGAGCAATATGTAATCAGCTTAAAACCGAAATCGGACAAAATCGTTCATTTTGAAATCTCGCTGCTTTTGATTTTGAGTAATATGTAATCAGCGCAAAACCGAAATCAGACAAAATCTCGCCGCTTTTGATTTTGAGCAATATGTAATCAGCGCAAAACCGAAATCGGGCAAAATCGTTCATTCTGAAGTGTGGCCGCTTTTGATTTTGAGCAATATGGAATCAGCGCAAAACCAAAATCGTTCATTTTGAA
This sequence comes from Urophora cardui, assembly GCA_960531455.1. Lineage (NCBI taxonomy): Eukaryota > Metazoa > Arthropoda > Insecta > Diptera > Tephritidae > Urophora > Urophora cardui. The sequence goes on along the minus strand of OY482671.1, from coordinate 51,312,294 downwards.
ATCTGGCCGCTTTTGATTTTGAGCAATATGGAATCAGCGCAAAACCGAAATCGTGCAAAATCGTTCATTTTGAAATCTGGCCGCTTTTGATTTTGAGCAATATGGAATCAGCGCAAAACCAAAATCGGGCAAAATCGTTCATTTTGAAATCTGGCCGCTTTTGATTTTGAGCAATATGGAATCAGCGCAAAACCGAAATCGTGCAAAATCGTTCATTTTAAATCTGGCCGCTTTTGATTTTGAGCAATATGTAATCAGCGAAAAGCGAAATCGGGCAAAATTGTTCATTTTGAAATCTGGCCGCTTTTGATTTTGAGCAATATGGAATCAGCGCAAAACCGAAATCGGGCAAAATCGTTCATTTTGAAATCTGGCCGCTTTTGATTTTGAGCAATATGGAATCAGCGCAAAACCGAAATCAGACAAAATCGTTCATTTTGAAATCTGGCCGCTTTTGATTTTGAGCAATATGTAATCAGCGCAAAACCGAAATCAGACAAAATCCCGCCGCTTTTGATTTTGAGCAATATGTAATCAGCGCAAAACCGAAATCGGGCAAAATCATTCATTTTGAAATCTGGCCGCTTTTGGTTTTGAGCAATATGGAATCAGCGCAAAACCGAAATCGGGCAAAATAGTTCATTTTGAAATCTTGACGCTTTTGATTTTGAGCCATATGAAATCAGCGCAAAACTGAAATCGGGCAAAATCGTTCATTTTGAAATCTGGCCACTTTTGATTTTGAGCAATATGGAATCAGCGCAAAACCGAAATCAGACAAAATCGTTCATTTTGAAATCTGGCCGCTTTTGATTTTGAGCAATATGGAATCAGCGCAAAACCGAAATCGGGCAAAATCGTTCATTTTGAAATCTGGCCGTTATTAATTTTGAGCAATATGGAATCAGCGCAAAACCGAAATCAGACAAAATCGTTCCTTTTGAAATCTGGCCGCTTTTGATTTTGAGCAATATGTAATCAGCGCAAAACCGAAATCAGACAAAATCTCGCCGCTTTTGATTTTGAGCAATATGTAATCAGCGCAAAACCGAAATCGGGCAAAATCATTCATTTTGAAATCTAGCCGCTTTTGGTTTTGAGCAATATGGAATCAGCGCAAAACCGAAATCGGGCAAAATAGTTCATTTTGAAATCTTGAGGCTTCTGATTTTGAGCAATATGAAATCAGCGCAAAACCGAAATTGGGCAAAATCGTTCACTTTGAAATCTTGCCGCTTTTGATTTTGAGCAATATGTAATCAGCTTAAAACCGAAATCGGACAAAATCGTTCATTTTGAAATCTCGCTGCTTTTGATTTTGAGTAATATGTAATCAGCGCAAAACCGTAATCAGACAAAATCTCGCCGCTTTTGATTTTGAGCAATATGTAATCAGCGCAAAACCGAAATCGGGCAAAATCGTTCATTCTGAAGTGTGGCCGCTTGTGATTTTGAGCAATATGGAATCAGCGCAAAACCGAAATCGGGCAAAATCGTTCATTTTGAAATCTTGAGGCTTTTGATTTTGAGCAATATGTAATCAGCTTAAAACCGAAATCGGACAAAATCTTTCATTTTGAAATCTCGCTGCTTTTGATTTTGAGTAATATGTAATCAGCGCAAAACCGAAATCAGACAAAATCTCGCCGCTTTTGATTTTGAGCAATATGTAATCAGCGCAAAACCGAAATCGGGCAAAATCGTTCATTCTGAAGTGAGGCCGCTTTTGATTTTGAGCAATATGGAATCAGCGCAAAACCGAAATCGGGCAAAATCGTTCATTTTGAAATCTCGCCGCTTTTGATTTTGAGCAATATGTAATCAGCGCAAAACCGAAATCGGGCAAAATCGTTCATTCTGAAGTGTGGCCGCTTTTGATTTTGAGCAATATGGAATCAGCGCAAAACCAAAATCGTTCATTTTGAAATCTGGCCGCTTTTGATTTTGAGCAATATGGAATCAGCGCAAAACCGAAATCGTACAAAATCGTTCATTTTGAAATCTGGCCGCTTTTGATTTTGAGCAATATGGAATCAGCGCAAAACCCAAATCGGGCAAAATCGTTCATTTTGAAATCTGGCCGCTTTTGATTTTGAGCAATATGGAATCAGCGCAAAACCGAAATCGTGCAAAATCGTTCATTTTAAATCTGGCCGCTTTTGATTTTGAGCAATATGTAATCAGCGAAAAGCGAAATCGGGCAAAATTGTTCATTTTGAAATCTGGCCGCTTTTGATTTTGAGCAATATGGAATCAGCGCAAAACCGAAATCGGGCAAAATCGTTCATTTTGAAATCTGGCCGCTTTTGATTTTGAGCAATATGGAATCAGGGCAAAACCGAAATCAGACAAAATCGTTCATTTTGAAATCTGGCCGCTTTTGATTTTGAGCAATATGTAATCAGCGCAAAACCGAAATCAGACAAAATCCCGCCGCTTTTGATTTTGAACAATATGTAATCAGCGCAAAACCGAAATCGGGCAAAATCATTCATTTTGAAATCTGGCCGCTTTTGGTTTTGAGCAATATGGAATCAGCGCAAAACCGAAATCGGGCAAAATAGTTCATTTTGAAATCTTGACGCTTTTGATTTTGAGCCATATGAAATCAGCGCAAAACCGAAATCGGGCAAAATCGTTCATTTTGAAATCTGGCCACTTTTGATTTTGAGCAATATGGAATCAGCGCAAAACCGAAATCAGACAAAATCGTTCATTTTGAAATCTGGCCACTTTTGATTTTGAGCAATATGGAATCAGCGCAAAACCGAAATCGGGCAAAATCGTTCATTTTGAAATCTGGCCGTTATTAATTTTGAGCAATATGGAATCAGCGCAAAACCGAAATCAGACAAAATCGTTCCTTTTGAAATCTGGCCGCTTTTGATTTTGAGCAATATGTAATCAGCGCAAAACCGAAATCAGACAAAATCTCGCCGCTTTTGATTTTGAGCAATATGTAATCAGCGCAAAACCGAAATCGGGCAAAATCATTCATTTTGAAATCTAGCCGCTTTTGGTTTTGAGCAATATGGAATCAGCGCAAAACCGAAATCGGGCAAAATAGTTCATTTTGAAATTTTGACGCTTTTGATTTTGAGCCATATGAAATCAGCGCAAAACCGAAATCGGGCAAAATCGTTCATTTTGAAATCTGGCCGCTTTTGATTTTGAGCAATATGGAATCAGCGCAAAACCGAAATCAGACAAAATCGTTCATTTTGAAATCTGGCCGCTTTTTATTTTGAGCAATATGTAATCAGCTCAAAACCGAAATCAGGCAAAATCGTTCATTTTGAAATCTGGCCGCTTTTGATTTTGAGCAATATGGAATCAGCGCAAAACCGAAAGCGGGCAAAATCGTTCATTTTGAAATCTGGCCGCTTTTGGTTTTGAGCAATATGGAATCAGCGCAAAACCGAAATCGGGCAAAATAGTTCATTTTGAAATCTTGAGGCTTCTGATTTTGAGCAATATGAAATCAGCGCAAAACCGAAATTGGGCAAAATCGTTCACTTTGAAATCTTGCCGCTTTTGATTTTGAGCAATATGTAATCAGCTTAAAACCGAAATCGGACAAAATCGTTCATTTTGAAATCTCGCTGCTTTTGATTTTGAGTAATATGTAATCAGCGCAAAACCGAAATCAGACAAAATCTCGCCGCTTTTGATTTTGAGCAATATGGAATCAGCGCAAAACCGAAATTGGGCAAAATCGTTCATTTTGAAATCTTGAGGCTTTTGATTTTGAGCAATATGTAATCAGCTTAAAACCGAAATCGGACAAAATCTTTCATTTTGAAATCTCGCTGCTTTTGATTTTGAGTAATATGTAATCAGCGCAAAACCGAAATCAGACAAAATCTCGCCGCTTTTGATTTTGAGCAATATGTAATCAGCGCAAAACCGAAATCGGGCAAAATCGTTCATTCTGAAGTGTGGCCGCTTTTGATTTTGAGCAATATGGAATCAGCGCAAAACCGAAATCGTGCAAAATCGTTCATTTTGAAATCTGGCCGCTTTTGATTTTGAGCCATATGAAATCAGCGCAAAACCGAAATCGGGCAAAATCGTTCATTTTGAAATCTGGCCGCTTTTGATTTTGAGCAATATGGAATCAGCGCAAAACCGAAATCAGACAAAATCGTTCATTTTGAAATCTGGCCGCTTTTGATTTTGAGCAATATGGAATCAGCGCAAAACCAAAATCGGGCAAAATCGTTCATTTTGAAATCTGGCCGCTTTTGATTTTGAGCAATATGGAATCAGCGCAAAACCGAAATCGTGCAAGATCGTTCATTTTGAAATCTGGCCGCTTTTGATTTTGAGCAATATGTAATCAGCGAAAACCGAAATCGTGCAAAATCGTTCATTTTGAAATCTGGCCGCTTTTGATTTTGAGCAATATGGAATCAGCGCAAAACCGAAATCGGGCAAAATCGTTCATTTTGAAATCTGGCCGTTATTAATTTTGAGCAATATGGAATCAGCGCAAAACCGAAATCAGACAAAATCGTTCCTTTTGAAATCTGGCCGCTTTTGATTTTGAGCAATATGTAATCAGCGCAAAACCGAAATCAGACAAAATCTCGCCGCTTTTGATTTTGAGCAATATGTAATCAGCGCAAAACCGAAATCGGGCAAAATCATTCATTTTGAAATCTAGCCGCTTTTGGTTTTGAGCAATATGGAATCAGCGCAAAACCGAAATCGGGCAAAATAGTTCATTTTGAAATTTTGACGCTTTTGATTTTGAGCCATATGAAATCAGCGCAAAACCGAAATCGGGCAAAATCGTTCATTTTGAAATCTGGCCGCTTTTGATTTTGAGCAATATGGAATCAGCGCAAAACCGAAATCAGACAAAATCGTTCATTTTGAAATCTGGCCGCTTTTTATTTTGAGCAATATGTAATCAGCTCAAAACCGAAATCAGGCAAAATCGTTCATTTTGAAATCTGGCCGCTTTTGATTTTGAGCAATATGGAATCAGCGCAAAACCGAAAGCGGGCAAAATCGTTCATTTTGAAATCTGGCCGCTTTTGGTTTTGAGCAATATGGAATCAGCGCAAAACCGAAATCGGGCAAAATAGTTCATTTTGAAATCTTGAGGCTTCTGATTTTGAGCAATATGAAATCAGCGCAAAACCGAAATTGGGCAAAATCGTTCACTTTGAAATCTTGCCGCTTTTGATTTTGAGCAATATGTAATCAGCTTAAAACCGAAATCGGACAAAATCGTTCATTTTGAAATCTCGCTGCTTTTGATTTTGAGTAATATGTAATCAGCGCAAAACCGAAATCAGACAAAATCTCGCCGCTTTTGATTTTGAGCAATATGTAATCAGCGCAAAACCGAAATCGGGCAAAATCGTTCATTCTGAAGTGTGGCCGCTTTTGATTTTGAGCAATATGGAATCAGCGCAAAACCGAAATCGGGCAAAATAGTTCATTTTGAAATCTTGAGGCTTTTGATTTTGAGCAATATGAAATCAGCGCAAAACCGAAATTGGGCAAAATCGTTCATTTTGAAATCTTGAGGCTTTTGATTTTGAGCAATATGTAATCAGCTTAAAACCGAAATCGGACAAAATCTTTCATTTTGAAATCTCGCTGCTTTTGATTTTGAGTAATATGTAATCAGCGCAAAACCGAAATCAGACAAAATCTCGCCGCTTTTGATTTTGAGCAATATGTAATCAGCGCAAAACCGAAATCGGGCAAAATCGTTCATTCTGAAGTGTGGCCGCTTTTGATTTTGAGCAATATGGAATCAGCGCAAAACCGAAATCGTGCAAAATCGTTCATTTTGAAATCTGGCCGCTTTTGATTTTGAGCCATATGAAATCAGCGCAAAACCGAAATCGGGCAAAATCGTTCATTTTGAAATCTGGCCGCTTTTGATTTTGAGCAATATGGAATCAGCGCAAAACCGAAATCAGACAAAATCGTTCATTTTGTAATCTGGCCGCTTTTGATTTTGAGCAATATGGAATCAGCGCAAAACCAAAATCGGGCAAAATCGTTCATTTTGAAATCTGGCCGCTTTTGATTTTGAGCAATATGGAATCAGCGCAAAACCGAAATCGTGCAAGATCGTTCATTTTGAAATCTGGCCGCTTTTGATTTTGAGCAATATGTAATCAGCGAAAACCGAAATCGTGCAAAATCGTTCATTTTGAAATCTGGCCGCTTTTGATTTTGAGCAATATGGAATCAGCGCAAAACCGAAATCGGGCAAAATAGTTCATTTTGAAATCTTGACGCTTTTGATTTTGAGCCATATGAAATCAGCGCAAAACCGAAATCGGGCAAAATCGTTCATTTTGAAATCTGGCCGCTTTTGATTTTGAGCCATATGAAATCAGCGCAAAACCGAAATCGTGCAAAATCGTTCATTTTGAAATCTGGCCGCTTTTGATTTTGAGCCATATGAAATCAGCGCAAAACCAAAATCGGGCAAAATCGTTCATTTTGAAATCTGGCCGCTTTTGATTTTGAGCAATATGTAATCAGCGCAAAACCGAAATCGTGCAAAATCGTTCATTTTGAAATCTGGCCGCTTTTGATTTTGAGCCATATGAAATCAGCGCAAAACCAAAATCGGGCAAAATCGTTCATTTTGAAATCTGGCCGCTTTTGATTTTGAGCAATATGGAATCAGCGCAAAACCGAAATCGTGCAAAATCGTTCATTTTGAAATCTGGCCGCTTTTGATTTTGAGCAATATGTAATCAGCGAAAACCGAAATCGTGCAAAATCGTTCATTTTGAAATCTGGCCGCTTTTGATTTTGAGCAATATGGAATCAGCGCAAAACCGAAATCGGGCAAAATCATTCATTTTGAAATCTTGACGCTTTTGATTTTGAGCCATATGAAATCAGCGCAAAACCGAAATCGGGCAAAATCGTTCATTTTGAAATCTGGCCGCTTTTGATTTTGAGCAATATGGAATCAGCGCAAAACCGAAATCAGACAAAATCGTTCATTTTGAAATCTGGCCGCTTTTGATTTTGAGCAATATGGAATCAGCGCAAAACCGAAATCGGGCAAAATCGTTCATTTTGAAATCTGGCCGCTATTAATTTTGAGCAATATGGAATCAGCGCAAAACCGAAATCAGACAAAATCGTTCCTTTTGAAATCTGGCCGCTTTTGATTTTGAGCAATATGTAATCAGCGCAAAACCGAAATCAGACAAAATCTCGCCGCTTTTGATTTTGAGCAATATGTAATCAGCGCAAAACCGAAATCGGGCAAAATCATTCATTTTGAAATCTGGCCGCTTTTGGTTTTGAGCAATATGGAATCAGCGCAAAACCGAAATCGGGCAAAATCGTTCATTTTGAAATCTGGCCGCTTTTTATTTTGAGCAATATGTAATCAGCTCAAAACCGAAATCGGGCAAAATCGTTCATTTTGAAATCTGGCCGCTTTTGATTTTGAGCAATATGGAATCAGCGCAAAACCGAAAGCGCGCAAAACCGAAATCGGGCAAAATAGTTCATTTTGAAATCTTGAGGCTTCTGATTTTGAGCAATATGAAATCAGCGCAAAACCGAAATTGGGCAAAATCGTTCACTTTGAAATCTTGCCGCTTTTGATTTTGAGCAATATGTAATCAGCTTAAAACCGAAATCAGACAAAATCTCGCCGCTTTTGATTTTGAGCAATATGTAATCAGCGCAAACCCGAAATCGGGCAAAATCATTCATTTTGAAATCTGGCCGCTTTTGGTTTTGAGCAATATGGAATCAGCGCAAAACCGAAATCGGGCAAAATAGTTCATTTTGAAATCTTGACGCTTTTGATTTTGAGCCATATGAAATCAGCGCAAAACCGAAATCGGGCAAAATCGTTCATTTTGAAATCTGGCCGCTTTTGATTTTGAGCAATATGGAATCAGCGCAAAACCGAAATCGTGCAAAATCGTTCATTTTGAAATCTGGCCGCTTTTGGTTTTGAGCAATATGTAATCAGCGAAAAGCGAAATCGTGCAAAATCGTTCATTTTGAAATCTGGCCGCTTTTGATTTTGAGCAATATGGAATCAGCGCAAAACCGAAATCGGGCAAAATCGTTCATTTTGAAATCTCGCCGCTTTTGATTTTGAGCAATATGGAATCAGCGCAAAACCGAAATCGTGCAAAATCGTTCATTTTGAAATCTGGCCGCTTTTGATTTTGAGCAATATGTAATCAGCGAAAACCGAAATCGTGCAAAATCGTTCATTTTGAAATCTGGCCGCTTTTTATTTTGAGCAATATGGAATCAGCGCAAAACGAAAATCGGGCAAAATCGTTCATTTTGAAATCTGGCCGCTTTTGATTTTGAGCAATATGGAATCATCGCAAAACCGAAATCGTGCAAAATCGTTCATTTTGAAATCTGGCCGCTTTTGATTTTGAGCAATATGTAATCAGCGAAAACCGAAATCGTGCAAAATCGTTCATTTTGAAATCTTGACGCTTTTGATTTTGAGCCATATGAAATCAGCGCAAAACCGAAATCGGGCAAAATCGTTCATTTTGAAATCTGGCCGCTTTTGATTTTGAGCAATATGGAATCAGCGCAAAACCGAAATCAGACAAAATCGTTCATTTTGAAATCTGGCCGCTTTTTATTTTGAGCAATATGGAATCAGCGCAAAACCAAAATCGGGCAAAATCGTTCATTTTGAAATCTGGCCGCTTTTGATTTTGAGCCATATGAAATCAGCGCAAAACCGAAATCGGGCAAAATCGTTCATTTTGAAATCTGGCCGCTTTTGATTTTGAGCAATATGGAATCAGCGCAAAACCGAAATCAGACAAAATCGTGCATTTTGAAATCTGGCCGCTTTTTATTTTGAGCAATATGGAATCAGCGCAAAACCAAAATCGGGCAAAATCGTTCATTTTGAAATCTGGCTGCTTTTGATTTTGAGCAATATGGAATCAGCGCAAAACCGAAATCTTGCAAAATCGTTCATTTTGAAATCTGGCCGCTTTTGGTTTTGAGCAATATGTAATCAGCGAAAAGCGAAATCGTGCAAAATCGTTCATTTTGAAATCTGGCCGCTTTTGATTTTGAGCAATATGGAATCAGCGCAAAACCGAAATCGGGCAAAATCGTTCATTTTGAAATCTCGCCGCTTTTGATTTTGAGCAATATGGAATCAGCGCAAAACCGAAATCGTGCAAAATCGTTCATTTTGAAATCTGGCCGCTTTTGATTTTGAGCAATATGTAATCAGCGAAAACCGAAATCGTGCAAAATCGTTCACTTTGAAATCTGGCCGCTTTTTATTTTGAGCAATATGGAATCAGCGCAAAACCAAAATCGGGCAAAATCGTTCATTTTGAAATCTGGCCGCTTTTGATTTTGAGCAATATGGAATCAGCGCAAAACCGAAATCGTGCAAAATCGTTCATTTTGAAATCTGGCCGCTTTTGATTTTGAGCAATATGTAATCAGCGAAAACCGAAATCGTGCAAAATCGTTCATTTTGAAATCTGGCCGCTTTTGATTTTGAGCAATATGGAATCAGCTTAAAACCGAAATTGGACAAAATCGTTCATTTTGAAATCTTGAGGCTTCTGATTTTGAGCAATATGAAATCAGCGCAAAACCGAAATTGGGCAAAATCGTTCACTTTGAAATCTTGCCGCTTTTGATTTTGAGCAATATGTAATCAGCTTAAAACCGAAATCGGACAAAATCGTTCATTTTGAAATCTCGCTGCTTTTGATTTTGAGTAATATGTAATCAGCGCAAAACCGAAATCAGACAAAATCTCGCCGCTCTTGATTTTGAGCAATATGTAATCAGCGCAAAACCGAAATCGGGCAAAATCATTCATTTTGAAATCTGGCCGCTTTTGGTTTTGAGCAATATGGAATCAGCGCAAAACCGAAATCGGGCAAAATAGTTCATTTTGAAATCTTGACGCTTTTGATTTTGAGCCATATGAAATCAGCGCAAAACCGAAATCGGGCAAAATCGTTCATTTTGAAATCTGGCCGCTTTTGATTTTGAGCAATATGGAATCAGCGCAAAACCGAAATAAGACAAAATCGTTCATTTTGAAATCTGGCCGCTTTTGATTTTGAGCAATATGGAATCAGCGCAAAACCGAAATCGGGCAAAATCGTTCATTTTGAAATCTGGCCGCTATTAATTTTGAGCAATATGGAATCAGCGCAAAACCGAAATCAGACAAAATCGTTCCTTTTGAAATCTGGCCGCTTTTGATTTTGAGCAATATGTAATCAGCGCAAAACCGAAATCAGACAAAATCTCGCCGCTTTTGATTTTGAGCAATATGTAATCAGCGCAAAACCGAAATCGGGCAAAATCATTCATTTTGAAATCTGGCCGCTTTTGGTTTTGAGCAATATGGAATCAGCGCAAAACCGAAATCGGGCAAAATAGTTCATTTTGAAATCTTGACGCTTTTGATTTTGAGCCATATGAAATCAGCGCAAACCCGAAATCGGGCAAAATCGTTCATTTTGAAATCTGGCCGCTTTTGATTTTGAGCAATATGGAATCAGCGCAAAACCGAAATCAGACAAAATCGTTCATTTTGAAATCTGGCCGCTTTTTATTCTGAGCAATATGTAATCAGCTCAAAACCGAAATCGGGCAAAATCGTTCATTTTGAAATCTGGCCGCTTTTGATTTTGAGCAATATGGAATCAGCGCAAAACCGAAAGCGGGCAAAATCGTTCATTTTGAAATCTGGCCGCTTTTGGTTTTGAGCAATATGGAATCAGCGCAAAACCGAAATCGGGCAAAATAGTTCATTTTGAAATCTTGAGGCTTCTGATTTTGAGCAATATGAAATCAGCGCAAAACCGAAATTGGGCAAAATCGTTCACTTTGAAATCTTGCCGCTTTTGATTTTGAGCAATATGTAATCAGCTTAAAACCGAAATCGGACAAAATCGTTCATTTTGAAATCTCGCTGCTTTTGATTTTGAGTAATATGTAATCAGCGCAAAACCGAAATCAGACAAAATCTCGCCGCTTTTGATTTTCAGCAATATGTAATCAGCGCAAAACCGAAATCGGGCAAAATCGTTCATTCTGAAGTGTGGCCGCTTTTGATTTTGAGCAATATGGAATCAGCGCAAAACCGAAATCGGGCAAAATAGTTCATATTGAAATCTTGAGGCTTTTGATTTTGAGCAATATGAAATCAGCGCAAAACCGAAATTGGGCAAAATCGTTCATTTTGAAATCTTGAGGCTTTTGATTTTGAGCAATATGTAATCAGCTTAAAACCGAAATCGGACAAAATCTTTCATTTTGAAATCTCGCTGCTTTTGATTTTGAGTAATATGTAATCAGCGCAAAACCGAAATCAGACAAAATCTCGCCGCTTTTGATTTTGAGCAATATGTAATCAGCGCAAAACCGAAATCGGGCAAAATCGTTCATTCTGAAGTGTGGCCGCTTTTGATTTTGAGCAATATGGAATCAGCGCAAAACCAAAATCGGGCAAAATCGTTCATTTGGAAAACTGGCCGCTTTTGATTTTGAGTAATATGTAATCAGCGCAAAACCGAAATCAGACAAAATCTCGCCGCTTTTGATTTTCAGCAATATGTAATCAGCGCAAAACCGAAATCGTGCAAAATCGTTCATTTTGAAATCTGGCCGCATTTGATTTTGAGCAATATGGAATCAGCGCAAAACCAAAATCGTGCAAAATCGTTCATTTTGAAATCTGGCCGCATTTGATTTTGAGCAATATGTTATCAGCGAAAAGCGAAATCGGGCAAAATCGTTCATTTGGAAAACTGGCCGCTTTTGATTTTGAGCAATATTGAATCAGCGCAAAACCGAAATCGGGCAAATTCGTTCATTTTGAAATCTGGCCGCTTTTGATTTTGAGCAATATGTTATCAGCGCAAAACCGAAATCGGGCAAAATCGTTCATTCTGAAGTGTGGCCGCTTTTGATTTTGAGCAATATGGAATCAGCGCAAAACCGAAATCGGGCAAAATAGTTCATATTGAAATCTTGAGGCTTTTGATTTTGAGCAATATGAAATCAGCGCAAAACCGAAATTGGGCAAAATCGTTCATTTTGAAATCTTGAGGCTTTTGATTTTGAGCAATATGTAATCAGCTTAAAACCGAAATCGGGCAAAATCGTTCATTTTGAAATCTGGCCGCTTTTGATTTTAAGCAATATGGAATCAGCGCAAAACCGAAATCGTGCAAAATCGTTCATTTTGAAATCTCGCTGCTTTTGATTTTGAGCAATATGGAATCAGCGCAAAACCGAAATCGTGCGATATCGTTCATTTTGAAATCTGGCTGCTTTTGATTTTGAGCAATATGTAATCAGCGCAAAACCGAAATCGCGCAAAATCATTCATTTTGAAATCTGGCCGCTTTTGATTTTGAGCAATATTGAATCAGCGCAAAACCGAAATCGGGCAAATTCGTTCATTTTGAAATCTGGCCGCATTTGATTTTGAGCAGGATGGAATCAGCGCAAAAACCGAAATCGGGCAAAATAGTTCATTTTGAAATCTGGCCGCTTTTGATTTTGAGCAATATGGAATCAGCGCAAAACCGAAATCGGGCAAAATCGTTCATTTTGAAATCTGGCTGCTTTTGATTTTGAGCAACATGTAATCAGCGCAAACTGAAATCGGGCAAAATCGTTCATTTTGAAATCTGGCCGTTTTTGATTTTGAGCAATATGGAATAAGCTCAAACCCGAAATCGGGCAAAATCGTTCATTTTGAAATCTGGCCCCTTTTTATTTTGAGCAGTATGGAATCAGCGCAAAACCGAAATCGGCAAAATAGTTCATTTTGAAAACGGGCCGCTTTTGATTTTGAGCAATATGGAATCAGCGCAAAACCGAAATCGGGCAAAATCGTTCATTTTGAAATCTGGCTGCTTTTGATTTTGAGCAATATGTAATCAGCGCAAACTGAAATCGGGCAAAATCGTTCATTTTGTAATCTGGCTGCTTTTGATTTTGAGCAATATGTAATCAGCGCAAAACCGAAATCGGGCAAAATCCTTCCTTTTGAAATCTGGCTGCTTTTGATTTTGAGCAATATGTAATCAGCGCAAAACCGAAATCGGGCAAAATCGTTTATTTTGAAATCTGGCCGTTTTTGATTTTGAGCAATATGGAATTAGCACAAACCCGAAATCGGGCAAAATCGTTCATTTTGAAATCTGGCCCCTTTTGATTTTGAGCAGTATGGAATCAGCGCAAAACCGAAATCGGGCAAAATCGTTCATTTTGAAATCTGGCCGCTTTTGATTTTGAACAATATGGAATCAGCGCAAAACCGAAATCGGGCAAAATCCTTCCTTTTGAAATCTGGCCGTTTTTGATTTTGAGCAATATGGAATCAGCACAAACCCGAAATCGGGCAAAATCGTTCATTTTGAAATCTGGCCCCTTTTGATTTTGAGCAGTATGGAATCAGCGCAAAACCGAAATCGGGCAAAATCGTTCATTTTGAAATCTGGCCGCTTTTGATTTTGAGCAATATGGAATCAGCGCAAAACGGAAATCGGGCAAAATCCTTCCTTTTGAAATCTGGCCGTTTTTGATTTTGAGCAATATGGAATCAGCACAAACCCGAAATCGGGCAAAATCGTTCATTTTGAAATCTGGCCGCTTTTGATTTTGAGCAGTATGGAATCAGCGCAAAACCGAAATCGGGCAAAATCGTTCATTTTGAAATCTGGCCGCTTTTGATTTTGAACAATATGGAATCAGCGCAAAACCGAAATCGGGCAAAATCCTTCCTTTTGAAATCTGGCCGTTTTTGATTTTGAGCAATATGGAATCAGCACAAACCCGAAATCGGGCAAAATCGTTCATTTTGAAATCTGGCCCCTTTTGATTTTGAGCAGTATGGAATCAGCGCAAAACCGAAATCGGGCAAAATCGTTCATTTTGAAATCTGGCCCCTTTTGATTTTGAGCAGTATGTAATCAGCGCAAAACCGAAATCGGGGAAAATCGTTCATTTTGAAATCTCGCCGCTTTTGATTTTGAACCATAGGTAATCAGCGCAAACCCGAAATCGGGCAAAATCGTTCATTTTGAAATCTGGCCGCTTTTGATTTTTAGCAATATGGAATCAGCGCAAAACCGAAATCGGGAAAAATTGTTCATTTTGAAATCTGGCCGCTTTTGATTTTGAGCAATATGGAATCAGCGCAAAACCGAAATCGGGCAAAATCGTTCATTTTGAAATCTCGCCGCTTTTGATTTTGAGCAATATGTAATCAGCTCAAAACCAAAATCGGGCAAAATCGTTCATTTTGAAATCTGGCCGCTTTTGATTTTGAGCAATATGGAATCAGCGCAAAACCGAAATCGGGCAAAATCGTTCATTTTGAAATCTTGCCGCTTTTGATTTTGAGCAATATGTAATCAGCGCAAAACCGAAATCGGGCAAAATAGTTCATTTTGAAATCTGGCCGCTTTTGATTTTTAGCAATATGGAATCAGCGCAAAACCGAAATCGGGAAAAATCTTTCATTTTGAAACCTGGCCGCTTTTGATTTTGAGCAATATGGAATCAGCGCAAAACCGAAATCGGGCAAAATCGTTCATTTTGAAATCTCGCCGCTTTTGATTTTGAACAATATGGAATCAGCGCAAAACCGAAATCGGGCAAAATCCTTCCTTTTGAAATCTGGCCGTTTTTGATTTTGAGCAATATGGAATCAGCACAAACCCGAAATCGGGCAAAATCGTTCATTTTGAAATCTGGCCCCTTTTGATTTTGAGCAGTATGGAATCAGCGCAAAACCGAAATCGGGCAAAATCGTTCATTTTGAAATCTGGCCGCTTTTGATTTTGAGAAATATGGAATCAGCGCAAAACCGAAATCGGGCAAAATCGTTCATTTTGAAATCTTGCCGCTTTTGATTTTGAACAATATGTAATCAGCGCAAAACCGAAATCGGGCAAAATCGTTCATTTTGAAATCTGGCTGCTTTTGATTTTGAGCAATATGTAATCAGCGCAAACTGAAATCGGGCAAAATCGTTCATTTTGTAATCTGGCTGCTTTTGATTTTGAGCAATATGTAATCAGCGCAAAACCGAAATCGGGCAAAATCCTTCCTTTTGAAATCTGGCTGCTTTTGATTTTGAGCAATATGTAATCAGCGCAAAACCGAAATCGGGCAAAATCGTTCATTTTGAAATCTGGCCGTTTTTGATTTTGAGCAATATGGAATCAGCACAAACCCGAAATCGGGCAAAATCGTTCATTTTGAAATCTGGCCCCTTTTGATTTTGAGCAGTATGGAATCAGCGCAAAACCGAAATCGGGCAAAATCGTTCATTTTGAAATCTGGCCGCCTTTGATTTTGAACAATATGGAATCAGCGCAAAACCGAAATCGGGCAAAATCCTTCCTTTTGAAATCTGGCCGTTTTTGATTTTGAGCAATATGGAATCAGCACAAACCCGAAATCGGGCAAAATCGTTCATTTTGAAATCTGGCCCCTTTTGATTTTGAGCAGTATGGAATCAGCGCAAAACCGAAATCGGGCAAAATCGTTCATTTTGAAATCTGGCCGCTTTTGATTTTGAGCAATATGGAATCAGCGCAAAACCGAAATCGGGCAAAATCGTTCATTTTGAAATCTTGCCGCTTTTGATTTTGAACAATATGTAATCAGCGCAAAACCGAAATCGGGCAAAATCGTTCATTTTGAAATCTCGCCGCTTTTGATTTTGAGCAATATGTAATCAGCTCAAAACCAAAATCGGGCAAAATCGTTCATTTTGAAATCTGGCCGCTTTTGATTTTGAGCAATATGGAATCAGCGCAAAACCGAAATCGGGCAAAATCGTTCATTTTGAAATCTGGCCGCTTTTGATTTTTAGCAATATGGAATCAGCGCAAAACCGAAATCGGGAAAAATTGTTCATTTTGAAATCTGGCCGCTTTTGATTTTGAGCAATATGGAATCAGCGCAAAACCGAAATCGGGCAAAATCGTTCATTTTGAAATCTCGCCGCTTTTGATTTTGAGCAATATGTAATCAGCTCAAAACCAAAATCGGGCAAAATCGTTCATTTTGAAATCTGGCCGCTTTTGATTTTGAGCAATATGGAATCAGCGCAAAACCGAAATCGGGCAAAATCGTTCATTTTGAAATCTTGCCGCTTTTGATTTTGAGCAATATGTAATCAGCTCAAAACCAAAATCGGGCAAAATCGTTCATTTTGAAATCTGGCCGCTTTTGATTTTGAGCAATATGGAATCAGCGCAAAACCGAAATCGGGAAAAATAGTTCATTTTGAAATCTGGCCGCTTTTGATTTTTAGCAATATGGAATCAGCGCAAAACCGAAATCGGGAAAAATCGTTCATTTTGAAATCTGGCCGCTTTTGATTTTGAGCAATATGGAATCAGCGCAAAACCGAAATCGGGCAAAATCGTTCATTTTGAAATCTGGCCGCTTTTGATTTTTAGCAATATGGAATCAGCGCAAAACCGAAATCAGAAAAAATTGTTCATTTTGAAATCTGGCCGCTTTTGATTTTGAGCAATATGGAATCAGCGCAAAACCGAAATCGGGCAAAATCGTTCATTTTGAAATCTCGCCGCTTTTGATTTTGAGCAATATGTAATCAGCTCAAAACCAAAATCGGGCAAAATCGTTCATTTTGAAATCTGGCCGCTTTTGATTTTGAGCAATATGGAATCAGCGCAAAACCGAAATCGGGCAAAATCGTTCATTTTGAAATCTTGCCGCTTTTGATTTTGAGCAATATGTAATCAGCTCAAAACCAAAATCGGGCAAAATCGTTCATTTTGAAATCTGGCCGCTTTTGATTTTGAGCAATATGGAATCAGCGCAAAACCGAAATCGGGAAAAATAGTTCATTTTGAAATCTGGCCGCTTTTGATTTTTAGCAATATGGAATCAGCGCAAAACCGAAATCGGGAAAAATCGTTCATTTTGAAATCTGGCCGCTTTTGATTTTGAGCAATATGGAATCAGCGCAAAACCGAAATCGGGCAAAATCGTTCATTTTGAAATCTGGCCGCTTTTGATTTTTAGCAATATGGAATCAGCACAAACCCGAAATCGGGCAAAATCGTTCATTTTGAAATCTGGCCCCTTTTGATTTTGAGCAGTATGGAATCAGCGCAAAACCGAAATCGGGCAAAATCGTTCATTTTGAAATCTGGCCGCTTTTGATTTTGAACAATATGGAATCAGCGCAAAACCGAAATTGGGCAAAATCCTTCCTTTTGAAATTTGGCCGTTTTTGATTTTGAGCAATATGGAATCAGCACAAACCCGAAATCGGGCAAAATCGTTCATTTTGAAATCTGGCCCCTTTTGATTTTGAGCAGTATGGAATCAGCGCAAAACCGAAATCGGGCAAAATCGTTCATTTTGAAATCTGGCCGCTTTTGATTTTGAACAATATGGAATCAGCGCAAAACCGAAATTGGGCAAAATCCTTCCTTTTGAAATCTGGCCGTTTTTGATTTTGAGCAATATGGAATCAGCACAAACCCGAAATCGGGCAAAATCGTTCATTTTGAAATCTGGCCCCTTTTGATTTTGAGCAGTATGGAATCAGCGCAAAACCGAAATCGGGCAAAATCGTTCATTTTGAAATCTGGCCGCTTTTGATTTTGAGCAATATGGAATCAGCGCAAAACCGAAATCGGGCAAAATCGTTCATTTTGAAATCTTGCCGCTTTTGATTTTGAACAATATGTAATCAGCGCAAAACCGAAATCGGGCAAAATCGTTCATTTTGAAATCTCGCCGCTTTTGATTTTGAACAATATGTAATCAGCGCAAAACCGAAATCGGGGAACATCGTTCATTTTGAAATCTGGCCGCTTTTGATTTTTAGCAATATGGAATCAGCGCAAAACGGAAATCGGGAAAAATTGTTCATTTTGAAATCTGGCCGCTTTTGATTTTGAGCAATATGGAATCAGCGCAAAACCGAAATCGGGCAAAATCGTTCATTTTGAAATCTCGCCGCTTTTGATTTTGAGCAATATGTAATCAGCTCAAAACCAAAATCGGGCAAAATCGTTCATTTTGAAATCTGGCCGCTTTTGATTTTGAGCAATATGGAATCAGCGCAAAACCGAAATCGGGAAAAATTGTTCATTTTGAAATCTGGCCGCTTTTGATTTTGAGCAATATGGAATCAGCGCAAAACCGAAATCGGGCAAAATCCTTGATTTTGAAATCTGGCCGCTTTTGATTTTTAGCAATATGGAATCAGCGCAAAACCGAAATCGGGAAAAATCGTTCATTTTGAAATCTGGCCGCTTTTGATTTTGAGCAATATGGAATCAGCGCAAAACCGAAATCGGGCAAAATCGTTCATTTTGAAATCTCGCCGCTTTTGATTTCGAACAATATGTAATCAGCTCAAAACCAAAATCGGGCAAAATCGTTCATTTTGGAATCTGGCCGCTTTTGATTTTGAGCAATATGGAATCAGCGCAAAACCGAAATCGTGCAAAATCGTTCATTTCGAAATCTCGCCGCTTTTGATTTTGAGCAATATGTAATCAGCTCAAAACCAAAATCGGGCAAAATCGTTCATTTTGAAATCTGGCCGCTGTTGATTTTGAGCAATAAGTAATCAGCGCAAAACCGAAATCGCGCAAAATCATTCATTTTGAAATCTGGCCGCTTTTGATTTTGAGCAATATTGAATCAGCGCAAAACCGAAATCGGGCAAATTCGTTCATTTTGAAATCTGGCCGCTTTTGATTTTGAGCAGTATGGAATCGGCGCAAAACCGAAATCGGGCAAAATAGTTCATTTTGAAATCTGGCCGCTTTTGATTTTGAGCAATATGGAATCAGCGCAAAACCGAAATCGGGCAAAATCGTTCATTTTGAAATCAGGCTGCTTTTGATTTTGAGCAATATGTAATCAGCGCAAACCGAAATCGGGCAAAATCGTTCATTTTGAAATCTGGCCGTTTTTGATTTTGAGCAATATGGAATAAGCTCAAACCCGAAATCGGGCAAAATCGTTCATTTTGAAATCTGGCCCCTTTTTATTTTGAGCAGTATGGAATCAGCGCAAAACCGAAATCGGGCAAAATAGTTCATTTTGAAAACTGGTCGCTTTTGATTTTGAGCAATATGGAATCAGCGCAAAACCGAAATCGGGCAAAATCGTTTATTTTGAAATCTTGTCGATTTTGATTTTGAGCAATATGTAAGCAGCGCAAAACCGAAATCGGGCAAAATCGTTCATTTTGAAATCTGGCTGCTTTTGATTTTGAGCAATATGTAATCAGCGCAAACCGAAATCGGGCAAAATCGTTCATTTTGAAATCTGGCCGTTTTTGATTTTGAGCAATATGGAATAAGCTCAAACCCGAAATCGGGCAAAATCGTTCATTTTGAAATCTGGCCCCTTTTTATTTTGAGCAGTATGGAATCAGCGAAAAACCGAAATCGGGCAAAATAGTTCATTTTGAAAACTGGCCGCTTTTGATTTTGAGCAATATGGAATCAGCGCAAAACCGAAATCGGGCAAAATCCTTCCTTTTGAAATCTGGCTGCTTTTGATTTTGAGCAATATGTAATCAGCGCAAAACAGAAATCGGGCAAAATCGTTCATTTTGAAATCTGGCCGTTTTTGATTTTGAGCAATATGGAATCAGCACAAACCCGAAATCGGGCAAAATCGTTCATTTTGAAATCTGGCCCCTTTTGATTTTGAGCAATATGTAATCAGCTCAAAACCAAAATCGGGCAAAATCGTTCATTTTGAAATCTGGCCGCTGTTGATTTTGAGCAATAAGTAATCAGCGCAAAACCGAAATCGCGCAAAATCATTCATTTTGAAATCTGGCCGCTTTTGATTTTGAGCAATATTGAATCAGCGCAAAACCGAAATCGGGCAAATTCGTTCATTTTGAAATCTGGCCGCTTTTGATTTTGAGCAGTATGGAATCGGCGCAAAACCGAAATCGGGCAAAATAGTTCATTTTGAAATCTGGCCGCTTTTGATTTTGAGCAATATGGAATCAGCGCAAAACCGAAATCGGGCAAAATCGTTCATTTTGAAATCAGGCTGCTTTTGATTTTGAGCAATATGTAATCAGCGCAAACCGAAATCGGGCAAAATCGTTCATTTTGAAATCTGGCCGCTTTTGATTTTGAGCAATATGGAATCAGCGCAAAACCGAAATCGGGCAAAATCGTTCATTTTGAAATCAGGCTGCTTTTGATTTTGAGCAATATGTAATCAGCGCAAACCGAAATCGGGAAAAATTGTTCATTTTGAAATCTGGCCGCTTTTGATTTTGAGCAATATGGAATCAGCGCAAAACCGAAATCGGGCAAAATCGTTCATTTTGAAATCTCGCCGCTTTTGATTTTGAGCAATATGTAATCAGCTCAAAACCAAAATCGGGCAAAATCGTTCATTTTGAAATCTGGCCGCTTTTGATTTTGAGCAATATGGAATCAGCGCAAAACCGAAATCGGGCAAAATCGTTCATTTTGAAATCTTGCCGCTTTTGATTTTGAGCAATATGTAATCAGCTCAAAACCAAAATCGGGCAAAATCGTTCATTTTGAAATCTGGCCGCTTTTGATTTTGAGCAATATGGAATCAGCGCAAAACCGAAATCGGGAAAAATAGTTCATTTTGAAATCTGGCCGCTTTTGATTTTTAGCAATATGGAATCAGCGCAAAACCGAAATCGGGAAAAATCGTTCATTTTGAAATCTGGCCGCTTTTGATTTTGAGCAATATGGAATCAGCGCAAAACCGAAATCGGGCAAAATCGTTCATTTTGAAATCTGGCCGCTTTTGATTTTTAGCAATATGGAATCAGCACAAACCCGAAATCGGGCAAAATCGTTCATTTTGAAATCTGGCCCCTTTTGATTTTGAGCAGTATGGAATCAGCGCAAAACCGAAATCGGGCAAAATCGTTCATTTTGAAATCTGGCCGCTTTTGATTTTGAACAATATGGAATCAGCGCAAAACCGAAATTGGGCAAAATCCTTCCTTTTGAAATTTGGCCGTTTTTGATTTTGAGCAATATGGAATCAGCACAAACCCGAAATCGGGCAAAATCGTTCATTTTGAAATCTGGCCCCTTTTGATTTTGAGCAGTATGGAATCAGCGCAAAACCGAAATCGGGCAAAATCGTTCATTTTGAAATCTGGCCGCTTTTGATTTTGAACAATATGGAATCAGCGCAAAACCGAAATTGGGCAAAATCCTTCCTTTTGAAATCTGGCCGTTTTTGATTTTGAGCAATATGGAATCAGCACAAACCCGAAATCGGGCAAAATCGTTCATTTTGAAATCTGGCCCCTTTTGATTTTGAGCAGTATGGAATCAGCGCAAAACCGAAATCGGGCAAAATCGTTCATTTTGAAATCTGGCCGCTTTTGATTTTGAGCAATATGGAATCAGCGCAAAACCGAAATCGGGCAAAATCGTTCATTTTGAAATCTTGCCGCTTTTGATTTTGAACAATATGTAATCAGCGCAAAACCGAAATCGGGCAAAATCGTTCATTTTGAAATCTCGCCGCTTTTGATTTTGAACAATATGTAATCAGCGCAAAACCGAAATCGGGGAAAATCGTTCATTTTGAAATCTGGCCGCTTTTGATTTTTAGCAATATGGAATCAGCGCAAAACGGAAATCGGGAAAAATTGTTCATTTTGAAATCTGGCCGCTTTTGATTTTGAGCAATATGGAATCAGCGCAAAACCGAAATCGGGCAAAATCGTTCATTTTGAAATCTCGCCGCTTTTGATTTTGAGCAATATGTAATCAGCTCAAAACCAAAATCGGGCAAAATCGTTCATTTTGAAATCTGGCCGCTTTTGATTTTGAGCAATATGGAATCAGCGCAAAACCGAAATCGGGAAAAATTGTTCATTTTGAAATCTGGCCGCTTTTGATTTTGAGCAATATGGAATCAGCGCAAAACCGAAATCGGGCAAAATCCTTGATTTTGAAATCTGGCCGCTTTTGATTTTTAGCAATATGGAATCAGCGCAAAACCGAAATCGGGAAAAATCGTTCATTTTGAAATCTGGCCGCTTTTGATTTTGAGCAATATGGAATCAGCGCAAAACCGAAATCGGGCAAAATCGTTCATTTTGAAATCTCGCCGCTTTTGATTTTGAACAATATGTAATCAGCTCAAAACCAAAATCGGGCAAAATCGTTCATTTTGGAATCTGGCCGCTTTTGATTTTGAGCAATATGGAATCAGCGCAAAACCGAAATCGTGCAAAATCGTTCATTTCGAAATCTCGCCGCTTTTGATTTTGAGCAATATGTAATCAGCTCAAAACCAAAATCGGGCAAAATCGTTCATTTTGAAATCTGGCCGCTGTTGATTTTGAGCAATAAGTAATCAGCGCAAAACCGAAATCGCGCAAAATCATTCATTTTGAAATCTGGCCGCTTTTGATTTTGAGCAATATTGAATCAGCGCAAAACCGAAATCGGGCAAATTCGTTCATTTTGAAATCTGGCCGCTTTTGATTTTGAGCAGTATGGAATCGGCGCAAAACCGAAATCGGGCAAAATAGTTCATTTTGAAGTCTGGCCGCTTTTGATTTTGAGCAATATGGAATCAGCGCAAAACCGAAATCGGGCAAAATCGTTCATTTTGAAATCAGGCTGCTTTTGATTTTGAGCAATATGTAATCAGCGCAAACCGAAATCGGGCAAAATCGTTCATTTTGAAATCTGGCCGTTTTTGATTTTGAGCAATATGGAATAAGCTCAAACCCGAAATCGGGCAAAATCGTTCATTTTGAAATCTGGCCCCTTTTTATTTTGAGCAGTATGGAATCAGCGCAAAACCGAAATCGGGCAAAATAGTTCATTATGAAAACTGGCCGCTTTTGATTTTGAGCAATATGGAATCAGCGCAAAACCGAAATCGGGCAAAATCGTTTATTTTGAAATCTTGTCGATTTTGATTTTGAGCAATATGTAAGCAGCGCAAAACCGAAATCGGGCAAAATCGTTCATTTTGAAATCTGGCTGCTTTTGATTTTGAGCAATATGTAATCAGCGCAAACCGAAATCGGGCAAAATCGTTCATTTTGAAATCTGGCCGTTTTTGATTTTGAGCAATATGGAATAAGCTCAAACCCGAAATCGGGCAAAATCGTTCATTTTGAAATCTGGCCCCTTTTTATTTTGAGCAGTATGGAATCAGCGAAAAACCGAAATCGGGCAATATAATTCATTTTGAAAACTGGCCGCTTTTGATTTTGAGCAATATGGAATCAGCGCAAAACCGAAATCGGGCAATATAATTCATTTTGAAAACTGGCCGCTTTTGATTTTGAGCAATATGGAATCAGCGCAAAACCGAAATCGGGCAAAATCCTTCCTTTTGAAATCTGGCTGCTTTTGATTTTGAGCAATATGTAATCAGCGCAAAACAGAAATCGGGCAAAATCGTTCATTTTGAAATCTGGCCGTTTTTGATTTTGAGCAATATGGAATCAGCACAAACCCGAAATCGGGCAAAATCGTTCATTTTGAAATCTGGCCCCTTTTGATTTTGAGCAGCATGGAATCAGCGCAAAAACGAAATCGGGCAAAATCGTTCATTTTGAAATCTGGCCGCTTTTGATTTTGAGCAATATGGAATCAGCGCAAAACCGAAATCGGGCAAAATCGTTTATTTTGAAATCTTGCCGATTTTGATTTTGAGCAATATGTAAGCAGCGCAAAACCGAAATCGGGCAAAATAGTTCATTTTGAAATTTGGCCGCTTTTGATTTTTAGCAATATGGAATCAGCGCAAAACCGAAATCGGGAAAATCGTTCATTTTGAAATCTGGCCGCTTTTGATTTTGAGCAATATGGAATCAGCGCAAAACCGAAATCGGGCAAAATCGTTCATTTTGAAATCTCGCCGCTTTTGATTTTGAGCAATATTTAATCAGCGCAAAACCGAAATCGGGCAAAATCGTTCATTTTGAAATCTGGCTGCTTTTGATTTTGAGCAATATGTAATCAGCGCAAAACCGAAATCGGGCAAAATCCTTCCTTTTGAAATCTGGCTGCTTTTGATTTTGAGCAATATGGAATCAGCACAAACCCGAAATCGGGCAAAATCGTTCATTTTGAAATCTGGCCCCTTTTGATTTTGAGCAGTATGGAATCAGCGCAAAACCGAAATCGGGCAAAATCGTTCATTTTGAAATCTGGCCGCTTTTGATTTTGAGCAATATGGAATCAGCGCAAAACCGAAATCGGGCAAAATCGTTCATTTTGAAATCTGGCTGCTTTTGATTTTGAGCAATATGTAATCAGCGCAAAACCGAAATCGGGCAAAATCGTTCATTTTGAAATCTGGCCGTTTTTGATTTTGAGCAATATGGAATCAGCACAAACCCGAAATCGGGCAAAATCGTTCATTTTGAAATCTGGCCCCTTTTGATTTTGAGCAGTATGGAATCAGCGCAAAACCGAAATCGGGCAAAATCGTTCATTTTGAAATCTGGCCGCTTTTGATTTTGAGCAATATGGAATCAGCGCAAAACCGAAATCGGGCAAAATCGTTCATTTTGAAATCTTGCCGCTTTTGATTTTGAGCAATATGTAATCAGCGCAAAACCGAAATCGGTCAAAATCGTTCATTTTGAAATCTGGCCGCTTTTGATTTTTAGCAATATGGAATCAGCGCAAAAACGAAATCGGGAAAAATCGTTCATTTTGAAATCTGGCCGCTTTTGATTTTGAGCAATATGGAATCAGCGCAAAACCGAAATCGGGCAAAATCGTTCATTTTGAAATCTCGCCGCTTTTGATTTTGAGCAATATGTAATCAGCTCAAAACCAAAATCGGGCAAAATCGTTCATTTTGAAATCTGGCCGCTTTTGATTTTGAGCAATATGGAATCAGCGCAAAACCGAAATCGGGCAAAATTGTTCATTTTGAAATCTGGCCGCTTTTGATTTTGAGCAATATGGAATCGGCGCAAAACCGAAATCGGGCAAAATCGTTGATTTTGAAATCTGGCCGCTTTTGATTTTTAGCAATATGGAATCAGTGCAAACCCGAAATCGGGAAAAATCGTTCCTTTTGAAATCTGGCCGCTTTTGATTTTGAGCAATATGGAATCAGCGGAAAACCGAAATCGGGCAAAATCGTTCATTTTGAAATCTCGCCGCTTTTGATTTTGAGCAATATGTAATCAGCTAAAAACCAAAATCGGGCAAAATCGTTCATTTTGAAATCTGGCCGCTTTTGATTTTGAGCAATATGGAATCAGCGCAAAACCGAAATCGGGCAAAATCCTTGATTTTGAAATCTGGCCGCTTTTGATTTTTAGCAATATGGAATCAGCGCAAAACCGAAATGGGGAAAAATCGTTCATTTTGAAATCTGGCCGCTTTTGATTTTGAGCAATATGGAATAAGCGCAAAACCGAAATCGGGCAAAATCGTTCATTTTGAAATCTCGCCGCTTTTGATTTTGAACAATATGTAATCAGCGCAAAACCGAAATCGGACAAAATCGTTAATTTTGAAATCTGGCCGTGTTTGATTTTGAGCAATATGGAATCAGCGCAAAACCAAAATCGGGCAAAATCGTTCATTTTGAAATCTCGCTGCTTTTGATTTTGAGCAATATGGAATCAGCGCAAAACCGAAATCGTGCGATATCGTTCATTTTGAAATCTCGCTGCTTTTGATTTTGAGCAATATGTAATCAGCGCAAAACCGAAATCGCGCAAAATCATTCATTTTGAAATCTGGCCGCTTTTGATTTTGAGCAATATTGAATCAGCGCAAAACCGAAATCGGGCAAATTCGTTCATTTTGAAATCTGGCCGCTTTTGATTTTGAGCAGTATGGAATCGGCGCAAAACCGAAATCGGGCAAAATAGTTCATTTTGAAATCTGGCCGCTTTTGATTTTGAGCAATATGGAATCAGCGCAAAACCGAAATCGGGAAAATCGTTCATTTTGAAATCTGGCCGCTTTTGATTTTGAGCAATATGGAATCAGCGCAAAACCGAAATCGGGCAAAATCTTACATTTTGAAATCTGGCTGCTTTTGATTTTGAGCAATATGTAATCAGCGCAAACCGAAATCGGGCAAAATCTGGCCGCTTTTGATTTTGAGCAGTATGGAATCGGCGCAAAACCGAAATCGGGCAAAATAGTTCATTTTGAAATCTGGCTGCTTTTGATTTTGAGCAATATGTAATCAGCGCAAAACCGAAATCGGGCAAAATCGTTCATTTTGAAATCTGGCCGTTTTTGATTTTGAGCAATATGGAATCAGCACAAACCCGAAATCGGGCAAAATCGTTCATTTTGAAATCTGGCCGTTTTTGATTTTGAGCAATATGGAATCAGCACAAACCCGAAATCGGGCAAAATCGTTCATTTTGAAATCTGGCCCCTTTTGATTTTTAGCAATATGGAATCAGCGCAAAACCGAAATCGGGCAAAATAGTTAATTTTGAAATCTGGCCGCTTTTGATTTTTAGCAATATGGAATCAGCGCAAAACCGAAATCGGGAAAATCGTTCATTTTGAAATCTGGCCCCTTTTGATTTTGAGCAGTATGGAATCAGCGCAAAACCGAAATCGGGCAAAATCGTTCATTTTGAAATCTGGCCGCTTTTGATTTTGAGCAATATGGAATCAGCGCAAAACCGAAATCGGGCAAAATCGTTTATTTTGAAATCTTGCCGCTTTTGATTTTGAGCAATATGTAATCAGCGCAAAACCGAAATCGGGCAAAATAGTTAATTTTGAAATCTGGCCGCTTTTGATTTTTAGCAATATGGAATCAGCGCAAAACCGAAATCGGGAAAATCGTTCATTTTGAAATCTTGCCGCTTTTGATTTTGAGCAATATGGAATCAGCGCAAAACCGAAATCGGGCAAAATCGTTCATTTTGAAATCTCGCCGCTTTTCATTTTGAGCAATATGTAATCAGCGCAAAACCGAAATCGGGCAAAATCGTTCATTTTGAAATCTGGCTGCTTTTGATTTTGAGCAATATGTAATCAGCGCAAAACCGAAATCGGGCAAAATCCTTCCTTTTGAAATCTGGCTGCTTTTGATTTTGAGCAATATGTAATCAGCGCAAAACCGAAATCGGGCAAAATCGTTCATTTTGAAATCTGGCCGTTTTTGATTTTGAGCAATATGAAATCCGCACAAACCCGAAATCGGGCAAAATCGTTCATTTTGAAATCTGGCTCCTTTTGATTTTGAGCAGTATGGAATCAGCGCAAAACCGAAATCGGGCAAAATCGTTCATTTTGAAATCTGGCCGCTTTTGATTTTGAGCAATATGAAATCAGCGCAAAACCGAAATCGGGCAAAATCGTTCATTTTGAAATCTCGCAGCTTTTGATTTTGAACAATATGTAATCAGCTCAAAACCAAAATCGGGCAAAATCGTTCATTTTGAAATCTGGCCGCTTTTGATTTTGAGCAATATGGAATCAGCGCAAAACCGAAATCGTGCAAAATCTTTCATTTCGAAATCTCGCCGCTTTTGATTTTGAGCAATATGGAATCAGCGCAAAACCGAAATCGGACAAAATCCTTCCTTTTGAAATCTGGCTGCTTTTGATTTTGAGCAATATGTAATCAGCGCAAAACCGAAATCGGGCAAAATCGTTCATTTTGAAATCTGGCCGTTTTTTATTTTGAGCAATATGGAATCAGCACAAACCCGAAATCGGGCAAAATCGTTCATTTTGAAATCTGGCCCCTTTTGATTTTGAGCAGCATGGAATCAGCGCAAAACCGAAATCGGGCAAAATCGTTCATTTTGAAATCTGGCCGCTTTTGATTTTGAGCAATATGGAATCAGCGCAAAACCGAAATCGGGCAAAATCGTTCATTTTGAAATCTCGCCGCTTTTGATTTTGAACAATATGTAATCAGCTCAAAACCAAAATCGGGCAAAATCGTTCATTTTGAAATCTGGCCGCTTTTGATTTTGAGCAATATGGAATCAGCGCAAAACCGAAATCGTGCAAAATCTTTCATTTCGAAATCTCGCCGCTTTTGATTTTGAGCAATATGGAATCAGCGCAAACCCGAAATCGGACAAAATCCTTCCTTTTGAAATCTGGCTGCTTTTGATTTTGAGCAATATGTAATCAGCGCAAAACCGAAATCGGGCAAAATCGTTCATTTTGAAATCTGGCCGTTTTTGATTTTGAGCAATATGGAATCAGCACAAACCCGAAATCGGGCAAAATCGTTCATTTTGAAATCTGGCCCCTTTTGATTTTGAGCAGTATGGAATCAGCGCAAAACCGAAATCGGGCAAAATCGTTCATTTTGAAATCTGGCCGCTTTTGATTTTGAGCAATATGGAATCAGCGCAAAACCGAAATCGGGCAAAATCGTTCATTTTGAAATCTTGCCGCTTTTGATTTTGAGCAATATGTAATCAGCGCAAAACCGAAATCGGGCAAAATCGTTCATTTTGAAATCTGGCCGCTTTTGATTTTTAGCAATATGGAATCAGCGCAAAAACGAAATCGGGAAAATCGTTCATTTTGAAATCTGGCCGCTTTTGATTTTGAGCAATATGGAATCAGCGCAAAACCGAAATCGGGCAAAATCGTTCATTTTGAAATCTGGCCGCTTTTGATTTTGAGCAATATGGAATCAGCGCAAAACCGAAATCGGGCAAAATTGTTCATTTTGAAATCTGGCCGCTTTTGATTTTGAGCAATATGGAATCGGCGCAAAACCGAAATCGGGCAAAATCGTTGATTTTGAAATCTGGCCGCTTTTGATTTTTAGCAATATGGAATCAGCGCAAAACCGAAATCGGGAAAAATCGTTCGTTATGAAATCTGGCCGCTTTTGATTTTGAGCAATATGGAATCAGCGCAAAACCGAAATCGGGCAAAATTGTTCATTTTGAAATCTCGCCGCTTTTGATTTTGAGCAATATGTAATCAGCTGAAAACCAAAATCGGGCAAAATCGTTCATTTTGAAATCTGGCCGCTTTTGATTTTGAGCAATATGGAATCAGCGCAAAACCGAAATCGGGCAAAATTGTTCATTTTGAAATCTGGCCGCTTTTGATTTTGAGCAATATGGAATCAGCGCAAAACCGAAATCGGGCAAAATCCTTGATTTTGAAATCTGGCCGCTTTTGATTTTTAGCAATATGGAATCAGCGCAAAACCGAAATCGGGAAAAATCGTTCATTTTGAAATCTGGCCGCTTTTGATTTTGAGCAATATGGAATCAGCGCAAAACCGAAATCGGGCAAAATCGTTCATTTTGAAATCTCGCCGCTTCTGATTTTGAACAATCACCCCTATTACGGTTGTCGTCGTCGACGTCGACGTCACTTTTCAGTCGACATCACGTCGTCTCGACGTCGTTGTCACATCGACGCAAAATCGGTATCAGCTAAGCGTGTCGAGACGACGTCGCCTGGTTATCGATAAAACAATGTCGAAAATACCATCCCTGGATCAGCTGTTCGGTTTTATTTACATTTTGTATGCGATTTTTCCGTGATTTTTATTTGGCTTGGTTTGATATTTAAAAAAAATGTATTTTGCATATGATTCATCAAGTTCCAGCGATGAACAGAGCAGGGAAGAGCTAAAATTAAAAAGAAAAATAATCCGGCAAAACTCCGATATATTTAATTTGCCAGATAACAGGTAAGTTTTACGTTTTTTATTTTTTCAGTGGATTTTCAGTGCTAAAATTGTTTTTCTTTTCAGATTTGAAGATTATTTTAGACTAAAGAAATCCGCATTCAGGTCCATAATGGACAAAATTAGTCCCAGGATGAAGCAAGCGGTTAGAACAACAGCCATCTCAAAGGAAATAAAATTGGCAGCAACTTTGCGGTTTTTGGCGCAAGGATCGTACCAAGAAAGTGTTGGAAACGATTTTAATCTTGGCCTTTCCCAACCAGCAGTAAGCGCAGTATTGTGCGAAACACTAGATGTGTTGGAGGAAGTGATATGTCCTCTATGGATCAATTTCCATATGACAGATGCTGAAAAAACAGAAGCGAAGCAGCATTTTTTCCAAAAAACCGGATTTCCTGGAGTCATTGGATGTGTGAACGGGACGCACATTAAAATTTTGGCTCCAAACAAAGAAGACCAACATCTTTACTTTAATCGAAAGGGGTTTTTCAGTTTAAATGCGATGATAGTAAGTATATATAAAATTATTTTGTAAATAATTATTTAAAAAAAAAAATAAACTTAACAGATCTGCGACCATAATATGCGGATTCGGTATTTGGATGCTCGCTTTACTGGCTCGGGCCATGATTCCTTAATTTGGAATATGAGCCATGCCAGAAGACTTCTAAGGGAACGATACGATACTGGAGAGCGTAACTCGTGGCTATTAGGTAAAAATCAATTGTTTTTAAAAAATTTTATAAGCACAAAATATATAAAATTATTTATGTATAGGTTCATTTTGAAATCTGGCCGTTTTTGATTTTGAGCAATATGGAATCAGCACAAACCCGAAATCGGGCAAAATCGTTCATTTTGAAATCTGGCCCCTTTTGATTTTGAGCAGTATGGAATCAGCGCAAAACCGAAATCGGGCAAAATCGTTCATTTTGAAATCTGGCCGCTTTTGATTTTGAGCAATATGGAATCAGCGCAAAACCGAAATCGGGCAAAATCGTTCATTTTGAAATCTTGCCGCTTTTGATTTTGAGCAATATGTAATCAGCGCAAAACCGAAATCGGGCAAAATCGTTCATTTTGAAATCTGGCCGCTTTTGATTTTGAGCAATATGTAATCAGCGCAAAACCGAAATCGGGCAAAATAGTTAATTTTGAAATCTGGCCGCTTTTGATTTTTAGCAATATGGAATCAGCGCAAAACCGAAATCGGGAAAATCGTTCATTTTGAAATCTGGCCCCTTTTGATTTTGAGCAGTATGGAATCAGCGCAAAACCGAAATCGGGCAAAATCGTTCATTTTGAAATCTGGCCGCTTTTGATTTTGAGCAATATGTAATCAGCGCAAAACCGAAATCGGGCAAAATCGTTCATTTTGAAATCTGGCCGCTTTTGATTTTGAGCAATATGTAATCAGCGCAAAACCGAAATCGGGCAAAATAGTTAATTTTGAAATCTGGCCGCTTTTGATTTTTAGCAATATGGAATCAGCGCAAAACCGAAATCGGGAAAATCGTTCATTTTGAAATCTGGCCCCTTTTGATTTTGAGCAGTATGGAATCAGCGCAAAACCGAAATCGGGCAAAATCGTTCATTTTGAAATCTGGCCGCTTTTGATTTTGAGCAATATGGAATCAGCGCAAAACCGAAATCGGGAAAATCGTTCATTTTGAAATCTGGCCCCTTTTGATTTTGAGCAGTATGGAATCAGCGCAAAACCGAAATCGGGCAAAATCGTTCATTTTGAAATCTGGCCGCTTTTGATTTTGAGCAATATGGAATCAGCGCAAAACCGAAATCGGGCAAAATCGTTTATTTTGAAATCTTGCCGCTTTTGATTTTGAGCAATATGTAATCAGCGCAAAACCGAAATCGGGCAAAATAGTTAATTTTGAAATCTGGCCGCTTTTGATTTTTAGCAATATGGAATCAGCGCAAAACCGAAATCGGGAAAATCGTTCATTTTGAAATCTTGCCGCTTTTGATTTTGAGCAATATGGAATCAGCGCAAAACCGAAATCGGGCAAAATCGTTCATTTTGAAATCTCGCCGCTTTTCATTTTGAGCAATATGTAATCAGCGCAAAACCGAAATCGGGCAAAATCGTTCATTTTGAAATCTGGCTGCTTTTGATTTTGAGCAATATGTAATCAGCGCAAAACCGAAATCGGGCAAAATCCTTCCTTTTGAAATCTGGCTGCTTTTGATTTTGAGCAATATGTAATCAGCGCAAAACCGAAATCGGGCAAAATCGTTCATTTTGAAATCTGGCCGTTTTTGATTTTGAGCAATATGAAATCCGCACAAACCCGAAATCGGGCAAAATCGTTCATTTTGAAATCTGGCTCCTTTTGATTTTGAGCAGTATGGAATCAGCGCAAAACCGAAATCGGGCAAAATCGTTCATTTTGAAATCTGGCCGCTTTTGATTTTGAGCAATATGAAATCAGCGCAAAACCGAAATCGGGCAAAATCGTTCATTTTGAAATCTCGCAGCTTTTGATTTTGAACAATATGTAATCAGCTCAAAACCAAAATCGGGCAAAATCGTTCATTTTGAAATCTGGCCGCTTTTGATTTTGAGCAATATGGAATCAGCGCAAAACCGAAATCGTGCAAAATCTTTCATTTCGAAATCTCGCCGCTTTTGATTTTGAGCAATATGGAATCAGCGCAAAACCGAAATCGGACAAAATCCTTCCTTTTGAAATCTGGCTGCTTTTGATTTTGAGCAATATGTAATCAGCGCAAAACCGAAATCGGGCAAAATCGTTCATTTTGAAATCTGGCCGTTTTTTATTTTGAGCAATATGGAATCAGCACAAACCCGAAATCGGGCAAAATCGTTCATTTTGAAATCTGGCCCCTTTTGATTTTGAGCAGCATGGAATCAGCGCAAAACCGAAATCGGGCAAAATCGTTCATTTTGAAATCTGGCCGCTTTTGATTTTGAGCAATATGGAATCAGCGCAAAACCGAAATCGGGCAAAATCGTTCATTTTGAAATCTCGCCGCTTTTGATTTTGAACAATATGTAATCAGCTCAAAACCAAAATCGGGCAAAATCGTTCATTTTGAAATCTGGCCGCTTTTGATTTTGAGCAATATGGAATCAGCGCAAAACCGAAATCGTGCAAAATCTTTCATTTCGAAATCTCGCCGCTTTTGATTTTGAGCAATATGGAATCAGCGCAAACCCGAAATCGGACAAAATCCTTCCTTTTGAAATCTGGCTGCTTTTGATTTTGAGCAATATGTAATCAGCGCAAAACCGAAATCGGGCAAAATCGTTCATTTTGAAATCTGGCCGTTTTTGATTTTGAGCAATATGGAATCAGCACAAACCCGAAATCGGGCAAAATCGTTCATTTTGAAATCTGGCCCCTTTTGATTTTGAGCAGTATGGAATCAGCGCAAAACCGAAATCGGGCAAAATCGTTCATTTTGAAATCTGGCCGCTTTTGATTTTGAGCAATATGGAATCAGCGCAAAACCGAAATCGGGCAAAATCGTTCATTTTGAAATCTTGCCGCTTTTGATTTTGAGCAATATGTAATCAGCGCAAAACCGAAATCGGGCAAAATCGTTCATTTTGAAATCTGGCCGCTTTTGATTTTTAGCAATATGGAATCAGCGCAAAAACGAAATCGGGAAAATCGTTCATTTTGAAATCTGGCCGCTTTTGATTTTGAGCAATATGGAATCAGCGCAAAACCGAAATCGGGCAAAATCCTTGATTTTGAAATCTGGCCGCTTTTGATTTTTAGCAATATGGAATCAGCGCAAAACCGAAATCGGGAAAAATCGTTCATTTTGAAATCTGGCCGCTTTTGATTTTGAGCAATATGGAATCAGCGCAAAACCGAAATCGGGCAAAATCGTTGATTTTGAAATCTGGCCGCTTTTGATTTTTAGCAATATGGAATCAGCGCAAAACCGAAATCGGGAAAAATCGTTCGTTATGAAATCTGGCCGCTTTTGATTTTGAGCAATATGGAATCAGCGCAAAACCGAAATCGGGCAAAATTGTTCATTTTGAAATCTCGCCGCTTTTGATTTTGAGCAATATGTAATCAGCTGAAAACCAAAATCGGGCAAAATCGTTCATTTTGAAATCTGGCCGCTTTTGATTTTGAGCAATATGGAATCAGCGCAAAACCGAAATCGGGCAAAATTGTTCATTTTGAAATCTGGCCGCTTTTGATTTTGAGCAATATGGAATCAGCGCAAAACCGAAATCGGGCAAAATCCTTGATTTTGAAATCTGGCCGCTTTTGATTTTTAGCAATATGGAATCAGCGCAAAACCGAAATCGGGAAAAATCGTTCATTTTGAAATCTGGCCGCTTTTGATTTTGAGCAATATGGAATCAGCGCAAAACCGAAATCGGGCAAAATCGTTCATTTTGAAATCTCGCCGCTTTTGATTTTGAACAATCACCCCTATTACGGTTGTCGTCGTCGACGTCGACGTCACTTTTCAGTCGACATCACGTCGTCTCGACGTCGTTGTCACATCGACGCAAAATCGGTATCAGCTAAGCGTGTCGAGACGACGTCGCCTGGTTATCGATAAAACAATGTCGAAAATACCATCCCTGGATCAGCTGTTCGGTTTTATTTACATTTTGTATGCGATTTTTCCGTGATTTTTATTTGGCTTGGTTTGATATTTAAAAAAAATGTATTTTGCATATGATTCATCAAGTTCCAGCGATGAACAGAGCAGGGAAGAGCTAAAATTAAAAAGAAAAATAATCCGGCAAAACTCCGATATATTTAATTTGCCAGATAACAGGTAAGTTTTACGTTTTTTATTTTTTCAGTGGATTTTCAGTGCTAAAATTGTTTTTCTTTTCAGATTTGAAGATTATTTTAGACTAAAGAAATCCGCATTCAGGTCCATAATGGACAAAATTAGTCCCAGGATGAAGCAAGCGGTTAGAACAACAGCCATCTCAAAGGAAATAAAATTGGCAGCAACTTTGCGGTTTTTGGCGCAAGGATCGTACCAAGAAAGTGTTGGAAACGATTTTAATCTTGGCCTTTCCCAACCAGCAGTAAGCGCAGTATTGTGCGAAACACTAGATGTGTTGGAGGAAGTGATATGTCCTCTATGGATCAATTTCCATATGACAGATGCTGAAAAAACAGAAGCGAAGCAGCATTTTTTCCAAAAAACCGGATTTCCTGGAGTCATTGGATGTGTGAACGGGACGCACATTAAAATTTTGGCTCCAAACAAAGAAGACCAACATCTTTACTTTAATCGAAAGGGGTTTTTCAGTTTAAATGCGATGATAGTAAGTATATATAAAATTATTTTGTAAATAATTATTTAAAAAAAAAAATAAACTTAACAGATCTGCGACCATAATATGCGGATTCGGTATTTGGATGCTCGCTTTACTGGCTCGGGCCATGATTCCTTAATTTGGAATAT
Source organism: Urophora cardui (assembly GCA_960531455.1). Lineage (NCBI taxonomy): Eukaryota > Metazoa > Arthropoda > Insecta > Diptera > Tephritidae > Urophora > Urophora cardui. Next base: position 51,277,176 of record OY482671.1, on the reverse strand, counting down.
GAGCCATGCCAGAAGACTTCTAAGGGAACGATACGATACTGGAGAGCGTAACTCGTGGCTATTAGGTAAAAATCAATTGTTTTTAAAAAATTTTATAAGCACAAAATATATAAAATTATTTATGTATAGGTTCATTTTGAAATCTGGCCGTTTTTGATTTTGAGCAATATGGAATCAGCACAAACCCGAAATCGGGCAAAATCGTTCATTTTGAAATCTGGCCCCTTTTGATTTTGAGCAGTATGGAATCAGCGCAAAACCGAAATCGGGCAAAATCGTTCATTTTGAAATCTGGCCGCTTTTGATTTTGAGCAATATGGAATCAGCGCAAAACCGAAATCGGGCAAAATCGTTCATTTTGAAATCTTGCCGCTTTTGATTTTGAGCAATATGTAATCAGCGCAAAACCGAAATCGGGCAAAATCGTTCATTTTGAAATCTGGCCGCTTTTGATTTTGAGCAATATGTAATCAGCGCAAAACCGAAATCGGGCAAAATAGTTAATTTTGAAATCTGGCCGCTTTTGATTTTTAGCAATATGGAATCAGCGCAAAACCGAAATCGGGAAAATCGTTCATTTTGAAATCTGGCCCCTTTTGATTTTGAGCAGTATGGAATCAGCGCAAAACCGAAATCGGGCAAAATCGTTCATTTTGAAATCTGGCCGCTTTTGATTTTGAGCAATATGGAATCAGCGCAAAACCGAAATCGGGCAAAATCGTTTATTTTGAAATCTTGCCGCTTTTGATTTTGAGCAATATGTAATCAGCGCAAAACCGAAATCGGGCAAAATAGTTAATTTTGAAATTGGCCGCTTTTGATTTTTAGCAATATGGAATCAGCGCAAAACCGAAATCGGGAAAATCGTTCATTTTGAAATCTTGCCGCTTTTGATTTTGAGCAATATGGAATCAGCGCAAAACCGAAATCGGGCAAAATCGTTCATTTTGAAATCTCGCCGCTTTTCATTTTGAGCAATATGTAATCAGCGCAAAACCGAAATCGGGCAAAATCGTTCATTTTGAAATCTGGCTGCTTTTGATTTTGAGCAATATGTAATCAGCGCAAAACCGAAATCGGGCAAAATCCTTCCTTTTGAAATCTGGCCGCTTTTGATTTTGAGCAATATGGAATCAGCGCAAAACCGAAATCGGGCAAAATCGTTTATTTTGAAATCTTGCCGCTTTTGATTTTGAGCAATATGTAATCAGCGCAAAACCGAAATCGGGCAAAATAGTTAATTTTGAAATCTGGCCGCTTTTGATTTTGAGCAGTATGGAATCGGCGCAAAACCGAAATCGGGCAAAATAGTTCATTTTGAAATCTGGCCGCTTTTGATTTTGAGCAATATGGAATCAGCGCAAAACCGAAATCGGGCAAAATCGTTCATTTTGAAATCTCGCCGCTTTTCATTTTGAGCAATATGTAATCAGCGCAAAACCGAAATCGGGCAAAATCGTTCATTTTGAAATCTCGCCGCTTTTGATTTTGAACAATATGTAATCAGCGCAAAACCGAAATCGGGGAAAATCGTTCATTTTGAAATCTGGCCGCTTTTGATTTTTAGCAATATGGAATCAGCGCAAAACGGAAATCGGGAAAAATTGTTCATTTTGAAATCTGGCCGCTTTTGATTTTGAGCAATATGGAATCAGCGCAAAACCGAAATCGGGCAAAATCGTTCATTTTGAAATCTGGCTGCTTTTGATTTTGAGCAATATGGAATCAGCGCAAAACCGAAATCGGGGAAAATCGTTCATTTTGAAATCTGGCCGCTTTTGATTTTTAGCAATATGGAATCAGCGCAAAACGGAAATCGGGAAAAATTGTTCATTTTGAAATCTGGCCGCTTTTGATTTTGAGCAATATGGAATCAGCGCAAAACCGAAATCGGGCAAAATCGTTCATTTTGAAATCTCGCCGCTTTTGATTTTGAGCAATATGTAATCAGCTCAAAACCAAAATCGGGCAAAATCGTTCATTTTGAAATCTCGCCGCTTTTGATTTTGAACAATATGTAATCAGCGCAAAACCGAAATCGGGGAAAATCGTTCATTTTGAAATCTGGCCGCTTTTGATTTTTAGCAATATGGAATCAGCGCAAAACGGAAATCGGGAAAAATCGTTCATTTTGAAATCTGGCCGCTTTTGATTTTGAGCAATATGGAATCAGCGCAAAACCGAAATCGGGCAAAATCGTTCATTTTGAAATCTCGCCGCTTTTCATTTTGAGCAATATGTAATCAGCGCAAAACCGAAATCGGGCAAAATCGTTCATTTTGAAATCTCGCCGCTTTTGATTTTGAACAATATGTAATCAGCGCAAAACCGAAATCGGGGAAAATCGTTCATTTTGAAATCTGGCCGCTTTTGATTTTTAGCAATATGGAATCAGCGCAAAACCGAAATCGGGCAAAATAGTTCATTTTGAAATCTGGCCGCTTTTGATTTTGAGCAATATGGAATCAGCGCAAAACCGAAATCGGGGAAAATCGTTCATTTTGAAATCTGGCCGCTTTTGATTTTTAGCAATATGGAATCAGCGCAAAACGGAAATCGGGAAAAATCGTTCATTTTGAAATCTGGCCGCTTTTGATTTTGAGCAATATGGAATCAGCGCAAAACCGAAATCGGGCAAAATCGTTCATTTTGAAATCTCGCCGCTTTTCATTTTGAGCAATATGTAATCAGCGCAAAACCGAAATCGGGCAAAATCGTTCATTTTGAAATCTCGCCGCTTTTGATTTTGAACAATATGTAATCAGCGCAAAACCGAAATCGGGGAAAATCGTTCATTTTGAAATCTGGCCGCTTTTGATTTTTAGCAATATGGAATCAGCGCAAAACGGAAATCGGGAAAAATTGTTCATTTTGAAATCTGGCCGCTTTTGATTTTGAGCAATATGGAATCAGCGCAAAACCGAAATCGGGCAAAATCGTTCATTTTGAAATCTGGCTGCTTTTGATTTTGAGCAATATGGAATCAGCGCAAAACCGAAATCGGGGAAAATCGTTCATTTTGAAATCTGGCCGCTTTTGATTTTTAGCAATATGGAATCAGCGCAAAACGGAAATCGGGAAAAATTGTTCATTTTGAAATCTGGCCGCTTTTGATTTTGAGCAATATGGAATCAGCGCAAAACCGAAATCGGGCAAAATCGTTCATTTTGAAATCTCGCCGCTTTTGATTTTGAGCAATATGTAATCAGCTCAAAACCAAAATCGGGCAAAATCGTTCATTTTGAAATCTGGCCGCTTTTGATTTTGAGCAATATGGAATCAGCGCAAAACCGAAATCGGGAAAAATTGTTCATTTTGAAATCTGGCCGCTTTTGATTTTGAGCAATATGGAATCAGCGCAAAACCGAAATCGGGCAAAATCCTTGATTTTGAAATCTGGCCGCTTTTGATTTTTAGCAATATGGAATCAGCGCAAAACCGAAATCGGGAAAAATCGTTCATTTTGAAATCTGGCCGCTTTTGATTTTGAGCAATATGGAATCAGCGCAAAACCGAAATCGGGCAAAATCGTTCATTTTGAAATCTCGCCGCTTTTGATTTTGAACAATATGTAATCAGCTCAAAACCAAAATCGGGCAAAATCGTTCATTTTGGAATCTGGCCGCTTTTGATTTTGAGCAATATGGAATCAGCGCAAAACCGAAATCGTGCAAAATCGTTCATTTCGAAATCTCGCCGCTTTTGATTTTGAGCAATATGTAATCAGCTCAAAACCAAAATCGGGCAAAATCGTTCATTTTGAAATCTGGCCGCTGTTGATTTTGAGCAATAAGTAATCAGCGCAAAACCGAAATCGCGCAAAATCATTCATTTTGAAATCTGGCCGCTTTTGATTTTGAGCAATATTGAATCAGCGCAAAACCGAAATCGGGCAAATTCGTTCATTTTGAAATCTGGCCGCTTTTGATTTTGAGCAGTATGGAATCGGCGCAAAACCGAAATCGGGCAAAATAGTTCATTTTGAAATCTGGCCGCTTTTGATTTTGAGCAATATGGAATCAGCGCAAAACCGAAATCGGGCAAAATCGTTCATTTTGAAATCTCGCCGCTTTTCATTTTGAGCAATATGTAATCAGCGCAAAACCGAAATCGGGCAAAATCGTTCATTTTGAAATCTCGCCGCTTTTGATTTTGAACAATATGTAATCAGCGCAAAACCGAAATCGGGGAAAATCGTTCATTTTGAAATCTGGCCGCTTTTGATTTTTAGCAATATGGAATCAGCGCAAAACGGAAATCGGGAAAAATTGTTCATTTTGAAATCTGGCCGCTTTTGATTTTGAGCAATATGGAATCAGCGCAAAACCGAAATCGGGCAAAATCGTTCATTTTGAAATCTGGCTGCTTTTGATTTTGAGCAATATGGAATCAGCGCAAAACCGAAATCGGGGAAAATCGTTCATTTTGAAATCTGGCCGCTTTTGATTTTTAGCAATATGGAATCAGCGCAAAACGGAAATCGGGAAAAATTGTTCATTTTGAAATCTGGCCGCTTTTGATTTTGAGCAATATGGAATCAGCGCAAAACCGAAATCGGGCAAAATCGTTCATTTTGAAATCTCGCCGCTTTTGATTTTGAGCAATATGTAATCAGCTCAAAACCAAAATCGGGCAAAATCGTTCATTTTGAAATCTGGCCGCTTTTGATTTTGAGCAATATGGAATCAGCGCAAAACCGAAATCGGGAAAAATTGTTCATTTTGAAATCTGGCCGCTTTTGATTTTGAGCAATATGGAATCAGCGCAAAACCGAAATCGGGCAAAATCCTTGATTTTGAAATCTGGCCGCTTTTGATTTTTAGCAATATGGAATCAGCGCAAAACCGAAATCGGGAAAAATCGTTCATTTTGAAATCTGGCCGCTTTTGATTTTGAGCAATATGGAATCAGCGCAAAACCGAAATCGGGCAAAATCGTTCATTTTGAAATCTCGCCGCTTTTGATTTTGAACAATATGTAATCAGCTCAAAACCAAAATCGGGCAAAATCGTTCATTTTGGAATCTGGCCGCTTTTGATTTTGAGCAATATGGAATCAGCGCAAAACCGAAATCGTGCAAAATCGTTCATTTCGAAATCTCGCCGCTTTTGATTTTGAGCAATATGTAATCAGCTCAAAACCAAAATCGGGCAAAATCGTTCATTTTGAAATCTGGCCGCTGTTGATTTTGAGCAATAAGTAATCAGCGCAAAACCGAAATCGCGCAAAATCATTCATTTTGAAATCTGGCCGCTTTTGATTTTGAGCAATATTGAATCAGCGCAAAACCGAAATCGGGCAAATTCGTTCATTTTGAAATCTGGCCGCTTTTGATTTTGAGCAGTATGGAATCGGCGCAAAACCGAAATCGGGCAAAATAGTTCATTTTGAAATCTGGCCGCTTTTGATTTTGAGCAATATGGAATCAGCGCAAAACCGAAATCGGGCAAAATCGTTCATTTTGAAATCAGGCTGCTTTTGATTTTGAGCAATATGTAATCAGCGCAAACCGAAATCGGGCAAAATCGTTCATTTTGAAATCTGGCCGTTTTTGATTTTGAGCAATATGGAATAAGCTCAAACCCGAAATCGGGCAAAATCGTTCATTTTGAAATCTGGCCCCTTTTTATTTTGAGCAGTATGGAATCAGCGCAAAACCGAAATCGGGCAAAATAGTTCATTTTGAAAACTGGCCGCTTTTGATTTTGAGCAATATGGAATCAGCGCAAAACCGAAATCGGGCAAAATCGTTTATTTTGAAATCTTGTCGATTTTGATTTTGAGCAATATGTAAGCAGCGCAAAACCGAAATCGGGCAAAATCGTTCATTTTGAAATCTGGCTGCTTTTGATTTTGAGCAATATGTAATCAGCGCAAACCGAAATCGGACAAAATCGTTCATTTTGAAATTTGGCCGTTTTTGATTTTGAGCAATATGGAATAAGCTCAAACCCGAAATCGGGCAAAATCGTTCATTTTGAAATCTGGCCCCTTTTTATTTTGAGCAGTATGGAATCAGCGAAAAACCGAAATCGGGCAAAATAGTTCATTTTGAAAACTGGCCGCTTTTGATTTTGAGCAATATGGAATCAGCGCAAAACCGAAATCGGGCAAAATCCTTCCTTTTGAAATCTGGCTGCTTTTGATTTTGAGCAATATGTAATCAGCGCAAAACAGAAATCGGGCAAAATCGTTCATTTTGAAATCTGGCCGTTTTTGATTTTGAGCAATATGGAATCAGCACAAACCCGAAATCGGGCAAAATCGTTCATTTTGAAATCTGGCCCCTTTTGATTTTGAGCAGCATGGAATCAGCGCAAAAACGAAATCGGGCAAAATCGTTCATTTTGAAATCTGGCCGCTTTTGATTTTGAGCAATATGGAATCAGCGCAAAACCGAAATCGGGCAAAATCGTTTATTTTGAAATCTTGCCGATTTTGATTTTGAGCAATATGTAAGCAGCGCAAAACCGAAATCGGGCAAAATAGTTCATTTTGAAATCTGGCCGCTTTTGATTTTTAGCAATATGGAATCAGCGCAAAACCGAAATCGGGAAAATCGTTCATTTTGAAATCTGGCCGCTTTTGATTTTGAGCAATATGGAATCAGCGCAAAACCGAAATCGGGCAAAATCGTTCATTTTGAAATCTCGCCGCTTTTGATTTTGAGCAATATTTAATCAGCGCAAAACCGAAATCGGGCAAAATCGTTCATTTTGAAATCTGGCTGCTTTTGATTTTGAGCAATATGTAATCAGCGCAAAACCGAAATCGGGCAAAATCCTTCCTTTTGAAATCTGGCTGCTTTTGATTTTGAGCAATATGGAATCAGCACAAACCCGTAATCGGGCAAAATCGTTCATTTTGAAATCTGGCCCCTTTTGATTTTGAGCAGTATGGAATCAGCGCAAAACCGAAATCGGGCAAAATCGTTCATTTTGAAATCTGGCCGCTTTTGATTTTGAGCAATATGGAATCAGCGCAAAACCGAAATCGGGCAAAATCGTTCATTTTGAAATCTGGCTGCTTTTGATTTTGAGCAATATGTAATCAGCGCAAAACCGAAATCGGGCAAAATCGTTCATTTTGAAATCTGGCCGTTTTTGATTTTGAGCAATATGGAATCAGCACAAACCCGAAATCGGGCAAAATCGTTCATTTTGAAATCTGGCCCCTTTTGATTTTGAGCAGTATGGAATCAGCGCAAAACCGAAATCGGGCAAAATCGTTCATTTTGAAATCTGGCCGCTTTTGATTTTGAGCAATATGGAATCAGCGCAAAACCGAAATCGGGCAAAATCGTTCATTTTGAAATCTTGCCGCTTTTGATTTTGAGCAATATGTAATCAGCGCAAAACCGAAATCGGTCAAAATCGTTCATTTTGAAATCTGGCCGCTTTTGATTTTTAGCAATATGGAATCAGCGCAAAAACGAAATCGGGAAAAATCGTTCATTTTGAAATCTGGCCGCTTTTGATTTTGAGCAATATGGAATCAGCGCAAAACCGAAATCGGGCAAAATCGTTCATTTTGAAATCTCGCCGCTTTTGATTTTGAGCAATATGTAATCAGCTCAAAACCAAAATCGGGCAAAATCGTTCATTTTGAAATCTGGCCGCTTTTGATTTTGAGCAATATGGAATCAGCGCAAAACCGAAATCGGGCAAAATTGTTCATTTTGAAATCTGGCCGCTTTTGATTTTGAGCAATATGGAATCGGCGCAAAACCGAAATCGGACAAAATCGTTGATTTTGAAATCTGGCCGCTTTTGATTTTTAGCAATATGGAATCAGTGCAAACCCGAAATCGGGAAAAATCGTTCCTTTTGAAATCTGGCCGCTTTTGATTTTGAGCAATATGGAATCAGCGCAAAACCGAAATCGAGCAAAATCGTTCATTTTGAAATCTCGCCGCTTTTGATTTTGAGCAATATGTAATCAGCTAAAAACCAAAATCGGGCAAAATCGTTCATTTTGAAATCTGGCCGCTTTTGATTTTGAGCAATATGGAATCAGCGCAAAACCGAAATCGGGCAAAATCCTTGATTTTGAAATCTGGCCGCTTTTGATTTTTAGCAATATGGAATCAGCGCAAAACCGAAATCGGGAAAAATCGTTCATTTTGAAATCTGGCCGCTTTTGATTTTGAGCAATATGGAATCAGCGCAAAACCGAAATCGGGCAAAATCGTTCATTTTGAAATCTCGCCGCTTTTGATTTTGAACAATATGTAATCAGCGCAAACCCGAAATCGGACAAAATCGTTAATTTTGAAATCTGGCCGTGTTTGATTTTGAGCAATATGGAATCAGCGCAAAACCAAAATCGGGCAAAATCGTTCATTTTGAAATCTCGCTGCTTTTGATTTTGAGCAATATGGAATCAGCGCAAAACCGAAATCGTGCGATATCGTTCATTTTGAAATCTCGCTGCTTTTGATTTTGAGCAATATGTAATCAGCGCAAAACCGAAATCGCGCAAAATCATTCATTTTGAAATCTGGCCGCTTTTGATTTTGAGCAATATTGAATCAGCGCAAAACCGAAATCGGGCAAATTCGTTCATTTTGAAATCTGGCCGCTTTTGATTTTGAGCAGTATGGAATCGGCGCAAAACCGAAATCGGGCAAAATAGTTCATTTTGAAATCTGGCCGCTTTTGATTTTGAGCAATATGGAATCAGCGCAAAACCGAAATCGGGAAAATCGTTCATTTTGAAATCTGGCCGCTTTTGATTTTGAGCAATATGGAATCAGCGCAAAACCGAAATCGGGCAAAATCTTACATTTTGAAATCTGGCTGCTTTTGATTTTGAGCAATATGTAATCAGCGCAAACCGAAATCGGGCAAAATCTGGCCGCTTTTGATTTTGAGCAGTATGGAATCGGCGCAAAACCGAAATCGGGCAAAATAGTTCATTTTGAAATCTGGCCGTTTTTGATTTTGAGCAATATGGAATAAGCTCAAACCCGAAATCGGGCAAAATCGTTCATTTTGAAATCTGGCCCCTTTTTATTTTGAGCAGTATGGAATCAGCGAAAAACCGAAATCGGGCAAAATAGTTCATTTTGAAAACTGGCCGCTTTTGATTTTGAGCAATATGGAATCAGCGCAAAACCGAAATCGGGCAAAATCCTTCCTTTTGAAATCTGGCTGCTTTTGATTTTGAGCAATATGTAATCAGCGCAAAACAGAAATCGGGCAAAATCGTTCATTTTGAAATCTGGCCGTTTTTGATTTTGAGCAATATGGAATCAGCACAAACCCGAAATCGGGCAAAATCGTTCATTTTGAAATCTGGCCCCTTTTGATTTTGAGCAGCATGGAATCAGCGCAAAAACGAAATCGGGCAAAATCGTTCATTTTGAAATCTGGCCGCTTTTGATTTTGAGCAATATGGAATCAGCGCAAAACCGAAATCGGGCAAAATCGTTTATTTTGAAATCTTGCCGATTTTGATTTTGAGCAATATGTAAGCAGCGCAAAACCGAAATCGGGCAAAATAGTTCATTTTGAAATCTGGCCGCTTTTGATTTTTAGCAATATGGAATCAGCGCAAAACCGAAATCGGGAAAATCGTTCATTTTGAAATCTGGCCGCTTTTGATTTTGAGCAATATGGAATCAGCGCAAAACCGAAATCGGGCAAAATCGTTCATTTTGAAATCTCGCCGCTTTTGATTTTGAGCAATATTTAATCAGCGCAAAACCGAAATCGGGCAAAATCGTTCATTTTGAAATCTGGCTGCTTTTGATTTTGAGCAATATGTAATCAGCGCAAAACCGAAATCGGGCAAAATCCTTCCTTTTGAAATCTGGCTGCTTTTGATTTTGAGCAATATGGAATCAGCACAAACCCGTAATCGGGCAAAATCGTTCATTTTGAAATCTGGCCCCTTTTGATTTTGAGCAGTATGGAATCAGCGCAAAACCGAAATCGGGCAAAATCGTTCATTTTGAAATCTGGCCGCTTTTGATTTTGAGCAATATGGAATCAGCGCAAAACCGAAATCGGGCAAAATCGTTCATTTTGAAATCTGGCTGCTTTTGATTTTGAGCAATATGTAATCAGCGCAAAACCGAAATCGGGCAAAATCGTTCATTTTGAAATCTGGCCGTTTTTGATTTTGAGCAATATGGAATCAGCACAAACCCGAAATCGGGCAAAATCGTTCATTTTGAAATCTGGCCCCTTTTGATTTTGAGCAGTATGGAATCAGCGCAAAACCGAAATCGGGCAAAATCGTTCATTTTGAAATCTGGCCGCTTTTGATTTTGAGCAATATGGAATCAGCGCAAAACCGAAATCGGGCAAAATCGTTCATTTTGAAATCTTGCCGCTTTTGATTTTGAGCAATATGTAATCAGCGCAAAACCGAAATCGGTCAAAATCGTTCATTTTGAAATCTGGCCGCTTTTGATTTTTAGCAATATGGAATCAGCGCAAAAACGAAATCGGGAAAAATCGTTCATTTTGAAATCTGGCCGCTTTTGATTTTGAGCAATATGGAATCAGCGCAAAACCGAAATCGGGCAAAATCGTTCATTTTGAAATCTCGCCGCTTTTGATTTTGAGCAATATGTAATCAGCTCAAAACCAAAATCGGGCAAAATCGTTCATTTTGAAATCTGGCCGCTTTTGATTTTGAGCAATATGGAATCAGCGCAAAACCGAAATCGGGCAAAATTGTTCATTTTGAAATCTGGCCGCTTTTGATTTTGAGCAATATGGAATCGGCGCAAAACCGAAATCGGACAAAATCGTTGATTTTGAAATCTGGCCGCTTTTGATTTTTAGCAATATGGAATCAGTGCAAACCCGAAATCGGGAAAAATCGTTCCTTTTGAAATCTGGCCGCTTTTGATTTTGAGCAATATGGAATCAGCGCAAAACCGAAATCGAGCAAAATCGTTCATTTTGAAATCTCGCCGCTTTTGATTTTGAGCAATATGTAATCAGCTAAAAACCAAAATCGGGCAAAATCGTTCATTTTGAAATCTGGCCGCTTTTGATTTTGAGCAATATGGAATCAGCGCAAAACCGAAATCGGGCAAAATCCTTGATTTTGAAATCTGGCCGCTTTTGATTTTTAGCAATATGGAATCAGCGCAAAACCGAAATCGGGAAAAATCGTTCATTTTGAAATCTGGCCGCTTTTGATTTTGAGCAATATGGAATCAGCGCAAAACCGAAATCGGGCAAAATCGTTCATTTTGAAATCTCGCCGCTTTTGATTTTGAACAATATGTAATCAGCGCAAACCCGAAATCGGACAAAATCGTTAATTTTGAAATCTGGCCGTGTTTGATTTTGAGCAATATGGAATCAGCGCAAAACCAAAATCGGGCAAAATCGTTCATTTTGAAATCTCGCTGCTTTTGATTTTGAGCAATATGGAATCAGCGCAAAACCGAAATCGTGCGATATCGTTCATTTTGAAATCTCGCTGCTTTTGATTTTGAGCAATATGTAATCAGCGCAAAACCGAAATCGCGCAAAATCATTCATTTTGAAATCTGGCCGCTTTTGATTTTGAGCAATATTGAATCAGCGCAAAACCGAAATCGGGCAAATTCGTTCATTTTGAAATCTGGCCGCTTTTGATTTTGAGCAGTATGGAATCGGCGCAAAACCGAAATCGGGCAAAATAGTTCATTTTGAAATCTGGCCGCTTTTGATTTTGAGCAATATGGAATCAGCGCAAAACCGAAATCGGGAAAATCGTTCATTTTGAAATCTGGCCGCTTTTGATTTTGAGCAATATGGAATCAGCGCAAAACCGAAATCGGGCAAAATCTTACATTTTGAAATCTGGCTGCTTTTGATTTTGAGCAATATGTAATCAGCGCAAACCGAAATCGGGCAAAATCTGGCCGCTTTTGATTTTGAGCAGTATGGAATCGGCGCAAAACCGAAATCGGGCAAAATAGTTCATTTTGAAATCTGGCTGCTTTTGATTTTGAGCAATATGTAATCAGCGCAAAACCGAAATCGGGCAAAATCGTTCATTTTGAAATCTGGCCGTTTTTGATTTTGAGCAATATGGAATCAGCACAAACCCGAAATCGGGCAAAATCGTTCATTTTGAAATCTGGCCGTTTTTGATTTTGAGCAATATGGAATCAGCACAAACCCGAAATCGGGCAAAATCGTTCATTTTGAAATCTGGCCCCTTTTGATTTTTAGCAATATGGAATCAGCGCAAAACCGAAATCGGGCAAAATAGTTAATTTTGAAATCTGGCCGCTTTTGATTTTTAGCAATATGGAATCAGCGCAAAACCGAAATCGGGAAAATCGTTCATTTTGAAATCTGGCCCCTTTTGATTTTGAGCAGTATGGAATCAGCGCAAAACCGAAATCGGGCAAAATCGTTCATTTTGAAATCTGGCCGCTTTTGATTTTGAGCAATATGGAATCAGCGCAAAACCGAAATCGGGCAAAATCGTTTATTTTGAAATCTTGCCGCTTTTGATTTTGAGCAATATGTAATCAGCGCAAAACCGAAATCGGGCAAAATAGTTAATTTTGAAATCTGGCCGCTTTTGATTTTTAGCAATATGGAATCAGCGCAAAACCGAAATCGGGAAAATCGTTCATTTTGAAATCTTGCCGCTTTTGATTTTGAGCAATATGGAATCAGCGCAAAACCGAAATCGGGCAAAATCGTTCATTTTGAAATCTCGCCGCTTTTCATTTTGAGCAATATGTAATCAGCGCAAAACCGAAATCGGGCAAAATCGTTCATTTTGAAATCTGGCTGCTTTTGATTTTGAGCAATATGTAATCAGCGCAAAACCGAAATCGACAAAATCCTTCCTTTTGAAATCTGGCCGCTTTTGATTTTGAGCAATATGGAATCAGCGCAAAACCGAAATCGGGCAAAATCGTTTATTTTGAAATCTTGCCGCTTTTGATTTTGAGCAATATGTAATCAGCGCAAAACCGAAATCGGGCAAAATAGTTCATTTTGAAATCTGGCCGCTTTTGATTTTTAGCAATATGGAATCAGCGCAAAACCGAAATCGGGAAAATCGTTCATTTTGAAATCTGGCCGCTTTTGATTTTGAGCAATATGGAATCAGCGCAAAACCGAAATCGGGCAAAATCGTTCATTTTGAAATCTCGCCGCTTTTCATTTTGAGCACTATGTAATCAGCGCAAAACCGAAATCGGGCAAAATCGTTCATTTTGAAATCTGGCTGCTTTTGATTTTGAGCAATATGTAATCAGCGCAAAACCGAAATCGGGCAAAATCCTTCCTTTTGAAATCTGGCTGCTTTTGATTTTGAGCAATATGTAATCAGCGCAAAACCGAAATCGGGCAAAATCGTTCATTTTGAAATCTGGCCGTTTTTGATTTTGAGCAATATGAAATCCGCACAAACCCGAAATCGGGCAAAATCGTTCATTTTGAAATCTGGCTCCTTTTGATTTTGAGCAGTATGGAATCAGCGCAAAACCGAAATCGGGCAAAATCGTTCATTTTGAAATCTGGCCGCTTTTGATTTTGAGCAATATGGAATCAGCGCAAAACCGAAATCGGGCAAAATCGTTCATTTTGAAATCTCGCAGCTTTTGATTTTGAACAATATGTAATCAGCTCAAAACCAAAATCGGGCAAAATCGTTCATTTTGAAATCTGGCCGCTTTTGATTTTGAGCAGTATGGAATCAGCGCAAAACCGAAATCGGGCAAAATCGTTCATTTTGAAATCTGGCCGCTTTTGATTTTGAGCAATATGTAATCAGCGCAAAACCGAAATCGGGCAAAATCGTTCATTTTGAAATCTTGCCGCTTTTGATTTTGAGCAATATGTAATCAGCGCAAAACCGAAATCAGGCAAAATCGTTCATTTTGAAATCTGGCCGCTTTTGATTTTTAGCAATATGGAATCAGCGCAAAAACGAAATCGGGAAAATCGTTCATTTTGAAATCTGGCCGCTTTTGATTTTGAGCAATATGGAATCAGCGCAAAACCGAAATCGGGCAAAATCGTTCATTTTGAAATCTGGCCGCTTTTGATTTTGAGCAATATGGAATCAGCGCAAAACCGAAATCGGGCAAAATTGTTCATTTTGAAATCTGGCCGCTTTTGATTTTGAGCAATATGGAATCGGCGCAAAACCGAAATCGGGCAAAATCGTTGATTTTGAAATCTGGCCGCTTTTGATTTTTAGCAATATGGAATCAGCGCAAAACCGAAATCGGGAAAAATCGTTCGTTATGAAATCTGGCCGCTTTTGATTTTGAGCAATATGGAATCAGCGCAAAACCGAAATCGGGCAAAATTGTTCATTTTGAAATCTCGCCGCTTTTGATTTTGAGCAATATGTAATCAGCTAAAAACCAAAATCGGGCAAAATCGTTCATTTTGAAATCTGGCCGCTTTTGATTTTGAGCAATATGGAATCAGCGCAAAACCGAAATCGGGCAAAATTGTTCATTTTGAAATCTGGCCGCTTTTGATTTTGAGCAATATGGAATCAGCGCAAAACCGAAATCGGGCAAAATCCTTGATTTTGAAATCTGGCCGCTTTTGATTTTTAGCAATATGGAGTCAGCGCAAAACCGAAATCGGGAAAAATCGTTCATTTTGAAATCTGGCCGCTTTTGATTTTGAGCAATATGGAATCAGCGCAAAACCGAAATCGGGCAAAATCGTTTATTTTGAAATCTCGCCGCTTTTGATTTTGAACAATCACCCCTATTACGGTTGTCGTCGTCGACGTCGACGTCACTTTTCAGTCGACATCACGTCGTCTCGACGTCGTTGTCACATCGACGCAAAATCGGTATCAGCTAAGCGTGTCGAGACGACGTCGCCTGGTTATCGATAAAACAATGTCGAAAATACCATCCCTGGATCAGCTGTTCGGTTTTATTTACATTTTGTATGCGATTTTTCCGTGATTTTTATTTGGCTTGGTTTGATATTTAAAAAAAATGTATTTTGCATATGATTCATCAAGTTCCAGCGATGAACAGAGCAGGGAAGAGCTAAAATTAAAAAGAAAAATAATCCGGCAAAACTCCGATATATTTAATTTGCCAGATAACAGGTAAGTTTTACGTTTTTTATTTTTTCAGTGGATTTTCAGTGCTAAAATTGTTTTTCTTTTCAGATTTGAAGATTATTTTAGACTAAAGAAATCCGCATTCAGGTCCATAATGGACAAAATTAGTCCCAGGATGAAGCAAGCGGTTAGAACAACAGCCATCTCAAAGGAAATAAAATTGGCAGCAACTTTGCGGTTTTTGGCGCAAGGATCGTACCAAGAAAGTGTTGGAAACGATTTTAATCTTGGCCTTTCCCAACCAGCAGTAAGCGCAGTATTGTGCGAAACACTAGATGTGTTGGAGGAAGTGATATGTCCTCTATGGATCAATTTCCATATGACAGATGCTGAAAAAACAGAAGCGAAGCAGCATTTTTTCCAAAAAACCGGATTTCCTGGAGTCATTGGATGTGTGAACGGGACGCACATTAAAATTTTGGCTCCAAACAAAGAAGACCAACATCTTTACTTTAATCGAAAGGGGTTTTTCAGTTTAAATGCGATGATAGTAAGTATATATAAAATTATTTTGTAAATAATTATTTAAAAAAAAAAAATAAACTTAACAGATCTGCGACCATAATATGCGGATTCGGTATTTGGATGCTCGCTTTGCTGGCTCGGGCCATGATTCCTTAATTTGGAATATGAGCCATGCCAGAAGACTTCTAAGGGAACGATACGATACTGGAGAGCGTAACTCGTGGCTATTAGGTAAAAATCAATTGTTTTTAAAAAATTTTATAAGCACAAAATATATAAAATTATTTATGTATAGGTTCATTTTGAAATCTGGCCGTTTTTGATTTTGAGCAATATGGAATCAGCACAAACCCGAAATCGGGCAAAATCGTTCATTTTGAAATCTGGCCCCTTTTGATTTTGAGCAGTATGGAATCAGCGCAAAACCGAAATCGGGCAAAATCGTTCATTTTGAAATCTGGCCGCTTTTGATTTTGAGCAATATGGAATCAGCGCAAAACCGAAATCGGGCAAAATCGTTCATTTTGAAATCTTGCCGCTTTTGATTTTGAGCAATATGTAATCAGCGCAAAACCGAAATCGGGCAAAATCGTTCATTTTGAAATCTGGCCGCTTTTGATTTTGAGCAATATGTAATCAGCGCAAAACCGAAATCGGGCAAAATAGTTAATTTTGAAATCTGGCCGCTTTTGATTTTTAGCAATATGGAATCAGCGCAAAACCGAAATCGGGAAAATCGTTCATTTTGAAATCTGGCCCCTTTTGATTTTGAGCAGTATGGAATCAGCGCAAAACCGAAATCGGGCAAAATCGTTCATTTTGAAATCTGGCCGCTTTTGATTTTGAGCAATATGGAATCAGCGCAAAAACGAAATCGGGAAAAATCGTTTATTTTGAAATCTTGCCGCTTTTGATTTTGAGCAATATGTAATCAGCGCAAAACCGAAATCGGGCAAAATAGTTAATTTTGAAATCTGGCCGCTTTTGATTTTTAGCAATATGGAATCAGCGCAAAACCGAAATCGGGAAAATCGTTCATTTTGAAATCTTGCCGCTTTTGATTTTGAGCAATATGGAATCAGCGCAAAACCGAAATCGGGCAAAATCGTTCATTTTGAAATCTCGCCGCTTTTCATTTTGAGCAATATGTAATCAGCGCAAAACCGAAATCGGGCAAAATCGTTCATTTTGAAATCTGGCTGCTTTTGATTTTGAGCAATATGTAATCAGCGCAAAACCGAAATCGGGCAAAATCCTTCCTTTTGAAATCTGGCTGCTTTTGATTTTGAGCAATATGTAATCAGCGCAAAACCGAAATCGGGCAAAATCGTTCATTTTGAAATCTGGCCGTTTTTGATTTTGAGCAATATGAAATCCGCACAAACCCGAAATCGGGCAAAATCGTTCATTTTGAAATCTGGCTCCTTTTGATTTTGAGCAGTATGGAATCAGCGCAAAACCGAAATCGGGCAAAATCGTTCATTTTGAAATCTGGCCGCTTTTGATTTTGAGCAATATGGAATCAGCGCAAAAACGAAATCGGGAAAAATCGTTCATTTTGAAATCTGGCCGCTTTTGATTTTGAGCAATATGGAATCAGCGCAAAACGGAAATCGGGCAAAATCGTTCATTTTGAAATCTCGCCGCTTTTGATTTTGAGCAATATGTAATCAGCTCAAAACCAAAATCGGGCAAAATCGTTCATTTTGAAATCTGGCCGCTTTTGATTTTGAGCAATATGGAATCAGCGCAAAACCGAAATCGGGCAAAATTGTTCATTTTGAAATCTGGCCGCTTTTGATTTTGAGCAGTATGGAATCGGCGCAAAACCGAAATCGGGCAAAATCGTTGATTTTGAAATCTGGCCGCTTTTGATTTTTAGCAATATGGAATCAGCGCAAAACCGAAATCGGGAAAAATCGTTCGTTATGAAATCTGGCCGCTTTTGATTTTGAGCAATATGGAATCAGCGCAAAACCGAAATCGGGCAAAATTGTTCATTTTGAAATCTCGCCGCTTTTGATTTTGAGCAATATGTAATCAGCTAAAAACCAAAATCGGGCAAAATCGTTCATTTTGAAATCTGGCCGCTTTTGATTTTGAGCAATATGGAATCAGCGCAAAACCGAAATCGGGCAAAATTGTTCATTTTGAAATCTGGCCGCTTTTGATTTTGAGCAATATGGAATCAGCGCAAAACCGAAATCGGGCAAAATCCTTGATTTTGAAATCTGGCCGCTTTTGATTTTTAGCAATATGGAATCAGCGCAAAACCGAAATCGGGAAAAATCGTTCATTTTGAAATCTGGCCGCTTTTGATTTTGAGCAATATGGAATCAGCGCAAAACCGAAATCGGGCAAAATCGTTCATTTTGAAATCTCGCCGCTTTTGATTTTGAACAATCACCCCTATTACGGTTGTCGTCGTCGACGTCGACGTCACTTTTCAGTCGACATCACGTCGTCTCGACGTCGTTGTCACATCGACGCAAAATCGGTATCAGCTAAGCGTGTCGAGACGACGCCGACTGGTTATCGATAAAACAATGTCGAAAATACCATCCCTGGATCAGCTGTTCGGTTTTATTTACATTTTGTATGCGATTTTTCCGTGATTTTTATTTGGCTTGGTTTGATATTTAAAAAAAATGTATTTTGCATATGATTCATCAAGTTCCAGCGATGAACAGAGCAGGGAAGAGCTAAAATTAAAAAGAAAAATAATCCGGCAAAACTCCGATATATTTAATTTGCCAGATAACAGGTAAGTTTTACGTTTTTTATTTTTTCAGTGGATTTTCAGTGCTAAAATTGTTTTTAATTTCAGATTTGAAGATTATTTTAGACTAAAGAAATCCGCATTCAGGTCCATAATGGACAAAATTAGTCCCAGGATGAAGCAAGCGGTTAGAACAACAGCCATCTCAAAGGAAATAAAATTGGCAGCAACTTTGCGGTTTTTGGCGCAAGGATCGTACCAAGAAAGTGTTGGAAACGATTTTAATCTTGGCCTTTCCCAACCAGCAGTAAGCGCAGTATTGTGCGAAACACTAGATGTGTTGGAGGAAGTGATATGTCCTCTATGGATCAATTTCCATATGACAGATGCTGAAAAAACAGAAGCGAAGCAGCATTTTTTCCAAAAAACCGGATTTCCTGGAGTCATTGGATGTGTGGATGGGTCGCACATTAAAATGTTGGCTCCAAACAAAGAAGACCAACATCTTTACTTTAATCGAAAGGGGTTTTTCAGTTTAAATGCGATGATAGTAAGTATATATAAAATTATTTTGTAAATAATTATTTAAAAAAAAAAATAAACTTAACAGATCTGCGACCATAATATGCGGATTCGGTATTTGGATGCTCGCTTTGCTGGCTCGGGCCATGATTCCTTAATTTGGAATATGAGCCATGCCAGAAGACTTCTAAGGGAACGATACGATACTGGAGAGCGTAACTCGTGGCTATTAGGTAAAAATCAATTGTTTTTAAAAAATTTTATAAGCACAAAATATATAAAATTATTTATGTATAGGTTCATTTTGAAATCTGGCCGTTTTTGATTTTGAGCAATATGGAATCAGCACAAACCCGAAATCGGGCAAAATCGTTCATTTTGAAATCTGGCCGCTTTTGATTTTGAGCAATATGGAATCAGCGCAAAACCGAAATCGGGCAAAATCGTTCATTTTGAAATCTTGCCGCTTTTGATTTTGAGCAATATGTAATCAGCGCAAAACCGAAATCGGGCAAAATCGTTCATTTTGAAATCTGGCCGCTTTTGATTTTTAGCAATATGGAATCAGCGCAAAAACGAAATCGGGAAAAATCGTTCATTTTGAAATCTGGCCGCTTTTGATTTTGAGCAATATGGAATCAGCGCAAAACCGAAATCGGGAAAAATCGTTCGTTATGAAATCTGGCCGCTTTTGATTTTGAGCAATATGGAATCAGCGCAAAACCGAAATCGGGCAAAATTGTTCATTTTGAAATCTCGCCGCTTTTGATTTTGAGCAATATGTAATCAGCTAAAAACCAAAATCGGGCAAAATCGTTCATTTTGAAATCTGGCCGCTTTTGATTTTGAGCAATATGGAATCAGCGCAAAACCGAAATCGGGCAAAATTGTTCATTTTGAAATCTGGCCGCTTTTGATTTTGAGCAATATGGAATCAGCGCAAAACCGAAATCGGGCAAAATCCTTGATTTTGAAATCTGGCCGCTTTTGATTTTTAGCAATATGGAATCAGCGCAAAACCGAAATCGGGAAAAATCGTTCATTTTGAAATCTGGCCGCTTTTGATTTTGAGCAATATGGAATCAGCGCAAAACCGAAATCGGGCAAAATCGTTCATTTTGAAATCTCGCCGCTTTTGATTTTGAACAATCACCCCTATTACGGTTGTCGTCGTCGACGTCGACGTCACTTTTCAGTCGACATCACGTCGTCTCGACGTCGTTGTCACATCGACGCAAAATCGGTATCAGCTAAGCGTGTCGAGACGACGTCGACTGGTTATCGATAAAACAATGTCGAAAATACCATCCCTGGATCAGCTGTTCGGTTTTATTTACATTTTGTATGCGATTTTTCCGTGATTTTTATTTGGCTTGGTTTGATATTTAAAAAAAATGTATTTTGCATATGATTCATCAAGTTCCAGCGATGAACAGAGCAGGGAAGAGCTAAAATTAAAAAGAAAAATAATCCGGCAAAACTCCGATATATTTAATTTGCCAGATAACAGGTAAGTTTTACGTTTTTTATTTTTTCAGTGGATTTTCAGTGCTAAAATTGTTTTTAATTTCAGATTTGAAGATTATTTTAGACTAAAGAAATCCGCATTCAGGTCCATAATGGACAAAATTAGTCCCAGGATGAAGCAAGCGGTTAGAACAACAGCCATCTCAAAGGAAATAAAATTGGCAGCAACTTTGCGGTTTTTGGCGCAAGGATCGTACCAAGAAAGTGTTGGAAACGATTTTAATCTTGGCCTTTCCCAACCAGCAGTAAGCGCAGTATTGTGCGAAACACTAGATGTGTTGGAGGAAGTGATATGTCCACTATGGATCAATTTCCATATGACAGATGCTGAAAAAACAGAAGCGAAGCAGCATTTTTTCCAAAAAACCGGATTTCCTGGAGTCATTGGATGTGTGGATGGGACGCACATTAAAATTTTGGCTCCAAACAAAGAAGACCAACATCTTTACTTTAATCGAAAGGGGTTTTTCAGTTTAAATGCGATGATAGTAAGTATATATAAAATTATTTTGTAAATAATTATTTAAAAAAAAAAATAAACTTAACAGATCTGCGACCATAATATGCGGATTCGGTATTTGGATGCTCGCTTTGCTGGCTCGGGCCATGATTCCTTAATTTGGAATATGAGCCATGCCAGAAGACTTCTAAGGGAACGATACGATACTGGAGAGCGTAACTCGTGGCTATTAGGTAAAAATCAATTGTTTTTAAAAAATTTTATAAGCACAAAATATATAAAATTATTTATGTATAGGTGATGCGGGTTATCCTCTTGAACCATATATCATGACACCGTATCGATCCGCAACAGAAGGAAGTCCAGAAGCAATTTTTAATACCAAACACGCCAAAGCTAGGAACATAGTCGAACGCACTATTGGCGTCCTGAAAAATCGATTTCGTTGTTTACTCGGGGCGCGTCAACTTCATTATACGCCATCTAAAGCCACGCAAATTGCGAACGTGTGTGCAGCTCTTCACAACGTGTGTATTGATTTTGGTTCGAGTATAACAAACGAGGATACAGACATTGGACACAACCACGATAATAGCGGAAATACTGATGATGTAGAAAATAACATAAGTGTTGAAGCATCGCAAATTAGAGAACAAATAAAAAACAGTTTTTTATAGTATGAGTTCATACCTTCGCATAAAATAAGTTTAATTCAGTATCTAATGTTAATATCACACAACAAAAGCAGTTCAGTTATATATGTTCATAACAAATTATTTACATTTAAATAAAAAAACCAATATTAATATCACAAAACAAAAGCAGTTCAGTTATATATGTTCATAACAAATTATTTACATTTAAATAAAAAAAACACAATTCATTTAAAAATAAAAAAAATTACCTTAAAAGTAAACGATAACAGTTCAGTTGTTCAAAATTAAGAAAAGTAAATATGTACATTTAATAACAAAAAAACGGTTCAGGTACTTATAATTAAAAATATGTACATTTAACTATTTACATCACAAAAATATTTACATTTAAATAAGGAAAAACAAATTCACTGAACAATGAAAAAAAACAATTATTTACATTAAACTAAACAAAAAAAAAAATGGAAGGAAATTCAGATACTTATAATTAAAAATATGTACATTTAACTATTTACATCACAAAAATATTTACATTTAAATAAGGAAAAACAAATTCACTCAACAATGAAAAAAAAAACAATTATTTACATTAAACTAAACAAAAAAAAAAAATGGAAGGAAATTCAGATACTTATAATAAAAAATATGTACATTTAACTATTTACATCACAAAAATATTTACATTTAAATAAGGAAAAACAAATTCACTCAACAATGAAAAAAAAACAATTATTTACATTAAACTAAACAAAAAAAAAAATTTAAGAAAATTCAGATACTTATGACTTAAAATATGTACACTTAATTATATACATCACGAGGTCAGTCTTTCTTTTTCAGCATTTTTAATTTTGTTGTGGCTATTTGGAGTTTGATTTCTTTTAATTTTAAATTAGCCTTGTGGAGCTCCACCTCCCTGCGATCCCTTTTCTCCATCAGTGCCAGCTTCTTTTGCTCAATATCGAGAATTTTCTGTTGATACCCAGCTGTATCTCGTAGACAGGCCCGTAGCCAGGAATTCGTTTCGGGGGGGGCTTACAGAAATCATGGACAAATTGCACTCCCCCCTCCCCCCCACATACATATATGTACATACATAGGTCAAATGAAAGTTATTCATATTGGTTGATTGTTTTGAAAATGAATATGGAAAAAATTTGTACATATGTACAAGATTACTGAAAAGCTATTTTAATTGACATTTATTATGTACATACATACATATACATATGAAATGTGGTACAAAATTTCATATAAAACTTTCTTTTACAATAACCTTTTCATCAAAGAAGTAGCCTTCTGGATTTGTTTTTTGAAAATGGGCGGTGCCACGCCCACTTATTAAGGGTCAAACATTCAAAGTTTTATAAGCCATAACTCAGAAACCGTAGCAGGTATATCGATGAAATTTGGTATGCGTGATTTACTTACTTAGGCAAACGTTTTGAGGGAAAATTGTCAAAATCGGTTGACGGCCACGCCCACTTTTATATATGGAAACTATGAAGGGGCCTAATAAAAACATTTTAAACGATATCTCTGTCAAATATAAAGATATATCATTGAAATTTTATGGCAAGAGTCCAACTATGGACATAAAACAAAAAACACAAAAATTTTGGAAAATGGGCGTGGCACCGCCTCCTTTTAGGAGCAGGAATATACGAGATTTTGGAGCCCATATCTCGACAAATAATTGAAATATTATGACGAAACTTTGTTTATACACTTTTGTAACTTGTGTTAATAGACACGCAAAAATTTATTGAAATCGGTTTATGACCACGCCTTCTTTTTAACAAAGATATTTCTGGAACACCCTTTAGGAATTTGTAACGTGACATCTTTGTAACTAGAAGTCATAAAGGAATGAAATTTTGCACAAAGAATAATATTCATATGCTTAGTTGGATGACTGATAAAAATTTTGAAAATGAGCGTAGCTACGCCCACTTTATGCAGCACTCGCTTTATATAAAGTACACCGTGTTTCCATCAAACGCAAACAAACAATGAAAGCATACAACTGAGTATCTAATGTTCGATTCCACTCGAACTTAGGCTTCCTTACTTGTTATCTAGAAATTTAGTGTTGGCAGAAAAAATTTTGATTTATTTAATTTAACGAGCACAGGCCCATGTTATATTTAATTTTTTATTTTTTAGAAACTAGAAAAAAACTTTTTAAGCATGGATGTAACTACAGCTGTTTCACCTTAGATCCCTCTAAGACTCATCAGGTTACTTTTGCTTCTGCCAAGACTCGAACTTTCGCACTTTGGTTGGGGCTAGGTTCACGAAAAAAGGGCTTGAAAGAGCTAAATTTCTTCAAGAAAATCCAAACCCGCTTTCGCCATGCTTGACATTCGAATTTGCGAGACGCGAGTTGAGGAAATTACAAAAAAAAAATACTACCTTCGAATTTCGGGGGGGGCTTGAGCCCCCCGAGCCCCCCCCTGGCTACGTGCCTGCTCGTAGAGCACGCTTCATGGATGCAATTTTGTTCGACACATCCGTAAGTACACTCTTTTGCATATGGGTATGTTGCTCCAAGAGATCGTGCCTTTGCTTTGATGTTTTTTTGCGTGCTCTGACAGGAGTGTTTCTTCCACTGGTTGAATTTATGGGTACATTTTCAGACTGCATATCTGCTGGGCACAATAAAGGGGTGGTCGATTGTTGTCTGCTTCTTGCGACCGCTGAAGTACATGGCTCATCTTCAGGAACTGAAACTGGTGGGTGCAACTGGATGTTCTCAATGATGATAGCACCGCTATTGACTGGATCATAATCATAGTTAGCCGAACATTGCTCCAAATTTTGTGGTTCGGCAACTGGAGGCCTAATACCTTGCACGTTGCCATCCGGACTTAGTTGCTTATTGAATTGTAATAAGTTGGCTACAGCTTCCAGTGGGTAAAGGGGCATTTGTTTGTACATACCACCACCTGTTGCCCTGCACTCATCCTTGTTTGTTGTCAGCTTCTTCTTTACCTTCATTTTGTAGTCCCGCCAGACCTGTAATTTTAATATTCGTTAATATATATACAAATGTTTATTAGTTATGTTAATTACTTTCTGCCAACCAGCACTGTCTCTTAACGGAGGTCCCTTTTGCAAGGGAAGGTTTTTTTTCCAATTCGGCAATTAAAAGTTCAAATTGTTCTGCGCTTGTAATCTTCATTATAAATATCTAAATAAATACAATAAAAATACGCAGATTAGTTCTATATTACTAAATTAAAAAAAAATAAATACTTACAAAATTTTGTTCTAGTCGTCATCAAACACAGCGTCGAGGAAAATGGCGTCGAGTGAGCGTCGACGTCGACTTAGCTGATACCAAAAATTTATCTATATTTGTCACAAGTTATCGACTTTACCATACGTAATACCGATTTCAATAAGTCGTCGCCGACACTGTCGAGTGAGTGTCGACTGAGCGTCGACGACGACAACCGTAATAAGGGTAAATATGTAATCAGCGCAATACCGAAATCGGGCAAAATCGTTAATTTTGAAATCTGGCCGTGTTTGATTTTGAGCAATATGGAATCAGCGCAAAACCAAAATCGGGCAAAATCGTTCATTTTGAAATCTCGCTGCTTTTGATTTTGAGCAATATGGAATCAGCGCAAAACCGAAATCGTGAGATATCGTTCATTTTGAAATCTCGCTGCTTTTGATTTTGAGCAATATGTAATCAGCGCAAAACCGAAATCGCGCAAAATCATTCATTTTGAAATCTGGCCGCTTTTGATTTTGAGCAATATTGAATCAGCGCAAAACCGAAATCGGGCAAATTCGTTCATTTTGAAATCTGGCCGCTTTTGATTTTGAGCAGTATGGAATCGGCGCAAAACCGAAATCGGGCAAAATAGTTCATTTTGAAATCTGGCCGCTTTTGATTTTGAGCAATATGGAATCAGCGCAAAACCGAAATCGGGCAAAATCTTACATTTTGAAATCTGGCTGCTTTTGATTTTGAGCAATATGTAATCAGCGCAAACCGAAATCGGGCAAAATCGTTCATTTTGAAATCTGGCCGTTTTTGATTTTGAGCAATATGTAATCAGCTCAAAACCGAAATCGGGCAAAATCCTTGATTTTGAAATCTGGCCGCTTTTGATTTTTAGCAATATGGAATCAGCGCAAAACCGAAATCGGGAAAAATCGTTCATTTTGAAATCTGGCCGCTTTTGATTTTGAGCAATATGGAATCAGCGCAAAACCGAAATCGGGCAAAATCGTTCATTTTGAAATCTCGCCGCTTTTGATTTTGAACAATCACCCCTATTACGGTTGTCGTCGTCGACGTCGACGTCACTTTTCAGTCGACATCACGTCGTCTCGACGTCGTTGTCACATCGACGCAAAATCGGTATCAGCTAAGCGTGTCGAGACGACGTCGACTGGTTATCGATAAAACAATGTCGAAAATACCATCCCTGGATCAGCTGTTCGGTTTTATTTACATTTTGTATGCGATTTTTCCGTGATTTTTATTTGGCTTGGTTTGATATTTAAAAAAAATGTATTTTGCATATGATTCATCAAGTTCCAGCGATGAACAGAGCAGGGAAGAGCTAAAATTAAAAAGAAAAATAATCCGGCAAAACTCCGATATATTTAATTTGCCAGATAACAGGTAAGTTTTACGTTTTTTATTTTTTCAGTGGATTTTCAGTGCTAAAATTGTTTTTAATTTCAGATTTGAAGATTATTTTAGACTAAAGAAATCCGCATTCAGGTCCATAATGGACAAAATTAGTCCCAGGATGAAGCAAGCGGTTAGAACAACAGCCATCTCAAAGGAAATAAAATTGGCAGCAACTTTGCGGTTTTTGGCGCAAGGATCGTACCAAGAAAGTGTTGGAAACGATTTTAATCTTGGCCTTTCCCAACCAGCAGTAAGCGCAGTATTGTGCGAAACACTAGATGTGTTGGAGGAAGTGATATGTCCTCTATGGATCAATTTCCATATGACAGATGCTGAAAAAACAGAAGCGAAGCAGCATTTTTTCCAAAAAACCGGATTTCCTGGAGTCATTGGATGTGTGGATGGGACGCACATTAAAATTATGGCTCCAAACAAAGAAGACCAACATCTTTACTTTAATCGAAAGGGGTTTTTCAGTTTAAATGCGATGATAGTAAGTATATATAAAATTATTTTGTAAATAATTATTTAAAAAAAAAAATAAACTTAACAGATCTGCGACCATAATATGCGGATTCGGTATTTGGATGCTCGCTTTGCTGGCTCGGGCCATGATTCCTTAATTTGGAATATGAGCCATGCCAGAAGACTTCTAAGGGAACGATACGATACTGGAGAGCGTAACTCGTGGCTATTAGGTAAAAATCAATTGTTTTTAAAAAATTTTATAAGCACAAAATATATAAAATTATTTATGTATAGGTTCATTTTGAAATCTGGCCGTTTTTGATTTTGAGCAATATGGAATCAGCACAAACCCGAAATCGGGCAAAATCGTTCATTTTGAAATCTGGCCCCTTTTGATTTTGAGCAGTATGGAATCAGCGCAAAACCGAAATCGGGCAAAATCGTTCATTTTGAAATCTGGCCGCTTTTGATTTTGAGCAATATGGAATCAGCGCAAAACCGAAATCGGGCAAAATCGTTAATTTTGAAATCTTGCCGCTTTTGATTTTGAGCAATATGTAATCAGCGCAAAACCGAAATCGGGCAAAATCGTTCATTTTGAAATCTGGCCGCTTTTGATTTTGAGCAATATGGAATCAGCGCAAAACCGAAATCGGGCAAAATCGTTCGTTATGAAATCTGGCCGCTTTTGATTTTGAGCAATATGGAATCAGCGCAAAACCAAAATCGGGCAAAATCGTTCATTTTGAAATCTGGCCGCTTTTGATTTTGAGCAATATGGAATCAGCGCAAAACCGAAATCGGGCAAAATTGTTCATTTTGAAATCTGGCCGCTTTTGATTTTGAGCAATATGGAATCAGCGCAAAACCGAAATCGGGCAAAATCCTTGATTTTGAAATCTGGCCGCTTTTGATTTTTAGCAATATGGAATCAGCGCAAAACCGAAATCGGGAAAAATCGTTCATTTTGAAATCTGGCCGCTTTTGATTTTGAGCAATATGGAATCAGCGCAAAACGAAATCGGGCAAAATCGTTCATTTTGAAATCTCGCCGCTTTTGATTTTGAACAATCACCCCTATTACGGTTGTCGTCGTCGACGTCGACGTCACTTTTCAGTCGACATCACGTCGTCTCGACGTCGTTGTCACATCGACGCAAAATCGGTATCAGCTAAGCGTGTCGAGACGACGTCGACTGGTTATCGATAAAACAATGTCGAAAATACCATCCCTGGATCAGCTGTTCGGTTTTATTTACATTTTGTATGCGATTTTTCCGTGATTTTTATTTGGCTTGGTTTGATATTTAAAAAAAATGTATTTTGCATATGATTCATCAAGTTCCAGCGATGAACAGAGCAGGGAAGAGCTAAAATTAAAAAGAAAAATAATCCGGCAAAACTCCGATATATTTAATTTGCCAGATAACAGGTAAGTTTTACGTTTTTTTATTTTTTCAGTGGATTTTCAGTGCTAAAATTGTTTTTAATTTCAGTTTTGAAGATTATTTTAGACTAAAGAGATCCGCATTCAGGTCCATAATGGACAAAATTAGTCCCAGGATGAAGCAAGCGGTTAGAACAACAGCCATCTCAAAGGAAATAAAATTGGCAGCAACTTTGCGGTTTTTGGCGCAAGGATCGTACCAAGAAAGTGTTGGAAACGATTTTAATCTTGGCCTTTCCCAACCAGCAGTAAGCGCAGTATTGTGCGAAACACTAGATGTGTTGGAGGAAGTGATATGTCCACTATGGATCAATTTCCATATGACAGATGCTGAAAAAACAGAAGCGAAGCAGCATTTTTTCCAAAAAACCGGATTTCCTGGAGTCATTGGATGTGTGGATGGGACGCACATTAAAATTTTGGCTCCAAACAAAGAAGACCAACATCTTTACTTTAATCGAAAGGGGTTTTTCAGTTTAAATGCGATGATAGTAAGTATATATAAAATTATTTTGTAAATAATTATTTAAAAAAAAAATAAACTTAACAGATCTGCGACCATAATATGCGGATTCGGTATTTGGATGCTCGCTTTGCTGGCTCGGGCCATGATTCCTTAATTTGGAATATGAGCCATGCCAGAAGACTTCTAAGGGAACGATACGATACTGGAGAGCGTAACTCGTGGCTATTAGGTAAAAATCAATTGTTTTTAAAAAATTTTATAAGCACAAAATATATAAAATTATTTATGTATAGGTGATGCGGGTTATCCTCTTGAACCATATATCATGACACCGTATCGATCCGCAACAGAAGGAAGTCCAGAAGCAATTTTTAATACCAAACACGCCAAAGCTAGGAACATAGTCGAACGCACTATTGGCGTCCTGAAAAATCGATTTCGTTGTTTACTCGGGGCGCGTCAACTTCATTATACGCCATCTAAAGCCACGCAAATTGCGAACGTGTGTGCAGCTCTTCAGAACGTGTGTATTGATTTTGGTTCGAGTATAACAAACGAGGATACAGACATTGGACACAACCACGATAATAGCGGAAATACTGATGATGTAGAAAATAACATAAGTGTTGAAGCATCGCAAATTAGAGAACAAATAAAAAACAGTTTTTTATAGTATGAGTTCATACCTTCGCATAAAATAAGTTTAATTCAGTATCTAATGTTAATATCACACAACAAAAGCAGTTCAGTTATATATGTTCATAACAAATTATTTACATTTAAATAAAAAAACCAATATTAATATCACAAAACAAAAGCAGTTCAGTTATATATGTTCATAACAAATTATTTACATTTAAATAAAAAAAAACACAATTCATTTAAAAATAAAAAAAATTACCTTAAAAGTAAACGATAACAGTTCAGTTGTTCAAAATTAAGAAAAGTAAATATGTACATTTAATAACAAAAAAACGGTTCAGGTACTTATAATTAAAAATATGTACATTTAACTATTTACATCACAAAAATATTTACATTTAAATAAGGAAAAACAAATTCACTGAACAATGAAAAAAAACAATTATTTACATTAAACTAAACAAAAAAAAATGGAAGGAAATTCAGATACTTATAATTAAAAATATGTACATTTAACTATTTACATCACAAAAATATTTACATTTAAATAAGGAAAAACAAATTCACTCAACAATGAAAAAAAAACAATTATTTACATTAAACTAAACAAAAAAAAAAATGGAAGGAAATTCAGATACTTATAATTAAAAATATGTACATTTAACTATTTACATCACAAAAATATTTACATTTAAATAAGGAAAAACAAATTCACTCAACAATGAAAAAAAACAATTATTTACATTAAACTAAACAAAAAAAAAATTTAAGAAAATTCAGATACTTATGACTTAAAATATGTACACTTAATTATATACATCACGAGGTCAGTCTTTCTTTTTCAGCATTTTTAATTTTGTTGTGGCTATTTGGAGTTTGATTTCTTTTAATTTTAAATTAGCCTTGTGGAGCTCCACCTCCCTGCGATCCCTTTTCTCCATCAGTGCCAGCTTCTTTTGCTCAATATCGAGAATTTTCTGTTGATACCCAGCTGTATCTCGTAGAGCACGCTTCATGGATGCAATTTTGTTCGACACATCCGTAAGTACACTCTTTTGCATATGGGTATGTTGCTCCAAGAGATCGTGCCTTTGCTTTGATGTTTTTTTGCGTGCTCTGACAGGAGTGTTTCTTCCACTGGTTGAATTTATGGGTACATTTTCAGACTGCATATCTGCTGGGCACAATAAAGGGGTGGTCGATTGTTGTCTGCTTCTTGCGACCGCTGAAGTACATGGCTCATCTTCAGGAACTGAAACTGGTGGGTGCAACTGGATGTTCTCAATGATGATAGCACCGCTATTGACTGGATCATAATCATAGTTAGCCGAACATTGCTCCAAATTTTGTGGTTCGGCAACTGGAGGCCTAATACCTTGCACGTTGCCATCCGGACTTAGTTGCTTATTGAATTGTAATAAGTTGGCTACAGCTTCCAGTGGGTAAAGGGGCATTTGTTTGTACATACCACCACCTGTTGCCCTGCACTCATCCTTGTTTGTTGTCAGCTTCTTCTTTACCTTCATTTTGTAGTCCCGCCAGACCTGTAATTTTAATATTCGTTAATATATATACAAATGTTTATTAGTTATGTTAATTACTTTCTGCCAACCAGCACTGTCTCTTAACGGAGGTCCCTTTTGCAAGGGAAGGTTTTTTTTCCAATTCGGCAATTAAAAGTTCAAATTGTTCTGCGCTTGTAATCTTCATTATAAATATCTAAATAAATACAATAAAAATACGCAGATTAGTTCTATATTACTAAATTAAAAAAAAATAAATACTTACAAAATTTTGTTCTAGTCGTCATCAAACACAGCGTCGAGGAAAATGGCGTCGAGTGAGCGTCGACGTCGACTTAGCTGATACCAAAAATTTATCTATATTTGTCACAAGTTATCGACTTTACCATACGTAATACCGATTTCAATAAGTCGTCGCCGACACTGTCGAGTGAGTGTCGACTGAGCGTCGACGACGACAACCGTAATAAGGGTAAATATGTAATCAGCGCAATACCGAAATCGGGCAAAATCGTTAATTTTGAAATCTGGCCGTGTTTGATTTTGAGCAATATGGAATCAGCGCAAAACCAAAATCGGGCAAAATCGTTCATTTTGAAATCTCGCTGCTTTTGATTTTGAGCAATATGGAATCAGCGCAAAACCGAAATCGTGAGATATCGTTCATTTTGAAATCTCGCTGCTTTTGATTTTGAGCAATATGTAATCAGCGCAAAACCGAAATCGCGCAAAATCATTCATTTTGAAATCTGGCCGCTTTTGATTTTGAGCAATATTGAATCAGCGCAAAACCGAAATCGGGCAAATTCGTTCATTTTGAAATCTGGCCGCTTTTGATTTTGAGCAGTATGGAATCGGCGCAAAACCGAAATCGGGCAAAATAGTTCATTTTGAAATCTGGCCGCTTTTGATTTTGAGCAATATGGAATCAGCGCAAAACCGAAATCGGGCAAAATCATTCATTTTGAAATCTGGCCCCTTTTTATTTTGAGCAATATGTAATCAGCTCAAAACCGAAATCGGGCAAAATCGTGCATTTTGATATCTTGACGCTTTTGATTTTGAACAATATGTAATCAGTGCAAAACCGAAATCAGACAAAATCTCGCCGCTTTTGATTTTGAGCAATATGTAATCAGCGCAAAACCGAAATCGGGCAAAATCATTCATTTTGAAATCTGGCCGCTTTTGGCTTTGAGTAATATGGAATCAGCGCAAAACCGAAATCGGGCAAAATCTTACATTTTGAAATCTGGCTGCTTTTGATTTTGAGCAATATGTAATCAGCGCAAACCGAAATCGGGCAAAATCGTTCATTTTGAAATCTGGCCGTTTTTGATTTGGAGCAATATGTAATCAGCGCAAAACCGAAATCGGGCAAAATAATTCATTTTGAAATCTGGCCCCTTTTTATTTTGAGCAGTATGGAATCAGCGCAAAACCGAAATCGGGCAAAATAGATCATTTTGAAAACTGGCCGCTTTTGATTTTGAGCAATATGGAATCAGCGCAAAACCGAAATCGGGCAAAATCCTTCCTTTTGAAATCTGGCTGCTTTTGATTTTGAGCAATATGTAATCAGCGCAAAACCGAAATCGGGCAAAATCGTTCATTTTGAAATCTGGCCGTTTTTGATTTTGAGCAATATGGAATCAGCACAAACCCGAAATCGGGCAAAATCGTTCATTTTGAAATCTGGCCCCTTTTGATTTTGAGCAATATGGAATCAGCGCAAAACCGAAATCGGGCAAAATAGTTCATTTTGAAATCTGGCCGCTTTTGATTTTGAGCAATATGGAATCAGCGCAAAACCGAAATCGGGCAAAATAGTTCATTTTGAAATCTGGCCGCTTTTGATTTTGAGCAATATGGAATCAGCGCAAAACCGAAATCGGGCAAAATCGTTCACTTTGAAATCTCGCCGCTTTTGATTTTGAGCAATATGTAATCACCGCAAAACCGAAATCGGGCAAAATCGTTCATTTTGAAATCTGGCTGCTTTTGATTTTGAGCAATATGTAATCAGCGCAAAACCGAAATCGGGCAAAATCGTTCCTTTTGAAATCTGGCCGTTTTTGATTTTGAGCAATATGGAATCAGCACAAACCCGAAATCGGGCAAAATCGTTCATTTTGAAATCTGGCCCCTTTTGATTTTGAGCAGTATGGAATCAGCGCAAAACCGAAATCGGGCAAAATCGTTCATTTTGAAATCTGGCCGCTTTTGATTTTTAGCAATATGGAATCAGCGCAAAACCGAAATCGGGCAAAATCGTTCATTTTGAAATCTGGCCGCTTTTGATTTTGAGCAATATGGAATCAGCGCAAAACCGAAATCGGGAAAAATAGTTCATTTTGAAATCTGGCCGCTTTTGATTTTGAGCAATATGGAATCAGCGCAAAACCGAAATCGGGCAAAATCGTTCATTTTGAAATCTGGCCGTTTTTGATTTTGAGCAATATGGAATCAGCACAAACCCGAAATCGGGCAAAATCGTTCATTTTGAAATCTGGCCCCTTTTGATTTTGAGCAGTATGGAATCAGCGCAAAACCGAAATCGGGCAAAATCGTTCATTTTGAAATCTGGCCGCTTTTGATTTTGATCAATATGGAATCAGCGCAAAACCGAAATCGGGCAAAATCGTTCATTTTGAAATCTGGCCGCTTTTGATTTTGAGCAATATGGAATCAGCGCAAAACCGAAATCGGGCAAAATAGTTCATTTTGAAATCTGGCCGCTTTTGATTTTGAGCAATATGGAATCAGCGCAAAACCGAAATCGGGCAAAATCGTTCATTTTGAAATCTCGCCGCTTTTGATTTTGAGCAATATGTAATCAGCGCAAAACCGAAATCGGGCAAAATCGTTCATTTTGAAATCTGGCTGCTTTTGATTTTGAGCAATATGTAATCAGCGCAAAACCGAAATCGGGCAAAATCCTTCCTTTTGAAATCTGGCTGCTTTTGATTTTGAGCAATATGTAATCAGCGCAAAACCGAAATCGGGCAAAATCGTTCATTTTGAAATCTGGCCGTTTTTGATTTTGAGCAATATGGAATCAGCACAAACCCGAAATCGGGCAAAATCGTTCATTTTGAAATCTGGCCCCTTTTGATTTTGAGCAATATGGAATCAGCGCAAAACCGAAATCGGGCAAAATCGTTCATTTTGAAATCTGGCCGCTTTTGATTTTGAGCAATATGGAATCAGCGCAAAACCGAAATCGGGCAAAATCGTTCATTTTGAAATCTCGCCGCTTTTGATTTTGAACAATATGTAATCAGCTCAAAACCAAAATCGGGCAAAATCGTTCATTTTGAAATCTGGCCGCTTTTGATTTTGAGCAATATGGAATCAGCGCAAAACCGAAATCGTGCAAAATCTTTCATTTCGAAATCTCGCCGCTTTTGATTTTGAGCAATATGGAATCAGCGCAAAACCGAAATCGGACAAAATCCTTCCTTTTGAAATCTGGCTGCTTTTGATTTTGAGCAATATGTAATCAGCGCAAAACCGAAATCGGGCAAAATCGTTCATTTTGAAATCTGGCCGTTTTTGATTTTGAGCAATATGGAATCAGCACAAACCCGAAATCGGGCAAAATCGTTCATTTTGAAATCTGGCCCCTTTTGATTTTGAGCAGTATGGAATCAGCGCAAAACCGAAATCGGGCAAAATCGTTCATTTTGAAATCTGGCCGAATCAAAATCAACAGAAATGAAACTTATGCCAGTTTTTCAAACACTGGCTGTAATTCTGTGGTCACAAGCAGTAATCGCTTAAGTCGACTTAGGAAGATTTCGAGTTATATCGACGCTTCCAAACAATACTGTACTAAGTCGACTTACTACATTTTCCCGTGTTTGGCGTTTTCAAGTAGAGTGTGTCTTAATTTAGGTGCTGTCTAATTTTGGTATCAATCGGACAATCCAATCAAAAGTTATAAGCAAAAATGTACACATAATACAACTCGAAATTTTTACAGAATAAAAACTTTGAGAGCTTGCCATGGAAAACCACGTAGCAAATTTTTATTTTTTCTTACGGTTTTATATAAAGTGTACTCTCACTTCGATATTGTCAAGTTTTGGTGTTGATCGTTCAATCCAAACAGAAGTTACAAGTGAAAATATACTTAGCCTACAACCGAAGTTTCATATCGAGTTTAAACTTTGAGAGCTTCTCCTGCAAAACACAGTTTTCAGACTTAGTACAGTTTTGTTTGGAAGCGTCGATATATACCACGTTATTCTCCTTTTAAAGCACTATATTTCTGTAAAACCCCCATGCTTATAACTTAATTCAATCAAAAGATATAAGTAACAAGTAAGGAAGTCTAAGTTCGAGTGGAATCGAACATTAGATACTCAGCTGTATGCTTTCATGGTTTGTTTGCGTTTGATGGAAAACACGGTGTACTTTATATGGAAATTAAAAATCCTATATATTCATTTATTTTAATAAAATTTTATTTACAAAATTCTGTGTAATATCCAAGTTTCAAAAATTTTAATAATGAAAAGTTTTGAAGTTATATATTTCAAAAACTCACATAAAATCATAATCAACAATATCAGTAAAACGCAAAGTTAAATTAACCCTAAATTTACTCCCCCTCCAGTAAAACATACATATGTAAGAAAAAAAAATTTGAAAAGAAATAGCAATAGGTAATAATATTAATTAACATTAAAAGTAACTTTTTTAGAATTAATATTAGATTCAATTGGTGCAGAAGATGAAATGTGTGCAGGTTTTAAATGATTAATTGATACAGTTTTACTAGTATTACCTTTTTGAATGTTAAACGTATTTTTTTGTTTTGATATGACTTTAAATGGTCCTTCGTAAGGTGATTTTCCAGAAGTTGGATTAATCTTTACAAATACATATTCGCATTCTTCAAGAGATTTTGGAACAAAGCTAACATCTTTATTATGATGTAGAATTTTTTTTCTAACTTTTGAAAAATGATCTCGCAATCTTTTAAGTGTTTCCTCTGAAGAATATTAATCTTTTCCACAAACAACTAATTCTCCAGGAATTCTAATAGTTTGTCCATAAACAAGTTCAGCTGGGGATGACTTTAAATCCTCTTTAACAGCAGTCCTTAAACCTAATAAAATAATTGGTAAAATTTCTGACCAATGTATTGAATCAACTGAAGCTATAATTGAAGTTTTAAGTTGACGATGGAATCGTTCTATCATACCATTAGCTTGTGGATGATAAGCAGACGTTTGAATT
Source organism: Urophora cardui (assembly GCA_960531455.1). NCBI lineage: Eukaryota > Metazoa > Arthropoda > Insecta > Diptera > Tephritidae > Urophora > Urophora cardui. Next base: position 51,241,299 of record OY482671.1, on the reverse strand, counting down.
TGGTGTGATCCAAGAATTTTAGTTATTTCATTAAATAATTGAGATGAAAATTGTGCACCTTGATCAACAGTAATTTTAAGAGGAACACCAAATCTAGAAATATAATTTTGAACAAAAAATTTTGCTACAGTTTGAGCAGTTATGTTTCGAAGAGGATACGCTTCTGGCCATCGTGAATGTGTATCAATAATTGTCAAAACATAACGATAACCATTCGAAGGTGGAAGTGGTCCAACTAAATCCAAATGGATATGTTCAAATCTATCTTTTGGTAGTTCTATTTTTTGTAAAGGTTTAGTATATCTTGAAATTTTTGATTGTTGACAAGCAATACAATTTGAGGTCCATTCATTTATATAATTTCGCATATTAGGCCAAAAATATTTTGATTGTATTAAACGCCTAGTTGCACGAACTCCTGGATGTGATAGAGTGTAATTTTTTACAAATAATCTCTCTCATGGAGTTTGGAATTTAGGGACGTGGTGTAGTACCAGAAACATCACACCAAATTTTAAAATTATGAATTGGAATGTTAATTTCTTTTAAATTATTTTTAGTTTTTGGAGAAGATATCATAGTTTTAAGAAGCTCATCAGTTTGTTGTTCAGTAAACAAAGTCTGAAAACTTATGTCTCTTGTTGAAAGTTCATCAATTTCTGGAAACCTTGATAATGTATCTGCTACAAAATTGTTCTTTCCAGAAATATGTTGTATATCATTGGTAAACTGTGCAATATATTCCAAATGTCGTGTTTGTCTTGGAGATCTTTCAGTGTTTGAATTTAAAATGTATGTCAATGGTTTATGATCTATATATACAGTAAATATTTGACCTTCTAAAAATGTTTAATTGCTCTATATATACCTAAAAGTTCTCTGTCAAAAGTAGAATACTTGCATTCTGCTGAACTTAACTTTCTCGAAAAGTAAGCCAAAGGATCCAAAGTATCATTCTTAACTTGTTGTAAAACAGCTCCAATTGCAACATTTGAAGCATCAACAGATAAAGATAACTTAGAATTTTTATCAAAATGATTTAGAAGTGTATTTTGAGCAAAAAGGTATTTAACATTATCAAAGGCAGAAATAGATTCATCAGTCCAATTAATAGTTTTGTTCTTATTTTTGTTTGCAATTGTTACAATTTGATGTAAAGGAAGAAGTTCCTTTGCAATCATTGGAATATATCGATGGTAATAATTTACCATTCCAATGATTTTTTCCAGTTTACTTATAGAATTTGGTCTTTCAAAATCAGTTATTATTTCAACTCTATCTTTTGATGGTTTAATTCCATTTTCAGAAATTTCATAACTCAAAAAGTTTATAACAGGTGAACCAAAAACACATTTTGTTGGTTTAAGATTTCAGCCATATTGTTCTAAACGTTTAAAAACAATTTTTAAATGTTCAAAATGCTGTTCTTCATTTTCACATGCTACTAATATATCATCTACATACGCAAATACAAAATCAAGTCCGAAAAATGTTTCATTTATAAACCGCTGAAATGTTTGAGCGCTATTTCTCAAACCAAAAGGCATACGAACAAATTCAAATAAACCAAATGGTGTTGTAATTGCAGTTTTATATATATCTTCAGATGCTATTAGTATTTGATGATAAGCGCGAACTAAATCTAATTTTGAAAATATTGTTTTATTTTTGAAATCGATACTCAAATCATGAATGCGTGGAAGTGGATAACGATCTGGTACTGTAACAAAATTCAGTCTTCTATAATCTCCGCAAGAACGCCAATCATTGGCTTCTTTTTTAGGAACTAAATGTAATGGCGAAGCAACAGAAGAACTCGAAGGCCTACAAACACCAATTTTAACTAAATACTCAAATTCTGTTTTCGCTACTTTAAGTTTGACTGGATCTAAACGACGTGGTCTTGAAGTAGGTAAAATTCCTTTAGTTTCAATTCTATGAACAATATTATGTTTAACTATTTTATTATAATTCGGTTCAGCAGTAACTTCAGGAAATTGTTTAATTAATTCTGTAAATTTGTTAATTTCCAATGGAATCTTTAATTCAAAAATTTCACAGAAACCTTAAGAGCCTATATATTTAAATTTTGTTTCTGAATCTATGATTAGTTTATTTTTAATATCAACTAAAGGACCAAATTTTTCTAAAATATTTGTACCAATAATTGGGGTTTTTAAATCTGCTAAAATAAATGGAAAATGAAATTCACGCCTTAATCCTAAATCAATTTTAAGTAATTTAGAGCCAAATGTTTGAATAAATGTTCCGTTTGCTGCACATAAATTTAAATCTGAGTTTCTCTAAAACTCTTTGAATTTTTTAATAGGAACTACTGAAACAACAGCTCCTGTATCTATTAAAAAATTAAGATTGTTATGTTTATCAAAAACGAAAAGGCGGCTAGCGGGTTTAATTTCTTTTCTATCATCAGCCACCGGCATGATAGAACAATTCAGTTTAAATTATTTTGTTTAGAATTAAAAAATGTACAAGGCTTAACACACTTAAGTGCATTATTTCCAAATTTTGAATGATACCAACATAAATTATTAGGAGAATTTGATCGTAATCTGAAAGATCCTTTATTATAATTGTTATTATTACTTCGTGATCTTGATCTTGTACGTAATTCATTTACATCAAGTGTTAATTTATTTAAGTTTTCACAAAGTATGGAAGTTAGTTGAGCTAAATTTTGAATACTTTGTTCTAATTGAGAATTTTGTGAAATAGAAGAAACTTGTGATTTACTATAAATATTATAAATTTTGTCAGAAATAGAAATTTTATTATCTAAAGATTCTTTATCACAAGAGGTTAGTGTAATTGAATTTGTTGAGGTAATTTACGTAACCAAAGTTTTTAAGTAATTCTTGTCCAATAATTGAATTTGGACCAATCAAACATTTCATTTCTCGATATAATTCAGAGGGTTTACGATCTCCCAGCTGAGTATTTGAGAAAAGTTGTTCTAATCGACTATCTTCAGATTTAGTCAATCTCTCACACAATAATTTCTTAATAGTTTCATGTTTGTTTTTTATTGGTGGAGGATTAATAATATCTAATATTTTTGTAATAATTTCTTGAGGAAGAGCAATTAAAATATTATGAAATTTTATAAAATCGTCAAAAATATTATTTATTGCAAACTGCGCTTCACAATGAATAAACCAATACATACATACGTATTTATAAACATTGAATACCTTAGGTCAAGATATGCGATATAATGTAATCACAGCATATCGTTACCTTAATTCACAAAGGCCCTAATTGATACTTTTTTCGAAACTGCGTTTTTCGCAGATTGTAGTAGGATATATTAAAATACACCTTCCCTCAAAATTTGATAGCGATAGTTACAAAAGTAACGAAGTTATACGACTTTTTAAAAAGCCCTATCTGCATATGCTGAAAATCTATAAATTAAAAGGCCCCAACTACATTTGCTACAATATGCAGTAGTACAAGGTGAAAGTGTTTGGCAGGCTTTGAGTTATAAATTTTGGACTCCATGAATACTCAAATGGTTGTTTTTACCAAAATCGTAACCTTGTGTTATCAAATGCTTTGCTAAACTTTTGTATGGAAAATAATGTACTATACCTAGAACATAAATATTTTGTAAAAGGACAAACACAAATGGAATGCGAGGCTACACATTCTCTTATTGAAAGAAAAATTTCTAAAAAAAACAAATAAACTTACCATCTCAACTTGTACAACTTATCCGCGAGGCTCGAAAATATCCTAGTTCACTTCAAGTTCACCACCTAGAGCATAGCTTTTTTTTTTTTGAATTTTGAAAATATTCCGAAAATGTACTCAACGATTCGACTTGGTATGTAATATGAATATTCCTACTGCGTTAAACATATCTAAAATTATATTATGGTGTTTCCTTTTCAGGAAGAATGTCAGGTGACTCCACAGTCAACATGCTTCGTGCCTTAGGATATGATACTTTGGGACAAATATTTTATAAAACTGATATAAAATCTGAGTACCAGCCTCTACCTCAGAGAGCCATCAAAAATTTTGAAATAGTAAAGCCCAGCTTATTATTGATTATGTAATAAAAAAAAAGAAATGGGAAAATCTATAGGATCTAAAAATATCATTACCTAAAGATTGCCATTCTTTTTATGAAAACTTGCCCTTTAAAAATTAATGAAATTTTCCCATATTATGTATGTATGTATGTGTATTGAAATTAATATATTAATTTTACGATATATGATGTATATATATATTTACAGTCTGAAATGTTATTTGTAATGCGCTTTGAAGTTATTGGAATCAATTTCAGCTAAAAATTTGAATAAATATTCAAACTACAAAAAACCCTAACTACAGTTTTTTTTCTAAATTCGTAGTGTAAAAAAGCCCTATCTGACACAAAATTGCCAAAATCCAATGTATCTAAAATTTTTCTTCAAGATCTACTTCAGGGCCTTGTTTGTGCAGAAACTGCATTTTTACAAACTCACAAAACTCTTTTATTTTCATTTTAACACGTTTTTTGGCTCTCCTGTAAAAAAATTATTTTGTCAGTTAGGGCCTTTGTGAATTAAGGTAACGATATGTAAATGAGGAAATAGTACCAATAAAGCGCTTGTGAAAAGAATGATACACCACGTTGTAATGCAAATGTTATTTCACAAATTAGGAAAGAATAAAAATTCAATGCATTGCTTATTGTTGAATTAATATTAGATTTGCCGGTTGATTGAAGTTGTGTATTGCAAATGAATGTTTTGCTGCTAAATTGTTCGGAATAGATCAATATCATACAACAGCAAGTGACCGTTAATATTTATTGATGTTTGACGTTTTGAGTCGCATCAAATAACCGTTAATTAAATGTATTTTCCGTGTTAAAAGATTGGAAATCGCCTATATATATTTGTAAAATATGTTCAGCATACAATCTTAGTTGCAGAATATTTATTCTGTTTTAGTTGATTTTGATTAAAGATAAGCAGGATCGCCAAATATGGAAATTAAAAATCCATATATTTATTTATTTTAATAAAATTTTATTTGACAAAATTCTGTGTAATATCCAAGTTTCAAAAATTTTAATAATGAAAATTTTTGAAGTTATATATTTCAAAAACTCATATAAAATCATAATCAACAATATCAGTAAAACGCAAAGTTAAATTAACCCTACAATTTATATAAAGCGAGTGCTGCATAAGGTGGGCGTAGCCACGCCCATTTTAAAAATTTTTATCAGTCATGCAACTACGCATATGAATATTATTCTTTGTGCAAAATTTCATTCCTTTATGACTTCCAGTTACAAAGATGTCACGTTACAAATTCCTAAAGGGTGTTCCAAAAATATCTTTGGTAAAAAGTGGGCGTGGTAATGAACCGATTTCAATAAATTTTTGCGTGTCTAATAACACAAGTTATAGAAGTCTATAAACCAAGTTCCGTCATAATATCTCAATTATTTGTCGAGTTATGGGCTCAGAAACTCGTAGATTCCTTTGTATAAAAACAGGCGGAGCCACGCCCATTTTCCAAAATTTTTATATTTTTTGTTTCCGGTCTATTGTAGAACTCACGCCACAAAATTTCAATGAATTTTCTTTATATTTGACAAAGATATCACTTAAAATGTTTTTTTTAGGTCACTCTATAGTAGTCGTCAAACGATTTCCCAAAAATTTTTAACATGTATTACCACAAGCAATAAAAGTATACACACCAAGTTTCGTCATTATATAATAATTATTTGTCGAGTTATGGGCTTAGAAATCTCGTATATTCCTGCTTCTAAAAAGACGCGGTGCCACGCCCATTTTCCAAAATTTTTGTGTTTTTTGTTTTATATCCGCAGTTGGACTCCTGCCATAAAATTTCAATGACATATCTTTATATTTGACAGAGATATCGCTTAAAATGTTTTTATTAGGTCACTTTATAAGACCCATATATAAAGTGGGCGTGGTCGTCAACCGATTTTGGAAATTTTTCGTCCAAACATATGTCTAAGTAAGTATATCACGCGTACCAAATTTCATTGATATATCTTCAATGGTTTCTGAGTTATGACATATAAAACTTTCAATGTTTGACCCTTAATAAGTGGGCGTGGCACCGCCCATTTTCCAAAATTTCATCAAATTTCTTCATAGGGGCATGAGCTCAACACGTGTGTAAAATTTCATCGCTCCAGCTATATTAGTGACTGAGATACCAAATTTTCGATTTTTTCTATATAGGAAAAGTGGGTGTGGTCATGGTCCGATTTCGCCCATTTACAATACCAACCGTCCCAGTCTTGATACCAACTTGCATTTCAAATTTCATCAAAATATCTCAATTTTTGCGCGAGTTAGAGTGTTTACAGACGGACGGACGGACGGACATGGCTCAATCGATTTCTCTTTTCACCCTGATCATTTTGATATATATAAGTCTATATCTATCTCGATTATTTCGTTCTGTTACAATCCACCGTTATGTTATTAAAACTATAATACTCTGTGTACTAGTACAGCTGAGTATAAAAACAATTAGGCTTAACTTTCAATAGAGGTATATTAAACTTGCTATAACAGCCAAAGTAGACGTATATACTTAATCAAATTTCTTCATGACATTTTGTTTTATTTACAAAGTTTGATCGTGACATTGTGGATGGCTCAATGATTTTGCGTCCATAGTTTTTAGTCGACTTTTATGATTTGTTAAGAAACGCTTTCGAATATAAAAATCAATTTATCTCGAAATCATTTTTTAAAACTTAAGCGATTATTGTAAATTGCCACAGAATATTGCGCGGCACATCCTTTATGGTTTATATGGAGCTAACAGTCTTCAATTGGGAAAGAAATTTATAATAATAATAATATAATGTTTACACATTTTATTGGCAAATAAAAATATAATTTTATAAATATTTAATTTCAACACATTCAAAAATCATGACCATTGAAGTGGCTTGGTAAAATCTCTGAGAAAAAACTTTTACATATGTATAGAATTCCTTGGATACTCATATTTGTTAGTATGCAATCTTTTCTATTTCGTCAGAGTTGCCGGTATCAAGAAGTTGAATAGTTTTCTTAAAATGGCCTTCAATATACCTGCAAATGCTCATTGCCTTCTCTCCATCTACGAGGTTTATAGCTATACCACTTTTGCCTGAAATGTAAAGATATGTTATTCTATTTTCCATACCAACAATTATATATTTATAAACCTTTTGCCAAAAGTATTAGGAGCCCCTATACCATACAAAATTATTTGCCATCGAGTAAACAAAATGATAAAGCCGTTACGAACGGAAATACATAGATAGGTTGAATGTTGTATGGTGCGCTGAGTCCAAATTCGAAGGATGCTTAATTTATATAGGCACATCCATGTTTTTGGGAACATTGACGATCATAAATTTATACTTCAATCCAGCTTCCCAGTAGCGGGATTCAACACCTTTCATTTGATACCAATATCGTCAAGAAGTATTGACAAATAAGTAGGATTGATTTTTATAGCTGCCCAAAAAAAAAAAAATAAAAATCTGAATAACGGTTATTCAGGCCCAAAACAGTTTTTTGGTTGCCATAACGGTTATTCAAGCCTAAAACACTTTTTTGGTTGCCATAACGGTTATTCAGGCCTAAAACGGGTTTTTGGTTTTTATAATGGTTATTAAGGACCAAAAAAATTTTTTTTTTCATGATAATGGTTAAATATGACCTTTACCCAATTTCTCTTATAACCGTTACGTTCCTGATTATTATTAATAGCCCAAGAGGCAGCGGCTTTTTTTTCGATCAATTTTATAAAGGCTGAGATTAAAACTGTGTGTTGTAGTCACGTTCCCAATTACGAAATCGATCGTCAGTCACAATACCATCGGTGGGTGCGCGGGTGGGAGGCTGCGGAAGTCGTGAAAAAAAGCACTTTCTCAAGCAATTTTATAAAGGCTGAGCTTTTGCGATACAAGCGAGCCCACAAGAACACCTGGTACGACAAGGAATGTCGCGATGCCTCGGAAAGAAAGAACGCCGCCTACAGGGCTACATTGTGTGCGGGCGCAACGCGAAGCGTATGGGAGCGTTATCGAACGGCGAAGAAGGAAGAGAGGCGCCTTTTTCGAAAGAAGAAAAGGGAGGCTGAAAGGCGCGAGTGTGAAGAGCTTGAGATGCTGGCGGGTAGGAACGATGCTCGAAAATTCTATCAAAAAATCAGGCGGATGACTGAAGGTTTCAAGACCGGGGTAAATTCCTGCCGGAATGATAACGGTGATCTGGTAACTGATGTCCAGAGCATACTTAAGTTGTGGAGGGATCACTTCTCCTCCTTGCTAGATAATGGCAACAGTGAAAGTGCGGAAGGAGAAGATGTACGACCCGAATCCCCAATAGCAGATGATGGTAGGCATGTTCCACCACCTGATCATGACGAAGTGCGAATAGCAGTATCTAGGCTTAAGAATAACAAGGCCCCGGGCGCTGACGGCTTGCCAGCCGAGCTATTCAAACATGGTGGCGAAGAGTTGATAAGGAGCATGCATCAACTCCTATGCAGAATATGGTCGGACGAGCGCATGCCCGACGATTGGAACTTAAGTGTGCTCTGCCCAATCCACAAAAAAGGAGACTCCACAGTACGCGCCAATTATCGTGGGATAAGCCTCCTGAATATCGCATATAAGGTCTTAGCAAGTGTATTGTGCGAAAGACTGAAGCCTATCGTCAACAATCTGATTGGACCTTATCAGTGTGGCTTCAGACCTGGTAAATCTACCATCGACCAGATCTTCACAATACGACAAATATTGGAAAAAACCCATGAAAAAGGATCCGACACACACCATCTCTTTGTCGATTTTAAAGCCGCTTTTGATAGCACGAATAGGAATTGCCTGTATGCCGCAATGTCTGAATTTGGTTTCCCTGCTAAACTTATACGGCTATGCCAAATGACATTGACTAACACCACCAGCTCCGTCAGAATTGGGAAGGACCTCTCCGAGCCGTTCGAGACCAAACGAGGTTTCAGACAAGGTGACTCTCTTTCGTGCGACTTCTTCAATTTGATGCTGGAAAAGATAATACGATCTGCAGAACTTAACCATACAGGAAGCATCTTATATCACAAGAGTGTGCAACTGCTGGCGTACGCCGATGACATCGACATCATTGGCACTAACACGCGCGCCGTATGTTCTGCCTTCTCCAAGCTGGATAAAGAGGCTAAGAAAATGGGTTTGGCGGTCAACGAGGACAAGACGAAGTACCTCCTGTCATCACACAAAGAAACAGCACGCCTTGGCAGCCACGTCAATGTTGATAGCTACAAATTCGAAACTGTTAAGGACTTCGTCTATCTGGGAACCAGCATTAACACCAAGAATGATGTCAGCACGGAGATCCAACGAAGAATCACGCTTGCCAATAAATGCTACTTCGGACTAAGTAGGCAACTGAAAAGTAAAGTCCTCTCTCGACAAACAAAAATCACACTCTACAGGACGCTCATCGTTCCAGTCCTCATGTACGGCGCAGAAGCATGGACAATTTCAAAATCAGATGAGATGGCACTTGGAGTATTCGAGAGAAAAGTTCTTCGTAAGATTTATGGACCTTTGCGCGTTGGCGTGGGCGAGTATCGACGGAGATTTAACGATGAGCTGTACGAGCTTTACACAGACATCGACATTGTTCAGCGAATAAAGATCCAGCGGCTGCGTTGGGCAGGTCATGTCGTGAGAATGGACGAAGGCGCTCCGGCTAAGAAAGCATTTCTATCGAAACCCGCTGAACGCAAAAGAAAAGGGAGACCTCCACTGCGTTGGGAAAATCAGGTGGACAGCGATGCTGCCTCCCTAGGTGTTCCCAAGTGGCGCCATGCTGCACGAAACAGAAGCAATTGGCACGCTCTGTTGGACTCGGCCAGAATCGTCTAGACGGTTAAGCGCCAATCAAGAAGAAGAAGAAGAGCTTTTGTATATATAATATTTATGTTAATAAGAAACTAAAAACAACCGTCAGTCATTCCGCGGGCGGTGGATTATGCGTCAGTCAGGCACCTGAACTTGACAAAAAAGTGCAAATTTCAAGCAATTTTATAAAGGCTGAGCTTTTGTATATATAATATTTATGATAATAAGAAACTAAAACCAACCGTCAGTCATTCCGCGGGCGGTGGATTATGCGTCAGTCAGGCACCTAAACTTGACTGAAACGTATGAGCGCACCCATGTAATTATACGATGCGCGGGATTTTCTATCCAATAGACAATCAGTTGGTGGTTGTTATCATATTTCTATTAGTTGAAACTGTAATATTTATTAATTCCAAAAAAGGTTTTTAAGACTTACTAAAGATTCATGAAAGCCAGGTAGTAATATTACTTCATATATATTATTAATTTATTGTTTATATACAGCATAAATTACAGGTACAGTTAAATGGATAAATGCATAAGCTGTTATCTTGATCGGAACTAGTGCTATCATCTGAGCTGTCAATTGTTATATTGCACACTCCATCTGCTTCGGTCTCATCGTCGTCTGTAAAAGTAAAAAGAAAACAAAAAAGATCGCGGCTGTCTTCGGCCGTACCGAAGACTTTATACCTTTCATAAATGGGGAAATGAAAAGTTACCTTTGTACATAGCCTGATTTGGTTTAATTTCAATTCTGTAGGTTATTTATGGAAAGATTTATTAGAAAAAATGGTGTCTTAGCTATTTAAATTGAGAAGTTATACCCTAAAATGTCTACATCTGAACAATCGGTTGTATGGGAGCTATATGTTATAGTAGTCCGATCTTGAAAATTTTCGGTAACCTTATTTGGGTCAATATGGGTAACAAAACTTCAAAGTTTCATGTTCTTAGCTGTTAAAATGGAGAAGTTATACCCGAAAACGTGTAGCTATATCTGAAAAATCAGTTGTATGGGAGTTATATGTTATAGTAGTCCGATCTAGACAATTTTCGGTAACGCTGTTTGGGCCCATATGGGTACAATTACTACAAAATTTCAGGCTGTTAGCTATTTAAATGCATAAGTTATACTCCTAAATGTGCATATCTGAACAATCGGTTGTACTAAGTACTTTCAGAATATTCAAATACAAGTACAAGTACAAGTACAAGGAATTGAAAAAAAATTGAAGTTTTAGCAAATACTTCAAAGTACGTGAAAAGAATTGAAAGTTCTTGAAAAGAATTGAAAAATGTACTTGAATCGATTTTTCAATTCTTTTCAAGTACTTTCAATTACTTACAATCTTGAAACCAATATTTAAAAAAAAATTACAAAAATAAATGATATTTTATATTTTTTACATGTCGCTTGTAGTCCATATTATGTTTATTTAACAAAATGCATTTGAAATTTAACATAAATAAATAATTAAATTTAATTTAAAAAAAAAAAAAATAATTCAACATAAATAAAATTATAAGAAAAAATATAACGTATCTTAATCCTAAATATCTAGAAAAACTGTCGAAATTCGACAGTAGCACTCTAGTTCTTTTTTAATATTGGTTTCAACTTGACGTTCCGTCCTCGATTGTAAGAAAGTACTTGAAAAGAATTGAAAAATCGATTCAAGTACATTTTTCAATTCTTTTCAAGTACTTTCAATTCTTTTCACGTACTTTGAAGTATTTGCTAAAACTTTTTCAATTCCTTGTACTTGTACTTGTACTTGTATTTGAATATTCTGAAAGTACTTAGTACGGACTAATTACTTCAAGATCAAAATATAAAGTATTTAAGTACCTAATAGTCCAATTACTACTCAGTATTACCCAGGTATGGTTTGGACCAATATGGGTACTTCAAAGTTTCATGTCCTTAGCTGTTAAAATAGGGAAGTTATACTGAAGTTACACCCCAAAATGCGTATGCATATCTGAATAATCGGTTGTTTACTATATGTTATAGTGGTCCGATTCGGCCGATTCCGACAAATGATCAATTGCACATAACAACAAACCTGTATTCCGAATTTCATTCAGATATCTCAAAAACTGAGGGACTAGTTTGCGTTCACACAGACGGACGGACATGGCTTAATCGCCTCAGCTCATGATTCTGATTATATCGGTATATATTTTGGTGGGTCCCCCCCGCTTCCTTCTGGTACTTTCGACAAAAAATTTTTGGCACAAAGTTATAATACCATTTCATTCTCATGAAAGGTATAAATATACTGTTAATATAAATTATTCCAAATTAGGAAAGTTGTTTATACCTTCAGGATTTACGTCCAGTGCTGGAATTCTGTAACTTATCTTGCGACCGATAATCGCAAAATCTACCGACACAAAAATTTCCCTCGATACCTCTGCGATGATTATCGGAAACATCTGTCAAAATATACTATAGAAATCGACCGAAAAATCGTACAGAATAGCATAATCGCAAAAATGATCGCAAATTTACGACACCGATCCGAAAATTGTCGCAAATTGGTTACAGAATAGGATCGCAATGCTGGTGGTGGATGGCGGCATTTGATCACCCACAAACCATTTAAACAAATATTTGCCATATTTTTCCTCCCATCCATACTCAGTGGGCAATAACGTGGTAGGCTCGGGTAGATGAGCAAGACTCCAAAGATGAGCGATGTATGCCGTGTGTAAAAAATGTTGTCGCAGTTCGGCTCAACAAGGCGGAAATAAAGAGCCATCCATGTTTTTTTATTTTCAAGTTAAGTGGATTGCAGCCATCGTCATTGCCATATGTTTTAGTGAATGATACAACACGAGCCATGTTAATATCATCCATTCCTGTGAATGTATATAATTTGCATAGATAGCTTTCCAATGTTGTAAACAATTCATCGAGGTTACAATTTGGAATTGGTGAAATGTTGCTGAGTGCTTGTATGTACGTTGAAGACTTCCGGAGAATTTCGAACGGTCAAGATGTAAATTTTCCAGGGCTAAATAGAAAAGAGGATGGAGACGTTTGAATCTGTTGAAATGTTTGCCATTTATGAAACCATTTACTGAACCACTTGCCAAAATATGGTAATTTTCCATTATGTTAGACAGTCCACAAATCGAACCCTTAAAAACATTTTGCTTGAAACTGCTTACAACTGCTCATAAAACGAGAATACGAAATATTAACATTAGCAAAGGGCTACCAATGTACCAAATTTCAAGCAAATCGCATAAAAAATAGATTTTTTAATAATGTATATGTACACTCAAAGAAAAGTTGCGGGCTAAAAACAAGCTGTGTCGTACTTGAATTAAGAATTACAGAAATTAATGAAAAATAAATGAAATTTAAGTTTCCCCAATTTTGAATCAAGAATAGTATTCTTAAAACAAGATAAAAAACTGAAAAAATCTTGGTTTAAGAATGAAATTCCTAATTTAAGACCACCAGAGCCAAATGTTTAGCAGAAAATATATAATTTTCAATAGTTGTTGATTTTTGTGTGAAAAAGATTAATAAAACAAAAAAAGCAATTTAGCTATTCCCCACTGGGATTGTGAATGGAGCCTCTCTTGGACATGTTTGCTTGGAAAGGTAAGAGTTATCGCGTTGATGAGAATTTAGCTTATGTTTTAATATGGCTTTTACTAGTTTGAAATAGATGAAGGATTATATCAAATGTGGAGCAGTGGTCAAACAAGTAAAGTGGGAATGTACATATGAGATGCGAAAACAAAACTTGTATAATTTGGAAGCCGTTGACTTTTTTAAATCGTGGCCAAAATTGTTGGATTCCAGACCATCGGTGTTGGTAAGAAACGGTTCAAAATAGTTTGGTATAGGGATACTACCACTCAAATTGGGTGGTGAAAATGTGTGTTGGTAGTGGAAGTATTGAATGGGCTTTTTAATCGTTAAAAAGATTACGGAAAAATGTATACACTTTTCTAAAATGAGTTCGGTATAAGATATGTATATGTATGTAGATATTTCTTATTTATAAATATGTATGTAAAGACTGAATTATATATAGTGATAATAAGAATTGCATCTCCATATACATGTACATATAACTAATCCATTAAAAAAAATATCAAAATACAATGCAAAGAAATAAAAAAAATGTTCTTTCTTATTTTTGTTAGGTGGGTTAAATGATTTCGAATTTTGAATTTCGAAAAAAAGGAAAGCAAGTATAGGTATTCTTAAAATAAAGTTGAACATTCTGAAAATTAGAATGTACTTTCTCAAATCAATCATCAGCAATGCTTAAAATAAATTTATTCAAACCTGAAAGTTCTTAATATAAGCTTTTTCTTCTCAAAAATGCCGTTCTAAAAATAAGAATATATTCTTGATTTTGGCATTTTCAAGCTTAACAGACTTTCATAACGTTTTCGGCTTGATTCAAGCCCGCTATACTTAAATTTAGCTTGCTTTTTCTCTTAGTGTACGTATTTACCTTGGCTTAAACTTAAGAAGCTCATTCGAAACCTGTAATATAAGCTCTGTTTTTATTTAAGCGCATATACATCTGCGCTTAAATTTTGTATGGATTTCTTAGCGCACAGGGCTATAGTTTCAACTAATAGAGATATGATAGCAACCATCAACTGATTGTCTATTGGAAAAAAGTCGTCAATCAGCCAAAAGAAAATTCTGCGCATCGTATAATTACCTACATGGGTGCGCTCATACGTTTTTGTCAAGTTTAGGTGCCTGACTGACGCATAATCCACCGCCCGCGGAATGACTGACGGTTGGTTTTAGTTTCTTATTATCATAAATATTATATATACAAAAGCTCAGCCTTTATAAAATTGCTTGAAATTGGCACTTTTTTGTCATGTTAAGGTGCCTGACTGACGCATAATCCACCGCCCGCGGAATGACTGACGGTTGTTTTTAGTTTCTTATTAACATAAATATTATATATACAAAAGCTCAGCCTTTATAAAATTGCTTGAGAAAGTGTTTTTTTTTACGACTTCCGCAGCCTCCCACCCGCGCACCCACCGCTACCAGACTGACTGACGGTCGGTTTCGTAATTGGGAACGTGACTACAACACACAGTTTTAAACTCAGCCTTTATAAAATTGATCGAAAAAAAAGCCGCTGCCTCTTGGGCTATAATATATATATGTATTAGTCAAATATTGAGGCATTTATTAAGATGTCCCCACGCGTGTGTACAAATGCAAATGCTTGTGAAAACATTGGTAAAATAATAAATGTGTGAGTTAATTAATTTAAAACAAGTAAGGAAGCCTAAGTTCGAGTGGAATCGGACATTAGATACTCAGCTGTATGTGTTCATTGTTTGTTTGCGTTTGATGGAAACACGGCGTATTTCATATAAAGCGAGTGCCACATAAAGTGGGCGTATCCACGCCCATTTTCAACGTTTTTATCAGTCATCCAACTAAGCATATGAATATTATTCTTTGTGCAAAATTTCATTCCTTTTTGACTTCTAGTTACAAAGATGTCACGTTACAAATTCCCAAAGGGTGTTCCAGAAATATCTTTGTTAAAAAGTAGGCGTGGTCATAAACCGATTTCAATAAATTTTTGCGTGTCCATTAACACAAGTTATAGAAGTGTATAAACCAAGTTTCGTCATAATATCTCAATTATTTGTCAAGTTATAGGCTAAGAAATCTCGTATATCCCTTTGTCTAAAAAGAGGCGGTGCCACGCCCATTTTCCAAAATTTTTCTATTTCTTGTTTCCGGTCTATTGTGGAACTCATGCCACAAAATTTCAATGAATTATCTTTATATTTGCAAAGATATCGCATAAAATGTTTTTATTAGGTCACTATAGTTCCCATATATAAAAGTGGGCGTGGTCGTCAACCGATTTCGTTAAAATTTTGAACATGTATTACCACAAGTAATAAAATTATACACACCAAGTTTCGTCATTATATATAAATTATTTGTCGAGTTATGGGCTCAGAAATCTCGTATATTCCTGCTTCTAAACAGAGGCGGTGCCACGCCCATTTTCCAAAATTTTTGTGTTTTTCGTTTTATATCCTAAGTTGGACTCCTGCCATAAAATTTCAATGATATATCTTTATATTTGACAGAGACATCGCTTAAAATGTTTCTATTAGGTCACTTTATAATACCCATATATAAAAGTAGGCGTGGTCGTCAACCGATTTTTGTAACTTTTCGTCCACACATTTGCCTAAGTAAATGTATCACGCGTACAAAATATCATCGATATATCTTTAACGGTTTCTGAGTTATGGCTTATAAAACTTTCAATATTTGCCCCTTAATAAGTGGGCGTGGCACCGCCCATTTTCCCAAAATTTTTGTGGTTTTTGTTTTATGTCCGTAGTTGGACTCCTGCCACAAAATTTCAGTGATAGATCTTTATATTTGACAGAGATATCGCTTAAAATGTTTTTATTAGGCCCCTATATAGTTCCCATATATAAAAGTGGGCGTGGCCGTCAACCGATTTTGACAATTTTCCGTCGAAACATTTGCCTAAGTAAGTAAATCACGCATACCAAATTTCATCGATATATCTTTATTTTTAGTTTCTGAGTTATGACATATAAAGCTTTCAATGTTTGACCCTTAATAAGGGGGCGTGGCACCGCCCACTTTCCAAAATTTCATCAAATTTCTTCTTAAGGACCTGAGCTCAACACGTGGGTAAAATTTCATCACTCTAGCTATAATAGTGACTGAGATACCAAATTTCCGATTTTTTCTATATAGGAAAAGTGGGCGTGGTCATGGTCCGATTTCGCCCATTTTCAATACCAACCGTCCCAGTCTCGATACCAACTTGCATTCCAAATTTCATCAAAATATCTCAATTTTTGCGCGAGTTAGAGTGCGTACGGACGGACGGACGGACATGGCTCAATCGATTTCTCTTTTCATCCTGATCATTTTGATATATATAAGTCTATATCTATCTCGATTATTTCATTCTGTTACAATCCACCGTTATGAAATCAAAACTATAATACTCTGTGTACTAGTACAGCTGAGTATAAAAAGTGGTTTAGTTCGAGTAATTTATTATCCATTTTATGTGAAAATTGATTCAAAACCAATTCCGGATATCTATTTATCAAATATAAGAAAAATATTTGACTTTAAAACTCTCACAAGTTTTCTCACAAATAAACTACACAAAACTACAAGTCGTCAAATCTCTGACGTTGACGGCAACAGCTGTTTGTTCGATCGCAAATGTTGTTAAGGAAATAGCTAACGAATATCAAAGGCAGGGACTTGTAACAAAACTCGTAACGAAACGAAACTCTCGTTTCTGGCGTTTCTGTTCCAAGAAACATTAAAGGATAGAAACTAAATTCGAAAACAAAAGATTGTAACGTTTCAATAAGTAACAAAACCTGTAACGAAACTAAATTAATTTTGTTCCTTGTAACAGAAACAGAAACAAAATTCCTTTGTAACAAAAGTCGTAACAAAACTACGAAACGTTTCCAGCAGAAACAAAACCTGTAACGAAACTAAATTAATTTTGTTCCTTGTAACAAAATCCGTAACGAAACTAAATTAATTTCGTTTCTCAGTATCAGAAACAAAATTAATTTTGTTCCTTGCAACAAAAACAAAACCAGAAACGAAATTAATTTTGTTTCTCAGTGGCAAAACTATAAAAATTATAAGACTATTTGCCGTACATTAGGATGGACTTATTATTTTTAGGTATATAATATATATATGTATACCATATATATGTATGAAAAGTTTTGGGCAGGGCTTCTACAGGGAGCCCTATTCTTTATGATTCCTAGGTCGGGTCGCGAGATATGGGTCAAAACGAGGACCCGGATGATCTTGTGTGTTTCTGAGTAATATTGGTATCTAATGAAAGGTTTTGAACTGGCCTTCTACAATATTGGTATCAAATGAAAGATGTTGAGCGGGGCTTTCGTATAGAGCTCTAATCTAGACCGGGTCTCCACATATGGGTCAAAATGAGGACCCGGATCATCCTTGAATATTTCTGAGCAATGTTGGTATCAAATGAAAGGTTTTGAGCAGGACTTCTACATGGAGCCCCGAGATATGGGTCAAACGTGGATCCGAGTGATCTTGCATGTTTCTGAGCAAAACAAAACAAAACAAATCAAAATCAGAAATCAAAAATCAAAAATTAAAAATCAAAAACCAAACACCAAAACAAACAAAACAAACAAAAACAACAAAATGTAGCAGTGACAATGGCAACAAAAAATTATAAAAACGATAGTCGCATTTTAATCGATAGAAAACCAGTGAAAAAAGGAATAAGGGAAAGGGAATAAAAGTCCTATTTCGAAACTGATTACACATCAATGTTCATGAGTACACCTTACTCACGTTTCTTTTTTTTTAACTCAACTGGAGTGACGAAAATATGTCAAAATTTACTAAGGCGAAATTAAAAAAAAACCCTTATAATTTGCTTTATTAACTAATACCTATTAGAAACTTGTTTCGGACTATAATTGGCTGCGAGAAATGATAGATTGACAGAAATGTAATAAAGCTTGATTAATTAAGCAAATACAAATTTTTTAACTTCACTTAAGATATTTTTGGATTTGAACAGAGGTCGAGTTAAGTTCTTTTAGTTGGTTCCGTGGTAGATGTAGATTAGAAGGTAGAGGTAAGTGTGGAAGTAGATGTAGACATGCAAAAGCTGTGAAATTTCAAATTATATAAACATTTCCAAATGCCAAAGAATTTTCACTCGCATAGGGCGAGCTTCGTTTGTTATTTATTATAGCCAATTTTTGTTACCAATAGTGTAATAAATTTAATATGATACTGAGTAAAAGTCAACCTTGAGCGTATTTGAATAAATGTCCCTTACGATACATTTAAAAAATATAAGTGTCTTATTCCATACTTTAGTTGGTTGCCACAGACATACATATATATGTATGTATATTATATACCTAAAAATAACAAGTCCATCCTAATGTTCTGCAAATATAGTTTTTCTACTGAGAAACAAAATTAATTTTGTTTCTGGTTTTGTTTTTGTTGCAAGGAACAAAATTAATTTTGTTTCTGGTTTTGTTTTTGTTGCAAGGAACAAAATCAATTTTGTTTCTGATACTGAGAAACAAAATTAATTTACTTTCGTTACGGATTTTGTTACAAGGAACAAAATTAATTTAGTTTCGTTACAGGTTTTGTTTCTGCTGGAAACGTTTCGGAGTTTTGTTACGACTTTTGTTTTACAAAGGAGTTTTGTTTCTGTTTAAGTTTCGTTACTTAGCTGTGTAACAGAAACCGAAACCGAAACACGTTACAAGTCCCTGATCAAAGGTCACTGTTGAATATGAGCTCGCTCATATTTCGTCTACATTCTTTAAAACACGCTAATTCACCTGTGCACTGATCCGCGTTGAACAAACTATGCTTAAGCTGCAATTATGTGCATATGAAGAAGTGACTGCAGCTACAAAGCGTGAGAATTTACAATTCCGGCATCAGCCATAACATCTTCTTACTCTACATTCCTTGGTCTAATTACACAAAATGTGGGAACATCGTTTTGCCTAATAAGCATTCTGTGTTTAGTTCTAAATATGTAGGTATATGCATAGGTATATGCATATCTGTATGTATTGTCCAAATGATATTTATGAACATATGTATGTGTGATGTGAATTGTACGTTTACTTGTATAAGTGCACGTTTGATTTGTATAAAAGGCAAACATCTTTGCAATAAATAAAGTATTCAGTTGCAAACATCAAGCTAAACGCTTCATCTAAACATCTGGTGACCCCAAAGTAAAGAAACACGCCGAAGAAACATGACGAAGTTCGAGGATTTAATTCAGCAACAATTGGGAACTGGAGAAAACATCCAGACCATTATAAGAAATTACAAAAAAGATCCTCAAGCAAGGAAAACAGCCGCCTACTACGAAGAGCGCTTAAGGAGGTTGGAGAGCGAGTGGTCAACATTCGAAACCACAGATAACAAAATTTGTCTACTCGAAGACGCTCCAACCGACCACGATTACTTCACAAAGGACTATTATGGGTCTATAATTAATGTCGTCAAGGAATACCGACAGTTGTTCGAGTCGGTATTGCTTCAAGCGGCTCAAAACCAACAAAGGGAACAAATTACTGCGACAGCTAGCGGACTAGGGAACACAGTTTCGAACAATCAGCAGCCCAAGCCGGATTCAGAAACAGACAGTTTCATAAAGCTAGTTCGTAGACAGAACATAGTGATCGCTTCGTTGCGGCGAGCATTAATGGACCACCGTTCACCAAGATGTGAGCCCGTAATAAATAAATTATGGAGTACCATCGAGGACATTCACTTCAAATTGTATGAAATATTCGACGGTCCCACTGAGCGGGGTTACGATCTCATTCAATTTATTACACTGGAGGAAATGGTTCGAAACGCCCTGCAGGAATCATGCAATAGCAACGTAACGGCAAACCCAATAGCGTTCAAACCACAATCAATCACATTGCCAAAAATAACAATACAAAAATTCGGCAGGAATGTTGTGACTTGTTCACACTGTTGGTAATAAGTCAACCTTTATCAAAGGTTCAAAAAATGTATTATTTCAAGACTCACGTGGTGGTGGAGGCTGGAAACTTGATTGATTTCACCTCAACTGAGGAAAATTTGGAAGCTGCGTGGCTTGTGCTTCTAGAAAGATACAACAATAAACGTTTGCTTGTTAGCAAATTAATCAACGAGCTTCTAGCAACAACTGGGGGGTACAACGGTGGATAACATCAAAAAGCTGCATGATAACACAAAGGATTGTTTATTGGCATTACAAAATTTGCAGATAGACACTTCCACCTGGGACCCTTTGCTGCTTCATCTACTCCTGAAGAAACTAGATCAACCAACGAGGCTACGATATGAGCAATCATTAGAAAAGCCGCGAGAGGTACAAACTATTAAATTATTCCTCCAATTCCTGGAAAAACATTTCCAATCTATGGAAGTAATGGGCGCCAAAACTCCACACCATGCCGCAAAGGTCTGCACTTCAGTCACATCAAAACCAAAAAGCAGTGACACTTGCAGCATGTACAAAAAGAGAAAACACCAATTGTTTTCCTGCAGGGACTTTCTGCAACAATCTTCATCGGCCCGATTTCAATTTATGCAAAAACAAAAATATTGCCACAATTGCCTTAGACCTGGACATGCAGCCAAAACCTGCGCATCAAGATGCTGTCTTAAGTGCAACAAAAAACACAATACGTTGCTACATTTTGGGGAGACAATCAAAGACGACCCACCAACATCTGCAAGTAATTCAACAGAAGGCCATGGACCAAAAACCACACAAAAGCATACAAAACAAGAAGCAGCTTCACTGGCAACCGCCAAACAATCAACATCAAAGGCCTATGTACTGCTCAGCACAGCCATGGTGAAAATAAAGGGAAATGGAAGGGAAATACATTGCCGGGCAATTCTGGATTCAGGCTCACAAGTAAATTTTGTTACGGAACGGCTGATAAAGCGACTGGGAATCTCGACGAAACCTTCATTCATCTCTATCAACGACATTGGAAGAATATAAAAGACTGGGCCACATGACGCAAGTGAATATTGACTGCATCAATGCACCCAGGTATTTCATTCCCCACCATTGTATCGTCAGACCCGAAAGCCGCACTACAAAATTACGTGTGGTATTCGACGCATCTGCCAAACATCGTCAGGACTTTCCTTAAACGACCTTATGTACACTGGACCCACAGTTCAGAGCGATCTGTTTGCTATTTCACTTCGTTTCCGTCTACCCAGGTACGTTTTCACCACAGATGTAGAAAAGATGTATCGACAGATTTTCGTGCATCCGGAGGATAGAAGGTTCCAACTCATCATTTGGCGACAAGATTCGAGTATGCCAATAACACATTATCAGCTAAATACAGTTACTTATGGAACAAGATCTGCTCCATACTTGACAACAAAATGTTTGCAGTCATTCGCGAAGGAAAATCTGACACTATATCCTCTTGGTGGTCAATTTCTTCAGGACAATTTTTATGTGGATGACGGAATCGGTGGGTCAGACAGCCTAACCACAGCAATAGAAATCCAACAGCAACTGATTAATATTTTGAACCAACGGTGCTTTAATCTACAAAAATGGTGTGCCAATCATCAAAACTTACTACAATATCGGCATGGATGAAAACGAAGTCGACGCACACTGGGGCCGAGCGTGCTCAAAATTCAGTTTTTAAATAATGAGTTTTTCAAAAAAATAAAAACACAGTATTGTTCCCTATAAAATTCTACACTTTTGGTCCGATTTTCAGCTTTCTATCTTTTTTCAGTTTTGAGTTATCCATACACAAACATGGCAAATTTTCCAAAAAATAATTTTTTATCAAAGTGAGAAATTTTAATGTGTATTTGAAATAGTTGATGTAAGAGAAGGATATAAAATTTTATTATTCTGCTTTTTCCATAACATTAAGTGAAGCTTATATAATCGATGTTTTTTTTTGGAACTAGATGTTTTAAAAAATTAATTTTTAGTATAAAACTAAACGTACCTCTTTTTTTTTAAATATTTTTTTTTCAAAATGGATTTTTTTTAATTTGCGCAAAAACGTAGCAAATGTAAAAATGCAGCAGTAAAATATGGTCCTTTGTGACAAAGAATCCGATTTCAGAACCAAAAGTAAAGTGCGCATTTAAAAAAAAGTGAGTTTAAAAATTGCATTCCAATTTTAGTTAAAAAAAACACCTATATCTGGTTGAATTTGATTCTGTTCTATTTTAAATTTAGTTGATCCATTATTTACTGGTTACTTTAATTACAAATTGTGGTTAAGGTTACTTGTCAAGCCAGTTTTCTTTAATTTAGACTTGTAAGTTGGATTATAATATGAGTTCTTTGAAGCACAAGTTGTGTTACTCCAATTTTATTTTTTTTTATGTTAGGCATAAAAATGTGTGGGGAAATACGTGTTCTGCTTAAAACGCTAACGTTGAAACTCCTAATTCTCATATAAACATACTTGTGACAACATAAAACTTTTAATATCTCGCAACAAAAAATTGGAGAAAACCATTTTTGTATACATACATATATACATATTTCATCAATGGGTTAATAAATAGCCGCTAATGGGTTAATATAATACAAATTGGCTATTTTTGTACAGACATACTAATATAATAATAATATAAAACAATGGCGCTATTATAACTCTGACGAGTTTTATGGCCGAGCTTCTGTCCCAATTCGAGGTGTGCTCCTTTTTATTCGTACCAATTAGGTGGACCTAGAGTTTTATGCCGGCTCCGAACGGCGAATGCATTTTTTTGAGATGCTTTTTCATGGCAGAAATACTCTCGGAGGGTATGTCGTCCACTGCCGAGAGGTGATCGCTGCTCTTAAAAAACCCAATAATTGGATTTTTACTAATTAGAAAAATATTTTTGGTGTTTGCTCGGACTGGGGTTTGAACCCGAGACCTCTGGCATAGCAGGCGAGCACTCTACCCACTGCACCACTGCGTCCACCATACCACAGACATACCAATTGTGATTTAAATAATTTATTTACAGATCTTAAAAAAACTGGTCACCAATAGGTTAATTCATGACCGTTAATGGGTTAAGATTCCAAAGATTACTGGTTTTAGTGTAGATAAAACTAATATGATTTAAATATTTTGATCTAAGAATTAAGTGAAAAAATTTGGTTAAAAATGGGTTATGCGTGGTCGTTAAGGGGTTAAAATTCTTGGGATTTACTATTTTAGTATCGATATACCGATTCTGATTCAAGACAATTAAACTCGAAACTAAAATAAAAAACATAGGTCACCAACGGGTTAACTCATGGCCGTCAATGGGTTAAGATGCTATAGATTAACAGCTTTAGTGCAGATAAAGCGATTCTGATGTAAAAAAGTTGATTTCAGAATTTTGAGCGTCCTCATATATATAAGTGGCCCCAGTGTGCGACGTAGACTTTGACAATAACGTGAATCAAACCATTAAAACCTTGAGATTAACATCCCTGCAAGAACTGTGCAGGTAATTTGACCGGCCGGCATGACCAAACGTTTTGGGATATTTCCTATCACATTCTTAAGGGCATCGGGAACTTTTATGACCGTTTCATTCATCACGTTCCCGTATGTGTATTTTCAAATTCTATTTTATCCATATCTATCTCATTGGTTTTCAACTTGGCTAGAAACACATACGAGTGCAAATGTGTTGGTAATATTATATTTTTGTAATAGTGTTAGTACTTTCGGTCACATAATTCTAGCAGGGATGGATGCCCAAAGTTAATCAATTTTACGTAAATGTATGTTTGGAAAATGGCATTCTGACAACCAAACGTTCAGTAGGCGCCGACCTAGCTAGGCTCTTCGATCCTTTGGGCATACTGGCACGGGTGGTAGTAATGGCGAAAATGTTTGTTCAAGACCTTTGGAAGCTAAAACTCACATGGGACGAAGCGCTCCCCGACCAATTACATGAAAAGTGGACGGCATTCAGAACAGATTTGGAAAAGTAGAACAATATGAAGATATCACGCCTCGTATTTGAAGGGCACATCCCAGCAAGTGCACAAATTCTTGTGTTTGTAGATGCATCTGGAAAGGCATATGGTACTGTGATTTACCTCAGATCGGAACTGGACGATGGACACGTAATGGTACGCCTACTGTGTGCAAAATCGCGTGTTGCACCTTTGAAGCGGCAAACTCTTCCCCGTCTGGAACTGTGTGCAGCAATACTGGGATCCCAACTAAGTGCAAGAATCAAGGCAAACCTCAAACTGGATGTCCTTACTTACTACAGGACAGATTCGCAGATAGTGTTGGCGTGGATCAACTCATCTTCAGCATCTTACCAAACTTTTGTAGCAAATCGAATAGCGGTTATTCACGAACACACCATCCCTGAACAATGGCGGCACATTGGTTCAAAGGAAAACCCAGCTGATATTGTTTCGCGAGGATTGTGGTTCTACCTAAAGCCTAAAATCTTGCTAAGGCAAGAAGCATACTGGCCTCCAAAACATTCCAAGGCGTTGTCACTAATGGACCATAGTGTTAATCTGGAACTGAATAGGGTAACATCGGTACCGCTTACAACAAATGACATTGAAGAAAACATTCTTCATGGCATCCGACATAATGGCTCGTTCAAAACCCTACAAAGAACTTTAGGTTATATGTTAAGATTTATTAACAAATCGCGGAAAAAATCATCACAATCTGAGATTACACTGAATGTACATGAACTTAACAATGCGCTTGTGAAAAATTCAACGAATTTCACAATAACAGTTCTTTCCGGCTACATGAATCAACACTCACGTATGACACCAAACATCCAATGCTACTTCCATACAACAATCTTATTACAGAGCTATTGATACAAATGATTCATAAAGAAAATCGTCACTGTGGACCTCAAGCCTTGTTGGCTCACACAAGACAAAAATTCTGGGCAATAAAGGGAAGGATATTAACACGATCAGTCGTGCTTAACTGTGTAAGATGCACCAAGGCCAAACCCAGGTTGCTGACTCAAATCATGGGCAACCTTCCTTTTACAAGAGTAACTCAAGCAAGACCGTTCATTAACTCAGGTGTTGACTTCTGTGGACCATTTTGGGTGCACTTCAAGATAAGAGGGAAAAGGCCACAAAAGGCATATATAGCCGTATTTTGCTGTTTTGCAACAAAGGCAATACATTTAGAGCTGGTTAGCGTCCTTACCACTGATGCTTTCATTGGTGCATTAAAGCGATTTATGAGCTGAAGAGGACATTGCCAAAAATTATATTGCGACAACGCCACAAATTTTGTAGGCGCCAGAAACCAATTATCTATCTATGCAAATTCTTCAAGGGAATCACGTTTGAAGCAATGCGCCGCAAAGGGAATAGAATTTCATTTCATTCCCCCAAGGACTCCACATTTTGGTGGCTTATGAGAAGCAGCGGTAAAATCAGCCAAACACATACTAATAAGAAATGTTTCTACAGCATCTCTCACTTATAAAGAAATGGAAACAGTGATCATTGAGATAGAAGGAATTCTTAATTCTAGGCCAATCAGCCCAATGTCAGATAATCCGAATGATTTAGCAGCGCTAACTCCTTGCCATTTTCTCATAGGAGAGCCAATAAATGCACAAATTGATGTAAATTGCAGGCCACAGAAAGTCAGTCTACTAACAAGATGAAAGCTGGTTTCTCAACTTAAACAAGAGTTCTGGAAGCGATGGTCTCGCGAATATTTATCGGAACTCCAACTTAGAAATAAATGGAGGGTCAAGCAGAACAACATCAACATTGGTGATATGGTGATAATTAAGGAAAACAATACTCCGGTACTTCATTGGCCGTTGGGAAGAATCATCAACGTTTTTAAGGGAAATGATGGTATTGTGCGAGTAGCGGAGGTAAAGACGGCAACTGGCACATGCAAGAGGCCAATTCATCGGCTGGCACTACTACCAGTAAATGAAGAGAGTGCGGCAGAGCCAAAAAATCAATCAACAACAACACCATCCGAAAAAGACAAAGTTCCAGTAAAACGAGAGGGTCCTGCATTTCATCATCAATTTACACCAAAAATATTTTTTCGAAATAAGTGTATATAGGGTCGAAAAAAAATGTTGTAAAAGTCCGGCCCTAAATTTGAAGCTTATGTTGAGAGGGTTAAGGGACACAAAAAAAAAGTTTTTTTAACCCCGCGAAACACCGCCGAAATGGTTTTTTTCTTGTAACTTTGTTATTTAACATCCGATTTTTAAAATTGATACGTCATTATTTTCGTATTTCGAAGCTCTATATTTTCTTCTAATGTCCTTTTGCACTCTGAAGTCAAATAACAAAGTTACAATGAAAAAAACTATTTCGTCGGTATTTCGCGCGATCAGAAAAAAAATAAAAATTTTTTCTTTAATCCTCTCAATATAAGCTTCAAATTTAGGGTCGGACTTTTACAACTTTACATA
This sequence comes from Urophora cardui, assembly GCA_960531455.1. Classification (NCBI taxonomy): domain Eukaryota; kingdom Metazoa; phylum Arthropoda; class Insecta; order Diptera; family Tephritidae; genus Urophora; species Urophora cardui. The sequence continues at coordinate 51,214,336 of OY482671.1, read as the reverse complement.
TACTGAATTGCTTAAAAAAATTAGTTAAATAATAGCTACGTTAAATAACTTCTTTGTGACGTAACTTCTTTGTTTATTAATTTAGTAAAACCGTTTCAAGGCAACATTGTCATGAATTGTTGTGAAGCACTTTCATTTGGCAATACAAAGAGGATAATTCATGGACATACAAATAAGTTAGCTGACCCAAATATGTGAAAATGACTTCAGAGCTCAAAAGGACATTAGAAGGAAGTGTAGAGCTTCAAAATACGAAACTAATGACGTATCAATTTTAAAAATCGGATGATAAATAACAAAGTTACAAGAAAAAAACAACTTCGGCGGGGTCAAAAAAAATTTTCCCTTAACCCTCTCAACATAAGCTTCAAATTTAGGTGCGGACTTTTACAACATTTTTTTTGGACCCTATCTAGTGTAGGTACATTAAGCCGTATCACGAAAATAAAGTTTGCGTGTGTCAGTTTTATTTGAACACTTATGTCGAAAATACATTTTTGGTGTAAATTTTTTTTTAGGCCCGCGTTAAAAACAGCTTAATCGCGTTTTTTGTCATAACTTTCTTATTTGATGTCGGATCTCTATGATCGTAATGTCGCTGAAAAGGTCTCGCTCAGCACTATATTTGGCCCATAAAAAGTTTCGACCTCAAAGGTTGTTTTGAGTTTTACCTTTAAAAATTTTAGAGTTACTATCCCTAGATTTTTTCTATTTTTCTCACTAGCACAAAGCTCTCAAAAATCCATGAGAACCCCGCTAAAAAAGTTGTAGCCTTTATTCACAAACAAAAAAGTTATACCGTTTTAAAATCAGGGAACCTGTGTTTTTTTTTTCAAAAATTGCGCAAGTTCTTATTTATATGAGTCAGTAACGCCATACAGTATGAGTTTTTGATTAAAAATTATTCTAAGTCCTCGCTTGACTTGAGTATGCTGTACCGCGATAGAACAGCTTCCAATACTGGACACATGATATGCAAAAAATTACTGATGATTGGACTATTCGTCTTGATCAACGTTATTTATATTGAATGATAACGGCTGTAGTGAAGATTTAGCAAGTATTCAAGTGGGACCTCTAAGCACAGCGCGATGGCTTACAACGGCTTCACGATTTCTACATCCGTGCGTATCGTAAAATCATCCAAGTTGTTTAAAAAAGCTGCTAGAGTTCGTTGTAAAATTATACGCGCCTAAAGAGACAACGGAAGTCTAAATGAGTTATCAACACTTGCGCTGGATGCGTCGTCTTCCCCTAGAAATCCAGTTAATTATTCAGCCTACAATTGAAAACAACGCACTTTACTTTAATCCCGAAAACATCTTCTTATCTATGATAACCGGGACCGAAAATGACGATGTCCTCCAAATTTTGAGATATTTATGAAAGAAGTTTCAGAGCTCTGAAAGTGAATTTTTCGTCGCTTATATTACCTTGCTTACACTCAAAAAAAAAATTACTCAGATTATGGAAAAATGGGAATGATTCGGCGCTAAAGACATATTTTCATTGTTTTGAATACAATTTTCTTTAAAACGTGGTTTTTATTCCTTGATTTAAAGAAAATTGTACATCAAAACAATGAAAATATGTCTAGCGCCGAACCATTCCCATTTTTCCATAATCTGAGTAAGTTGTTTTTCAGTGCAGATTTCGAACGTTTAAAACAAATTGGAATTTATGTGCAGGGTATTCTCTTCCCTCTCATATGCATTTTAAATACATATATGTACGTATATAGTATAAACGATATTAGAAGCAGTTTTTTCCCCTTTTCTTTATTTTTATTACCTGAACAATAGTTACTCATACGCCCCCCATCGCATCGCTTTGTGTGTGAAAACTGAAAATTCTTTCTTAAATATCTCGAAATTGGGAGCTAATCCTGATTTTCTACAAACGCCATCGTAATATCGAGCCAAAAATTAAGCTGACGTGTTTCGCCGCTTCTCTGTGGTATTTTTGGCTCCCTACTGTGTAATGTATCTATATATATAAAAATCTCATGTAACATTCTTTGTGCGGGATAAACTTTGAAACTACTGAACCAATTTTGATAATATTTGGTAATAACATGTAATTGTGCTCCGATTGAGTAGTCAAATAGTTTTTATTTAAATTTTTGGTCAAACAGCGTAAATTTATGTAAAAATGTGTAAAAAACCAACCAAAATTAGCTTTATACGGCCATAAATCAAAACCGGATCAACCGATTTAAATATTTCTTCTTGGAAATGAAACTTTGAACCTTTTACTAAAGTTCTGCATTCAAAAAATGAATAAATTCTCTTTTTAAATAACAAAAATGTTATAAAAAATAGTATTAATTTTTGAGAAAAGAGTCATGCGCATGGTTGGTCGCCACAAGCAATCGGTAAAGCAGAAGACAAAACAGCGAGAACAACACATACCTACGTACATATTTAGATAAGCAAAGAAATGACACGAAGATACATACATATGTATATACGACCAAAAGTAAAGCAATTCGTATAAATGATACAAACGGATTCGATTCGTTTTGCGTGCAAATGGTAGGTTCGATTAATGCCTGATTTTCACTAGGTCATATATGACGTCAAATATTGTCAAACAAATGAAAACGGGTTGGCATATTGTGTCAAATGCGTTTGCAGTCAGTTTTGACCACTCGCTGTCATATAAAATGACAGCCATATGAAAACACTCAAATTGTAGTTTGCCATCGCATTGGGCAACATTTGACACACAAAATTCATTTGCCAGCGTGTTGGCAAACTTGTTTCGTTTGTCGAGCTCACAGCTGAATCGCAGGGCCCCGGAGCGTGTCAAGGAGCGAAGAGATAAGGAGCTATGGCTTTTTCACGGAGTGGAGCTGGAGCTCAAATTATAGGTAGAAGCTGGAAGTGGAGTTAAAAATCACCAGCTATTTACATATCTATATCTGTGGCCACAAGCAATAACCGCTTAAGTCGACTTAGGAAGATTTTGAGTTACATATACTTCATTATTCTCCTTTTAAAACTCTATATTTCTGTAAAAACCCCATTCTTCTAACTTAATTCAATAAAAAGATATAAATAAAAAACATATACGCTTAACTTACAATAGAGGTATATTAAACTTGCTATATCAGCCAAAGTAGATGTATATACTTAATGAAATTTCTGCATGACATTTTGTTTTATTTACAAAATTTGATCGTAACATTGTAAATGGCTCACTGATTTTGCGTCCATGGTTTTTAATCGATTTTTTTGATTTGTTAAGAAACGCCTTCGAATAAAAATATAAAAATAAGATTTTCTTTGCAATGCCACAAGCACTCAGATATAAAAAATTTTATATGTACATATGTGCCTATGATTTATATTTTATGTGCAGAGTAAAGGCACTTTGTATAGGAGCTCGAGCACTGCCGTAAGAAATCGAAATATACAATAACAAATGTGTAATGAAAAAAAATTCAAAATATGAAAGCACTATAAAAAATTTGTATTCAAAAAATGTTCATATAAAAATAAATAAAAATTTGTATGTATGTGATACTACCATTCGAAAATAAATTATAAAATAATAGTGGTCTTCATCTAAAGTGATAAACTAATAAATTTTTAAAGTTTATCAGTTTATCCGCATTTTTACATGAAACTACCTTGGTAAATAATTGTTTAAACTCTTGTCAGTGTCAATTTGATTAATAAATAAAAAAGCCCAATAAAATAAACAAAAAAATGCCGAAGAAAACCACAATTTCTTCTTTTAAATTGAAAAAGTAAAACTGACAATGTGTCAGACTTGAGTTTTACCGAAAATTATAAATTTACGCAACAAAATCGTTCGGTAAAGTGATAAACTTTGCTTAAATATATTTTCATACAAATTTTGACAGATAATTTATCACAATTAATATTTTATCACTCTACCGCATTTACCAGCAGTTTACCACTTTAGATGAAGACCCTTAATATTTTATTGGAATTCATAAAAAAATTTAAATGAGCAAAAAATTTTTCAGTGCATATACAAATTTTGTAGATGTATTGAGCTTTGTACTTACAATACGAGAGCGTTGAGCAGGCCTGCTATAGAGAATAAAGATATGTAGGTTTAAAATCGAAGATGGTTTTAAAGCGATCCTAGGATATGCCAAATAGTATCGAGTTTACCTTTATCGCAGGTAAGCGTTGAGCGTCTCTTTTTATCATTAAAAATTGTCGTATCTGATTTAAAACAGTCTTGAAGCGGAGCCAATATATAAAAAAACGGAGCGAGAACGGAGCCCTATGCAAAAAAAAACGGATGGGAGCTAATGCCTATATGACACTACGTTTTTTTCTTGTTTTTTTTTTTTTTTTGGTGTGGAAAACCCACCGAAAGTCAAAATGCAAAAACAATTCTTCTGTAGGTTGAAAAGAGACAAAAACTCCCTCAAAAACAATTTGATTGACATTAAACTCCAACTAAATGAAAATAATATTTATTTCAAAAATTAATTTTTTTGGAAATTTGAATTTAAATTACTGAAATAAAAGTTATGAAACTCAGATGGCAGAGTAGCTGTGTATTTCATGTTATAAAGAGAAGCCATTGCGCAGTATACTTTTTCTTCCGGACTTCTTCTTTCCCCTTACGGCCAAAGCAGAAACTTACAAGAAGCAAATTTAAAATTTGTATTTCCATATATTTCTTATTTTAAATATAATTTATTTTATAGTTGTCAAATTGAAACAATTGTCAGAAAAAACTGCCGAATGTGAAAAAAACCTACCGAAATACAAGGTGGTTCGTTTGTTTCTAACCGCTAGATGGTATTTTGTTGGTATTTCGTTTGGTTTTTTCAATATAGCTTGCTCGCTTGCGCCAACGCAAAACTGTTTTTGACCATCTCCTTCACTCAAAAAAACCGTGTAGAGTACCGGAAAAAAACGTGGTGTCATATGGGCATAAGAGCAGCAAAAAATTTTGGGAGCGGAGCAAACGAAATAATCCTTTGCACCGGGGCCCTGGTTTGTCGAGCGCACAGCTGATTGTGATTGTGCGAGTATTATAAATTTATTTATTTTGTTAATGGTATTTTAATTTAAGAAAATGGAAGAGTTAGTAAACGATTCCCAAGTTTTTGTGCAACCTAGAAATAAAACCACCACAGGAAAACCATGGGTGAGAAAACTGACCTTGCTGTCCGGCTGTCAAAAGCTTTTACCTCACATGTGACATCAGAGATGAAAACGGACTATCAATCATTTGACACCAAAATTTGACGGCAATCTTTGACTCACACTGCTCTATCGACTTCATGTCAGTTTTTGAAACCTAATGAAAACACATTTGACTCAAAATGACATATTGTCATCTAGGGCAGTGATTTGACGTCAGTGAATTTGTCCTAATGAAAACCAGGCTTAACATTAAAATTTTTTGGTTTGTTGAATTTCACTTTATTTTTCAATTTATTTACAATATCTGGAAAGATAAGTATTTTCCTAATATTATGAACAATCATTGTTCTTTTGCAACAGAAATGAAAATTGGAAAATTATTTTTAAAGGTTGACCTCAGATATGTATATACCTATTTTTATCTATTTACGTATATCTGTAACCGAATTTTTCATACCCAAAACCTCTGGAGTGGTCTGGCCTTAGATTCATACATATCTCTATCTACGTACATATCTATATATATAAAAATCTCATGTAACATTCTTTGTGCGGGATAAACTTTGAAACTACTATTTCTATTTACACCAAAGTATCGGTCCAAATTTGAATTTCTCGAGTAAATTTTAGGTTCCTTCCATAACCGAAAACTTAGGAATTGTTACAAAATGTTTGACTAGATATAATAGTATGTATAATACAATGCCGCTGAAATAGCTCTAACGAGCTGTAAGGACGAGCTTATCTAATGGTAACGTTATCAAAGCGATTCCATACGAATGGAATGGAATCGGACTCAAAATGCTAACACATTGTTATCACTTATTGAGGTGGAATAGAATACGAGAAAGGTGTTCAAAGGTCAAGTCTTCACTTTAGCGGTAAATTAAATTATGTTACCCCGCGGAATAAGGCCGTTAGAGGATTTCAAATATGTTCTGATATTTTGCCGTAAATAGAAACAGAACACAACAGCGACACCACAGTAAATTCATGAATTTTATCCTTGCGTGAGTCAAATCCTTTTTGATTTCATATAAAGAATCAATTTTATTTCTGATTTCGTTCTTCATCCAAATCCAGACAAATTTTATTTGTGATTTCATTTTCAGTCAAATCAAAGAATATCGTGTATTTCATTTTTTGAAAATAGAAACCTTTCCAGTAATAAAAAATATGTTTCATCAGGATGGCGAAGCAGATGACAAAATAAAAGTATCTTTTATTTTGAATATCAAATCACTAATAAGATGATGATGACTGTTGATAACTTAAAGCCAATGCGAAGCTTGGCCGGGAATGCTAGTCTATATATATAAAAATCTCATGTAACATTCTTTGTGCGGGGTAAACTTTTAAACTACTGAACCAATTTTGATAATATTTGGCAGTAACATGTAATTGTGCTCCGATTGAGTAGTCAAATAGTTTTTATTTAAATTTTTGGTCAAACAGCGTAAATTTATGTAAAAATGTGTAAAAAACCAACCAAAATTAGCTTTATACGGCCATAAATCAAAACCGGATCAACCGATTTAAATATTTCTTCTTGGAAATGAAACTTTGAACCTTTTACTAAAGTTCTGCATTCAAAAAATTAATAAATTCTCTTTTTAAATAACAAAAATATTATAAAGAGTAGCATCAATTTTTGAAAAGAGTCATGCGCATGGTTGGTCGCCACAAGCAATCGGTAAAGCAGAAGACAAAACAACGAGAACAATACATACCTACGTACATACATATGTACATAAGCAAAGAAATGACACGAAGATAGATACATCTATCTATATATATAAGGATGAAAGTTTGTTTGTTTGTTTGTTTGTATGTTTGTTCCCTATGGACGCCAAAACTACCGGGCCGATCAATTTCAAATTTTGACACAATGATCACCTGGTATTAGATTGAAATTATGACCACATTTAATTCTGGTATCTCAACCACTTCCCGAGATAGATATAGGCCAAAATATGGACCCAGATTCCTCCGAAATATTTTTCTACATTATTGGTATCAAATTAAAGATATCAATCAGAGCTTCAATAGAGAGTTCATTCCGTTCCAATTTTCCAGTCGGTTCTCCAGATAGAGACCAAAACGTGGACCCGGATGGCCCCAAATATTTTTTCGTAATATTGGTATCAAATTAAAGGTGCTGATCAGGGTATCCATATATATTTTACACTATACGGATATCTCAATCGGTTCCCGGGATTGAGGCCGAAACATGGACCTAAATAGCCCCCGAAATATTTTTGACCATTATTGGTATCAAATTAAAGGTATCAATCAGAGCTTCAATAGGGAGTTCATTCCATTCCAATTTTCCAGTCGGTTCTCTAGATAGAGACCAAAACGTGGACCCGGATGACCCCAAATATTTTTTCGTAATATTGGTATCAAATTAAAGGTGCTGATCAGGGTATCCATATATATTTTACACTATGCGGATATCTCAATCGGTTCCCGGGATTGAGGCCGAAACATGGACCACCCGGATGGCCCCCAATATTGGTATCAAATTAAAGGTGCTGATCAGGGTATCCATATATATTTTACACTATACGGATATCTAAATCGGTTCCCGGGATTGAGGCCGAAACATGGACCACCCGGATGGCCCCAAATAATTTTTCGCAATATTGGTATCAAATTAAAGGTGCTGATCAGGTTATCCATATATATTTTACATTATACGGATACCTCAATCGGTTCTCGGGATTGAGGCCAAAACATGGGCCTAAATAGCCCCCGAAATATTTTTGGGCATTCTTGGTATCAAATTTAAAGGTATCAATCAGAGCTTCAATAGAGAGTTCATTCCATTCCAATTTTCCAGTCGGTTATCCAAAATATATTAGTAATCATGATGTACACTGATATGTGCACCGGATGGCCATGGAAAGTTGTTGATAAGGAACGTGAGACGGGGAGAGAGAGAGAGAGAGTAGTATAAGAGGAGGAAGAGATAGGGGGAACGGGAAATGCTGACTGGTGTGGAGACCGATAGGGAAGGGAGTGGCATAGTGTGATTTGTCGCAGCGAAGTGTGACGGGTATTTGCTAGTATGTATATACGACCAAAAGTAAAGCAATTCGTTTAAGTGATACAAACGGATTCGATTCGTTTTGCGTGCAAATGCTAGGTTCGATTAACATTAAAATGTTTTGGTTTTTTGAATTTTAATATAATACACTGGCGCTATTATAACTCTGACGAGTTTTATGGCCGAGCTTCTCTCCCAGTTCGAAGTGTGCTCTTTTTGTTTTTCCTACTAATTGGGGGGACCTACAGTTTTATGCCGGCTCCGAACGGCGAATGCATTTTTTGTGAGAAGCTTTTTCATGGCAGAAATACTCTCGGAGGGTATGCCGCCCACTTCCTAATATTATGAACAATCATTTTTCTTTTACAACAGAAATGAAAATTGGAAAGTTATTTTTAAAGTTTGACCTCAGATATGTATATACCTATTTTTATCTATTTACGTATATCTGTAACCGAATTTTTCATACCCAAAACCTCAGGAGTGCTCTGGCCTTAGATTCATACATATCTCTATCTACGTACATCTATAATAATAATAATAATTCCCAACGGTTTACCCTCCATATCCCGCCCGACCGCCGCGAGGGGCGCAATCCGCATGACGCACGGATATATATTTTTTTAATTTTGCCAAGGTGTTGAGTGGCTGGAGTTTGTTAAACGTCGAGTTCTTATGCTGCTCAGCTACAGAATATAAATTCATCAGCTGATTACACATACTTAAGTTTATATATACACTTAGAAGCAATTACTTAGTTAACAATAAAATACATATTATCCTAAATTAGTAGAAGGAAACTATTTCTAGTAGACAAATTGTTATTTGTTAAGAATTGAAAGAAGAGTTTTCCTTATAATGGATAGAGAGTCAGAGATGTCAAAGTAGGTAGAGTATGAGAACTTTTGCATAGATATTGGAATGGCTCATTTAATTCAAAATTAGTTTCACATTGTTTTAAAAATATGGGCTGGTAATGTCTTGATGGACGGGCAGGAATGTTTAAACTTATTTCAGAAAGAAGAAATGGACTATTTATTGATCCCTTCAGCAGTTTCGTTACGAATATTACACCCAGAGTTTCCCTACGACTAGCTAAAGTTGGAAGGTTAATAAGCTTTAAGCGACTAGTGTACGAACGAAGATTGCAATGAGGGTTCCAATTCAAATTTCTTAATGCAAAAAGTAAAAATTGTTTTTGAATCGATTCAAGTCGATCAGAATGAATTTTGTAACTCGGATTCCAGATTATAGATGCGTATTCTAGTGTCGGTCTTACTAAGGTTGTGAAAAGGGCTTTAGTTACGTAGGGGTCACTAAATTCCTTAGACCAACGTTTTACAAACGCTAGAACACTTTTAGCTTTATTTATCATGACGTTGATGTGAAGGTTGAAATTAAGTTTATAATCGAATCTTACACCTAAGTCGACAAACTCATAAACTCGCTCCAGATCATGATTATTAATGGCGTAAGCTATGGGTTCGACATTACTCCGCGAAAAGCACATAAATTTACATTTATTTAGATTTAGTGGCATAAGATTTATATTGCACCACGTAACCAAACCGTTTAAATCATTTTGAAGGAGCGATCTTTCCTCCGGTGAGGTGTAGGACCTGAAAAGTTTCACATCATCTGCGTACATTAAAACTTTAGAATAATTTATAGCACATGAGATGTCGTTAATGAACAACAAGAACAGAGTCGGTCCGAGATGGCTGCCCTGCGGAACCCCAGAGGACACATAAATACTAAATGAATAGGCATTCTTATAAACAACTCTTTGTGTTCTGTTAGAAATGTAAGAAGAAATCCAGTTTAGGAGGATAGGTTGAAAACCCAGTAGGTGAAGCTTGTGGATAAGTAAATTGTGATTAACCTTATCAAAGGCTTTACTAAAGTCAGTATAAATAACATCCGTTTTAGCATTTTCCCTAAACCCATTAGAAACACTTGTTGTAAATTCCAGAAGGTTAGTGATGGTTGATTTACCCCTACAGAAACCATTCTGAGAGTTCACAATCAATGACTCAATCGAGTTTTTTATCTGGTTGCTTATAATCAACTCAAACAGTTTTGGGATAACAGACAATTTTGCTATGCCTCGATAATTTTCAATCGAAGATCTAATACCGCTTTTATGTAAAGGAATAATGAATGATTCTTTCCAAGCAGTAGGAAAAATACCAAATTTCAATGACAAGTTGAATAGCGTTGACAAAGGTCGATAAATATGATCCGCACATTTTTTAAGGAAACATGCGGGGATCATATACGGACCATAACTAAAAGACTCTTTCAGTGATTTAAGGTGATCTAAAACTTCATCTGAATTTATATAGGTAACATTAATTGTATTATTTTGAGAAAGATGGTACGGGTATATGCTGAAATTTAAGTTATCTTTGGAATAATTAGATTCGAAAAATTGTGCAAAGAGATTGGCAATGCTTTGATTATCACTAGACACACAATCCCGAAAACTCATAGATGAGGGAAATCCGCTCACTCTGCGTTTTGAATTCACAAAACCATAAAACGATTTAGGGTTGCGAAAAATGTTCTTTTTCATTTTTCTCAGATAATCATTGTATCACTTTTTGTTCAATGCAAAATATTTATGTCGTAAAGTTGAGTATTGAAGGTAGACTTTCTGCAAGCCTGTCTTCTTATATAATTTAAAAATGCGAGATTTCTTATTTTTTAAGGCTCTCAAGTCTTTAGTTTCCCACAGATGCAGGGGCTCAACATATATGTACAGTGGCGGACAAAAGTCTACATACACCCCCTATATTTGCTATATCACGGAATCAACATCATTAAAAGAAAAAGCAAAAATGCAGATTTATTTCAAACCTTTCCTTAACTACAATAAACAAAATGAAACTCTTTTTTAATAAGAAATTATAAAAATACTAGCATTCCCGGCCAAGCTTCGCATTCTGGCCAAACTATGATGGCAACGTTGAACAAAATGTTTTGCATTTTATTAACACGATCCACTGTCTGTTTGATAAATTTGTACCCAAACAGAAATACATACATATATGTTGAGCCCCTGCATCTGTGGGAAACTAAAGACTTGAGAGCCTTAAAAAATAAGAAATCTCGCATTTTTAAATTATATAAGAAGACAGGCTTGCAGAAAGTCTACCCTCAATACTCAACTTTACGACATAAATATTTTGCATTGAACAAAAAGTGATACAATGATTATCTGAGAAAAATGAAAAAGAACATTTTTCGCAACCCTAAATCGTTTTATGGTTTTGTGAATTCAAAACGCAGAGTGAGCGGATTTCCCTCATCTATGAGTTTTCGGGATTGTGTGTCTAGTGATAATCAAAGCATTGCCAATCTCTTTGCACAATTTTTCGAATCTAATTATTCCAAAGATAACTTAAATTTCAGCATATACCCGTACCATCTTTCTCAAAATAATACAATTAATGTTACCTATATAAATTCAGATGAAGTTTTAGATCACCTTAAATCACTGAAAGAGTCTTTTAGTTATGGTCCGGATATGATCCCCGCATGTTTCCTTAAAAAATGTGCGGATCATATTTATCTACCTTTGTCAAAGCTATTCAACTTGTCATTGAAATTTGGTATTTTTCCTACTGCTTGGAAAGAATCATTCATTATTCCTTTACATAAAAGCGGTATTAGATCTTCGATTGAAAATTATCGAGGCATAGCAAAATTGTCTGTTATCCCAAAACTGTTTGAGTTGATTATAAGCAACCAGATAAAAAACTCGATTGAGTCATTGATTGTGAACTCTCAGAATGGTTTCTGTAGGGGTAAATCAACCATCACTAACCTTCTGGAATTTACAACAAGTGTTTCTAATGGGTTTAGGGAAAATGCTAAAACGGATGTTATTTATACTGACTTTAGTAAAGCCTTTGATAAGGTTAATCACAATTTACTTATCCACAAGCTTCACCTACTGGGTTTTCAACCTATCCTCCTAAACTGGATTTCTTCTTACATTTCTAACAGAACACAAAGAGTTGTTTATAAGAATGCCTATTCATTTAGTATTTATGTGTCCTCTGGGGTTCCGCAGGGCAGCCATCTCGGACCGACTCTGTTCTTGTTGTTCATTAACGACATCTCATGTGCTATAAATTATTCTAAAGTTTTAATGTACGCAGATGATGTGAAACTTTTCAGGTCCTACACCTCACCGGAGGAAAGATCGCTCCTTCAAAATGATTTAAACGGTTTGGTTACGTGGTGCAATATAAATCTTATGCCACTAAATCTAAATAAATGTAAATTTATGTGCTTTTCGCGGAGTAATGTCGAACCCATAGCTTACGCCATTAATAATCATGATCTGGAGCGAGTTTATGAGTTTGTCGACTTAGGTGTAAGATTCGATTATAAACTTAATTTCAACCTTCACATCAACGTCATGATAAATAAAGCTAAAAGTGTTCTAGCGTTTGTAAAACGTTGGTCTAAGGAATTTAGTGACCCCTACGTAACTAAAGCCCTTTTCACAACCTTAGTAAGACCGACACTAGAATACGCATCTATAATCTGGAATCCGAGTTACAAAATTCATTCTGATCGACTTGAATCGATTCAAAAACAATTTTTACTTTTTGCATTAAGAAATTTGAATTGGAACCCTCATTGCAATCTTCCTTCGTACACTAGTCGCTTAAAGCTTATTAACCTTCCAACTTTAGCTAGTCGTAGGGAAACTCTGGGTGTAATATTCGTAACGAAACTGCTGAAGGGATCAATAAATAGTCCATTTCTTCTTTCTGAAATAAGTTTAAACATTCCTGCCCGTCCATCAAGACATTACCAGCCCATATTTTTAAAACAATGTGAAACTAATTTTGAATTAAATGAGCCATTCCAATATCTATGCAAAAGTTCTAACACATACTCTACCTACTTTGACATCTCTGACTCTCTATCCATTATAAGGAAAACTCTTCTTTCAATTCTTAACAAATAACAATTTGTCTACTAGAAATAGTTTCCTTCTACTAATTTAGGATAATATGTATTTTATTGTTAACTAAGTAATTGCTTCTAAGTGTATATATAAACTTAAGTATGTGTAATCAGCTGATGAATTTATATTCTGTAGCTGAGCAGCATAAGAACTCGACGTTTAACAAACTCCAGCCACTCAACACCTTGGCAAAATTAAAAAAATATATATCCGTGCGTCATGCGGATTGCGCCCCTCGCGGCGGTCGGGCGGGATATGGAGGGTAAACCGTTGGGAATTATTATTATTATTATAGATGTACGTAGATAGAGATATGTATGAATCTAAGGCCAGAGCACTCCTGAGGTTTTGGGTATGAAAAATTCGGTTACAGATATACGTAAATAGATAAAAATAGGTATATACATATCTGAGGTCAAACTTTAAAAATAATTTTCCAATTTTCATTTCTGTTGTAAAAGAAAAATGATTGTTCATAATATTAGGAAGTGGGCGGCATACCCTCCGAGAGTATTTCTGCCATGAAAAAGCTTCTCACAAAAAATGCATTCGCCGTTCGGAGCCGGCATAAAACTGTAGGTCCCCCCAATTAGTAGGAAAAACAAAAAGAGCACACTTCGAATTGGGAGAAGCTCGGCCATAAAACTCGTCAGAGTTATAATAGCGCCAGTGTATTATATTAAAATTCAAAAAACCAAAACATTTTAATGTTAATCGAACCTACCATTTGCACGCAAAACGAATCGAATCCGTTTGTATCACTTAAACGAATTGCTTTACTTTTGATCGTATATACATACTAGCAAATACCCGTCACACTTCGCTGCGACAAATCACACTATGCCACTCCCTTCCCTATCGGTCTCCCCACCAGTCAGCATTTCCCGTTCCCCCTATCTCTTCCTCCTCTTATACTACTCTCTCTCTCTCTCTCCCCGTCTCACGTTCCTTATCAACAACTTTCCATGGCCATCCGGTGCACATATCAGTGTACATCATGATTACTAATATATTTTGGATAACCGACTGGAAAATTGGAATGGAATGAACTCTCTATTGAAGCTCTGATTGATACCTTTAAATTTGATACCAAGAATGCCCAAAAATATTTCGGGGGCTATTTAGGCCCATGTTTTGGCCTCAATCCCGAGAACCGATTGAGGTATCCGTATAGTGTAAAATATATATGGATAACCTGATCAGCACCTTTAATTTGATACCAATATTGCGAAAAATTATTTGGGGCCATCCGGGTGGTCCATGTTTCGGCCTCAATCCCGGAAACCGATTTAGATATCCGTATAGTGTAAAATATATATGGATACCCTGATCAGCACCTTTAATTTGATACCAATATTGGGGGCCATCCGGGTGGTCCATGTTTCGGCCTCAATCCCGGGAACCGATTGAGATATCCGCATAGTGTAAAATATATATGGATACCCTGATCAGCACCTTTAATTTGATACCAATATTACGAAAAAATATTTGGGGTCATCCGGGTCCACGTTTTGGTCTCTATCTAGAGAACCGACTGGAAAATTGGAATGGAATGAACTCCCTATTGAAGCTCTGATTGATACCTTTAATTTGATACCAATAATAGTCAAAAATATTTCGGGGGCTATTTAGGTCCATGTTTCGGCCTCAATCCCGGGAACCGATTGAGATATCCGTATAGTGTAAAATATATATGGATACCCTGATCAGCACCTTTAATTTGATACCAATATTACGAAAAAATATTTGGGGCCATCCGGGTCCACGTTTTGGTCTCTATCTGGAGAACCGACTGGAAAATTGGAACGGAATGAACTCTCTATTGAAGCTCTGATTGATATCTTTAATTTGATACCAATAATGCAGAAAAATATTTCGGAGGAATCTGGGTCCATATTTTGGCCTATATCTCGGGAAGGGGTTGAGATACCAGAATTAAATGTGGTCATAATTTCAATCTAATACTCTGAAAAAAATACCCGTAGTTAAATCAACAACTTTCCGCTGTTGAATCTCCGTCTTTGATTCAACAGCAAAAGTATTTGTTTTAACGGCAACGTTTTTGATTCAACAACTTTCCATAGTTAATTCAAAGACGGGCGTTTTTGATTCAAAAACTCCCTTGCTGTTGAAAAATTTTGAAGTAAATAAAAAATAGAAATTTTTTTTTCCAAACTTAAATTTTCTGGAAAAATTTATACATACATATATGTATGTACATGCAATATATAATTACAAATAAAGGTAAGTCACAATAATAATATTTATATATTATTATAATATATTAATATTATATGTATGTACATATGTACGATTAAAAATACATATATGTATTTTGTATTTTCAGATTAAATATGTTTGATTATCCCGTTTTTCCGATAGCGAGCAAACGAGGTAAAACTTGTCGGCGATGATTGCGCAGAAACCTACAAATCTGGCGGTCGGAAAACAATGTAAGTTAATATAAAGAATGTGTTATGAAATAATAAAATAAAATCAGTTGTGTTTATGTGTTTGTGTGTGTAAAAAGCCCTACAGACAGTGATAGTCATTTGATATATAATTTGAGGTGCAGGATTGATGGATATTTCTGCCACTACTGCCTACAAGTTTCCATAATCTTTATATTGGCGCTGTGAAAATGTGATGCAAACCTTTGTGGCCGTGTCTCTTTCCACGCATCGTGTTGTTCAAATGATGCATCAAATGACCATCACTGAATGGAAAAAGTTTGTTTGGTGAAACCGGGCCTTAGTATTAATATTACTATGTATGTAAACATATATTATATAAAAAAACTAAATAAAATAATATCTATTATATTAAAAAAAATACTATTGTTTACAATTTTTTTTGAGGTTAACTTAAATGCGTAAGTATTTGCTTCAATGGTGCCCATTTTTGGACCAAAAACTTTTGCGGTTAATTCAAAAGCAAAAGTTGTTAGCTTAAATACGAACAGTATTTAAATCAACAGTGCTCGCATTTGGACTAAAATTTTTTGCTGTTAATTCAAAAGCAAAAACTGTTAAATTAAATGTAAAAGTATTTCATTCAACAGTTTCCGTTGTTAACTTAAATACGAAAGGTATTTGAATCAAAAACGCTCGCATCTTTGAAACAACAACGGAGCGTTGTTGGGCACATTTCAACTGCGGAAAGTTGTTCATTTAACTGCAAAAGTTTTTGTATTTACAACGTTTTTTTTTCAGAGTACCAGGTGATCATTGTGTCAAAATTTGAAATTGATCGGCCCGGTAGTTTCGGCGTCCATAGGGAACAAACATACAAACAAACAAACAAACAAACTTTCATCCTTATATATATAGATTGGCGAATTTCACAGAATCAATGCTGACAAAAGTGTACATACAGCATGAGGTTACTGTCGTGCACACTTCTACGCTGCGTGGTGATAACGGTAAAATACCGTTATTTGTTTCTTGGATCGATTTTGTTATTTTTGCAACTATTCACTTATATCAATCAGTTCTGGTTTGCACGTTATACTATTAACAATGGCTCCGCGAAAAGAAATTTCAGTTGATGTCAGAAATTTAGTTATAAAGCACAAATCGGAAAACAAATCATATGGTGAAATAGCAAAAAATTAAAGTTGAGCTGCGCAACAGTACAAACCATAGTTAGAAACCACAAAAGTAATGGTTGTACCGAAAATAAACCGTGTTCTGGCCGACCGAAGAAACTATCCCGCAGAGATGTAAGCGTTAAAAAAAAAGAAGTGAACATAAATCCAAAAGTCACTGCTCCGAAATTGGTCGAACACTTAGAAAACATGACACAAAAGTGTGTACATGCACGCACAATAGGAAGATATCTGAAATATAACAGTTTTCGTAGTAGAACACCACGCAAAAAACCTCTTATTAGTGAAAAAATCGAAAACTTCGCTTAGAATTTGCTAATAAACATAAGGAAAAGGGAATGGACTTTTGGCAAAAGGTTTTGTTCACAGATGAGTCGAAGTTCAATATATTTGGAAGTGATGGGAGGACAAAAGTTTGGAGGAAAGCAAATACTGAAATGAATCAGAAAAAATTGGTATCAACCGTCAAACATGGTGGCGGCAACGTAATGGTTTGGGGAGCAGTTGCGTTATCTGGAGTTGGAAAATTAGCATTTATCAAAGGTATTATGGATCGTTATAAATATAAATCATTGTTGGAAGAAAATTTGAAGCCATCGGTGGATGATTTGGAACTTGGTGCTGGTTGGATCTTCCAACAAGATAACGATCCAAAGCACACGGCCCAAGTTGTCAAGGACTGGTTACTATATTATGCGCCAAGGCAATTACACACACCACCACAAAGTCCAGATTTAAATGTAATAGAGCATGTGTGGGAGATTTTTGACCGAAAAATTAGAAAACACCAGAATTCTAGCGCAGCAGTACTCAAAGATCGAATAACAGATGCTTGGAACACTATAACCTCTCCGGAGTTGACAAATTTAGTAGCCTCAATGCCACGACGACTTCAAGCAGTTATTAATGCAAAGGGAGGACCTACTAAATACTAAACAATAATAAAATAGAGAATTAAGATAAGTTTTCTGTCTGAGAAAAGCTTTGTTTTGTACTGTATGTACACTTTTGTCAGCACTGATTTTGTGAATTTCGCCAGTATTTTTTTAATTTCTTATTAAAATAGAGTATTTTTTATTTATTGTAGTTAAGGAAAGGTTTGAAATAAAACTACATTTTTACTTTTTCTTTTAATGCTATTGATTCCGTGATATAGCAAAAATAGGGGGTGTATGTAGACTTTTGTCCGCCACTGTATTTCTGTTTGGGTACAAATTTATCAAACAGACAGTGGATCGTGTTAATAAAATGCAAAACATTTTGTTAAACGTTGCCATCATAGTTTGGCCAGAATGCGAAGCTTGGCCGGGAATGCTAATATATATATATAAATCTCATGTAACATTCTTTGTGCGGAATAAACTTTTTAACTACTCAAACAATTTTAATTATAATAATTTTTCTTTTACAACAAAAATAAATTGAAAATTTATTTTTAAAATTTGACTTTAGATATATACCTATCCTTATATATTTTCGTCTAAAACTACTGAAACATTTTAATGAAATTTGGTAGATATATCTCATTGGGTTCCATTAAGGTTATTAGTATGGAGATAGAGAATACCAAAACATGTGTACATACATATGAAGAAAAATCCGGCAGGTATCGCTGTTGTATTTTATTTTTATTTACGCCAAAGTATCGGTCCAAATTTGAATTTCTCGAGTAAATTTTAGGTTCCTTCCATAACCGAAAACTTTGGAATTGTTACAAAATGTTTGACTAGAATATAATAGTATGTATAATACAATGCCGCTGAAATAGCTCTAACGAGCTGTAAGGACGAGCTTATCTAATGGTAACGTTATCAAAGCGATTCCATACGAATGGAATGGAATCGGACTCAAAATGCTAACACATTGTTATCACTTATTGAGGTGGAATAGAATACGAGAAAGGTGTTCAAAGGTCAAGTCTTCACTTTAGCGGTAAATTAAATTATGTTACCCCGCGGAATAAGGCCGTTAGAGGATTTCAAATATGTTCTGATATTTTGCCGTAAATAGAAACAGAACACAACAGCGACACCACAGTAAATTCATGAATTTTATCCTTGCGTGAGTCAAATCCTTTTTGATTTCATATAATGAATCAATTTTATTTCTGATTTCGTTCTTCATCCAAATCCAGACAAATTTTATTTGTGATTTTATTTTCAGTCAAATCAAAGAATATCGTGTATTTCATTTTTTGAAAATAGAAACCTTTCCAGTAATAAAAAATATGTTTTATCAGGATGGCGAAGCAGATGACAAAATAAAAGTATCTTTTATTTTGAATATCAAATCACTAATAAGATGATGATGACTGTTGATAACTTAAAGCCAATGCGAAGCTTGGCCGGGAATGCTAGTATATATATTAAAATCAAGCCTATTTCTTTGTCGCCGGCTTTCGCCCAAACGCGTGGAGGGATTGTGACCAAATTTACATACAAGCTCAGTACCTTGCCCTAGATGGGTTTATTTGCATATTTTTTTTTTTTCAAATCCGGAAGTCGTAAAGGCCCCAAGGTCAAAACGTGGACCCGGCTTTAACCTGAATATTTTTGGACGATATTGGTATCAAATGAAAGGTATTGAGCAGGGAATTTACCAGTGGCGTAGCTAGAGAATTTTTCGGGGGGGGGGGGGGGGGTCACAGCCAATGTAAAAAATTTTCCAAAATTCAAATTACCAAAAAAAACTAAAATTTTTTTTACAAATGATAAAAATCGCTAGCTTAGAATTCAAATTGTGTAAGTCCTTTTTTAAAACTTTGTAGGAGAGACAAAAAACAAAAAAGAAAAAAAATTCGAAATGAAAAAAAATTTCTGTTCATATAAATATTTTGGACTTACACAATTTTTTTCGCTTTTTGGACTTACACAATTTGCGTATCACTGAATAACAACGAGTAGAAATATGACAAGTATCTCAGACTCGTTTAGCGCGGTGCGTATTTGATTTTAGCGCGGTGCGTATTTGATTTTTCTACATAAAAATACACTTTTTCATAAAAGTGGACTTACACAGTTTGCACTCTAAGCTAGCGAAATGTAATTTTTTCAGACTATAATTTAACATTTTAGTACACAAATATCGCTTATAATACATATATCAAACTCTTAAGGCCCTTGACCATTTAAAATCTGGAATGTTAAGCAGTGTATACATATGTGTGAGTGTCGGGTGATTGACGCAAATATCTAAAAGATTTGATTCTCATCAACGCGAGCCCGAACAAGAACGTGTAGCACGACGACTGCCGATTGCACTAACACACACAAAAAAAACTCACACATACACACTGCTTGACATGCCAGATTGTCAGTTGCCAAGGGCCTTTAACTATACTTCAAAAGTAAGTCTCATATTCTCTTCTGGAAATCTACGCGCATAGGTAGATTTTCAAGTTTTATGCGCCCAAAATTGAATTTTGTAAAATTGTTACAATTACATAAAAAAAACATACCCACATATTGGAAATAGAATGGGGAACAATAATTCATCGCTTTTTTCCCGACCCCATACTCTGCACTTGCCCCAGATGGTCGTAACTTAGCATATCTGAAGTTAATTTTTTTGTTTTTTTCTTACATATTTTTAAGTGCTAGTTTCAACTTGAATATTTATTATTTAAAGCATTTCATTTAAGTAATCGTGATGAATCCTAAAGGTTCAAGTAATTATTAACACTTTTCAATAATATCCTTGGTTTTCAATAATTCTAAGTTTATAGTTTTAAGCTTTTAAAGTTGGGATATTTAAAAAAAAACTATCACTCTTTTTCATGTTAAAAATTGGTTTTGTTATGTTGCTCTGTCAGACTCAGTCAAATTAACCCTCGGACATGATATCTAGTACAATTAGTAGTTAGCCGACAAAAAATTACGTCGCACAAAGCCGCACTTCACTACTAGATACAGGGTTTTTCATATGTACCTACAATAATTTTCTTTTTGTGCTTTATATTTAATTTTAATGTTTATATTTCTAACGCATATCTTGGTTAATGTAGGTGATGCTCGAAAGTAACCCAGATATTTAGCAGCGATTATTGTTAACTTTTTAGGCAGTATTTTTAGTATTTCCAATTTTTTAAAGTTAAGGGAGTACTTATCATAAAAAGGGGCTAAGAATTATAAAGCTACATTTTTTAGAAGATTTTTGAGTATGCAATTTTGCAGCTCATTCAATTGTAATATAATAATATGCAACATTCAACTTTTTGAAATTTTTAATCCACTTTTAGAAATTTCTACGATTTTTCGGATTTTTTCATAAGCTTAGAAATCCTGCTTAAGGCGATTTTTATTGAAAAATTGTTTACATTTTTAAACGAAAATAAGAGTCAAATTTTCGACAGAACTGTTTGAAATAAATTTAAAAACTCTGGCGTATGATTTTTTTTTTGAGTCACTGTATATATTTTTCAATAAAATCGACTTTTAACTAGAGCCCTAGATACCCGGGTATCGAGCAATTCGATCTGATCGTTTTTGTTTGAAGCCCGTTTGTTGTTCAAATGCCCGTACAAACATACGGGTAATAAACAAACAAACAACTCTTCGAGCATTTGAACAACAACTGTTCGGGCTACTCGAAAATGTTCAAAAAAAATCGAGAGCTCTACTTTTAACACAAATTATTAAAATTTTGCATTAAACAAGCAATTTGGAATAGATGTACACAATAAAATATTTTTGGCCGCATAAAACTTGAAAATCTACCTATGTGCTACGGTTATAAATAATAATTTTCTTATATAATTTAGTTTTTTAATATTCCATTTTGACAGACATTAAGTAAAATCTCAAGTTCAGATACTCTTATACATTGCATATTTATTCCCATTGTAGTTTATACTAATATTATTTGATTAAGATGATAAGTAATTGAAAGAAAACTTGAAATTTAAATAATTGGCGTTACTTTTCTGTTATTAAAAAGTGAAAAAGAGCTAAATTTCGAATTACCAATTTCGAAAAATTACTATTCTCATTGATTTTTTCCTGAAAAAGAAATGCATGCTAATAAAATCAAAGATGGTTTTATGGTCAAAACGAATCTTTCGGGGGGGTTTTGTCCCCAAAACCACCCCATTACTACGCCACTGGAATTTACATAGAACAGTACTCATTCTGATTACTAGGTCGGGTCTCCAGATATGGGTCAAAACGTGGACCCGGATGACCCTGGAATGTTTCTGAGCGATATTGGTATCAAATGAAAGGCCTTGATGAGTACTTCGACATCGATGTGTTTTATTTGTGATACCTATGCCGGGTCTACAGATATGGGTCAACACGTGGACCCGGATGATCCTCGAATACTTCTGAGCGATATTGGTATCAAATAAAAGATCTTGATGAGTACTTCGACATAGATGTGTCTTATCTGTGATACCTAGGCCGGGTATCCAGATATGGGTCAACACGTGGACCCGGATGACCCTCGAATACTTCTGAGCGATATTGATATCAAATGAAAGGTCTTGATGAGTACTTCGACATAGATGTGTCATATTTGTGATACCTAGGCCGGGTCTCCAGATATGGGTCAACAAGTGGACCCGGATGATCCTCGAATATTTCTGAGCGATATTGGTATCAAATGAAAGGTGTTGATCAGGACACCGACATAGATGTATTTTATTTGTGATACCTAGGCCGCGTCCTTAAATATGGGTAAAAATGTGGACCCTGATGGCCTCGGAAAACTTCTCACTGCTATTGGTATCAAATGAAATGTGTTGAGCAGGAATTTTATATCGAGCTGTACCCATTATGATTCCTAGGTCAAGGCTCCAAATGTGGGTCAATAGGTATGTGGACCTGGATGACCGCGGGATGCTGCTGAGAAATACTGATATAAAATGAAAGGGGTTGGCCAGGGCTGTTGCAGAGAGCCCTTTTCATAATGATTCTTAGGCCCGGTACCTAATAATGGGTAAAAGAGTGGATCCTGATGCCACGGAATGTTTTTAAGCAACGATGGTATCAAATGAGAAGAGGAATGCAGGGCTATGTAAGCTTTTGAAAATATTAATTTTTTCCTTCACTTTTTTAAAGTTATCTGACTTTTGCTGAGCTCTGCAGCCCAAGGTAAATTCGGCTTCTAGATACTTCCAACTTATTTTAAAGTGAACCGTTTACGCTTCAAATGCCCATAATAGGAAGTGAGCCAAAGCAAAGCTTGGCCGGGTACAGCTAGTTTTTTATAAAAAAAAAACAAGTGTTTCATTTTACAATGATATAACTTTTTTGTTTGTGAATAAAGGCTAGAATTTTTTCGGGGGATTCGTCATGGTTTTTAAGAGCTTTGTGTTAGTCGTTAAAAACAAAAAATCTAGGAATAGTAACTTCAAAATTTTTGAAGGTAAAATTCAGAACAACCTTTGAGGTCGATACTTTATATGGGCCAAATATAGTGCTGAGCGAGACCTTTTCACCGACATAAAGATCTTAGAGATCCGACATCAAATAAGAAAGTTATTACAAAAAACGCGATTTAGCTGTTTTTAACGCGGGCTTAAAAAAATTTTTACACCAAAAATATTTTTTCGAAATAAGTGTATATAGGGTCGAAAAAAAATGTTGTAAAAGTCCGCCCCTAAATTTGAAGCTTATGTTGAGAGGGTTAAGGAACACAAAAAAAAGTTTTTTTAACCCCGCGAAACACTGCCGAAATTATTTTTTTCTTGTAATTTTGTTATTTATCATCCGATTTTTTAAATTGATACGTCATTAGTTTCGTATTTTGAAGCTCTACATTTCCTTCTAATATCCTTTTGGGCTCTGAAGTCGTTTTCACATAGTTCGGTCAGCTAACTTATTTGAACACCTTTTGGAACTCTGAGACGTAATATGTCATCGTACATAATATTCGACAACAGTGGGCCGAGCACTGAGCCTTCAGGAACTCCACCTGTGACCTTTATTCTCTTAGTGCCGGCTGACGTTTCATATTCGAGAGTCCGGTCTTCGAAATAACTTCGTATAAGCCTTCGCAAATAGTTTGATACCCCAATGCGGTCCAGAGCATCTAGGATTTTTGCCCAGTTGGCAGTATTAAATGCATTCTTTACGTCGAGGGTAACTGTCAGGCAGTACTCTTTAGAGCCTGCAAGCCATCGTGTACCACTTATGGCGTCCTGTGCTACATTTTTTAAGGCACTTACAGCATGAGCTGTAGATCTTCCTTTTCTAAAACCGTACTGGGTTTCGGATATACCTCCTAATGCCAAAACATCCCTTTCGAGGCGGTTATAAATGACTCTATCAAGTACCTTTCCAGCCGAGTCGAGCAAACATATGGGTCTGTAACTAGATGGCAGTGTAAGATCCTTGCCAGGCTTGGGTAGAAGCACCAATCTTTGATGTTTCCATATTGATGGGAATCTACCCTCTGCTAGACATGCGTTAAACAGCTTAGTGAATACCGAAGGTTCATGACAGAAAGCTGCCTTAAGTATTCTGTTAGGCACAGCATCTTGGCCAGGGGACTTATTGTCTTTGAGCCTCTTTGCGGCTTGGATAACTTCTTCGTCTGTTACTTTCTCAAAAGATTGCAGTATGCCTTTCGGGATGGGTGAAACTAGCTTCCTCTGTGTAAGGAATAGTGTTCACTACAGTACCCAGGAAGATGGGACACGTTGGTGCTGAGTCTCTGGCGCTTTTCAGTTTTTTGGTTACAATCTTGTATGCTGTTCCCCATGGGTTATTCTCAGCGTCGTCGCAAAGTTGAAGAAAGCATTTGCGTTTGCTTTCTTTGATTGCCTTTTTCAATGAATGGCGATCCGATTTGAATTTCTCCCTTAATTCTTCGAAGATGACTCTGCCCCTTGAGCGCTGGAAGCGCCTTCTTGATTGTATGCACTCCTTCCTTAGGGCATCTATGCGTTCGTTCCACCAGTAGGTTGATGATTGAGGTCGCGATTTCATTTTCCGCGACATTGATGCAGAACAAGCTGCTCTTATATCTTTCATTATCCAAGTGGCCATGTCGTTCGTTCTACCTCTGCGTTCCGAGTTTGGAAACATTTCTTTGAATACTTCAATATCAAATGTGCTAATTTTCCACCCTTGGCGTTTTAAGCGAGGTTGCTTACTTAGCTGTGTATCTGCTTGTAAAGCAACATCAATTAAGGTCGCATTGTGGTCACTTTGTGTATATCAGTCACTAATTTTCCACTTCGACAATCTAAAAAGGTTGGCACTGACAAATGTGAGGTCAATAATAGATCCATGCCCGTTCCTTGAAAACGTATTTTCTCGGCCTGTATTAAGTAGAGCGACATCTAGGCAAGCGAATGCTTCAAGCAGTGCTCTACCCCTCTGCGTAGTCCTTTGTGAGCCCCACTCGATTGCCCAGGTATTGAAATCGCCTGCAATTATAAATCGCTGTCTGTTGGTTGCATTCCTGGCTATTCTCGACGATTGCCTCAAATATGTCGAGAGGGGTGCTTGGCGGTATGTAGCAACTATAAATATAGATATCTTCAATTTTTCCGCAGACAAACCCATACTGCGGCCTTGCATCCAATTTGCCGACCTTCTTTTGTATTGTTCGCTTAATATGCATACGTCAGCCTTCAGCTCTCTTACCGTTTGCGAAAGTAGGTCTTGTGCAGCTTCGCAATGGTTTAAATTAAGCTGCAGAAGTCTCATCGTGGTTTTAGCTTTCTAATCGCTTCCTTATATATTGGGCATTGGTTTCCTCCCGTGGAATGGTCGGTTTTACTGGCTCCACGCCTAGCGCATAGCAGACATTTTTGTGCGCTGTTGCACACTTTTGCCACATGCCCTGTGCCGCCGCACTTGAAACACTTATCCTTAGCGTCGTCTTTGGTAGTGCAGTTCCTCGAAATATGGCCAAATTCGAGACACTTAAAGCATCGTTTAGGCTGAACTTTTGTTCGTATTCGGCATATAACCCAGCCTATCCGGACCTTACCATTAACTAGTAGCTTCTAAGCTATTTCCGCTGGCAAGGAAATAGTGGCTGTTTGCGTTCCACCATAGGCTTTCCTAATGGATCGCACGCAAGCCGGTTTCACTTCGTAATCCCCGAGCTGGGAGCTGATTGCTGTACAAACCTCTTCTCTTGTTGTCACTTCATCTATATCGCGAATTTCGCAGAGTGACTCCTCTGTCAGTGACCTCTGCTTTTCCAGCCAAGGCCTGTTCGACAGCTGATTGTAGCTTCACCGTATCAGTGTCCGACTGCTTAGTGAGCTGGAACAGCAGGTCACCCTTCCCCGTTTTGCGGATCTTACGGACTAGGTATTCATTTCCTTTAGAGACTGTTCATTTTTTACCATTTTCAGTTTATCGGCATAGGAAACGTCGCCGGTTTTCTTTATAATGATGGCATCTGGTTTAGGCTTTTGTCTCTTTTGCCTATTTACGGTTATCCAATGCCCTTCATCGGATGTTTCCGCTTCGCTATCTGCCTTCTTCACTGTCGCTTCTGGAGTGCCTGTTGAAGTCTTATTAACTTCCTTCATTTTTTTCGGGAGAGAGAGAAGGGGTGGTTTGGAATTGCTTCGACTCTTTCACGCTGGCTTTTCCTTCATTTTTTTCCTCAGTTGCCTGGTCATAGGAAATCTTAATAGCTTTGACCAGGTCCTTAAAACCCTGATTTATATTGCGCTTTCCACTTTTCGCAAAATCGTCCAGTTCGCTTATCAACTTTCCGAGGCTCTGGAAAGCGTTTTCGCCCATTGATGTCCCCTTTGGACTCATATCCGCGCCTGTAATACGGGTCGCAGAGAAGACTGGAGGAGCCGAGCCGAGCCCGGAGGAGACTGCGCTAATCTCGACCTCCTGGCAAAGGGATTCTCCATATCTACTTTTCTAAAGGATTTCGGCGCTGAATCCGAATCTGAAGTCAGATTTTCTGTGATACGTACAGATTTTTAGATATTCATGCCCAAATGGGCGAAAAACACGTTTTTTGGCTATATTCACTCCTCAATATCTTTTAAATTACTTACTTATTTTAAAAATTGATTAAAGCTATTGAAAGCTCGGATATCTAATTTAGGTATGTAGTAATTTATGTTTTTGCACAATAAGGTATTTCTCGTCGAAAAAAACGGCAGCATTTGTAGCATGTTATAGGCGCAATC
The DNA here is from genome assembly GCA_960531455.1 of Urophora cardui. Lineage (NCBI taxonomy): Eukaryota > Metazoa > Arthropoda > Insecta > Diptera > Tephritidae > Urophora > Urophora cardui. The sequence continues at coordinate 51,187,435 of OY482671.1, read as the reverse complement.
AAATTTTGTAGTTGCTCAGCAGAACAATTTTTTTTTACGAAGCCACTTACATACGTCCATAATAGGGGCATTTCAGTTATTACATCTGGGTCTGGGTTAACATAAATTTTTACTGAAACAATCCGGCTCATAATGAAAATTGGCTGCACTTGAAAAGAACTAAAAAGAAGAAGAAACATATACAACATATACCCAGCAGTAAAAATCTGAAATGAATCCTTTATGAATCACTGATGAAATTCATCATGAGGAGGCATCAGTGAATACTTTCATATAAAGGCTGCTGAATTTTTTCAAATAAATGGTTTGCTTTCCTCATGCCTATATGACTCCGTTCGGAGCCGGCATAAAACTGTCCAATGGCAGGAAAAACAAAAGGAGCACACCTCGAATTGGGAGAGAAGCTCGGCCATAAAACTCGTCAGAGTTATAATAGCGCAAAAACAATTCTTGTGTACGTTGAAAAGAGACAAATACTCCCCCAAAAACAATTTGATTGACTTTAAACTTCAAACTAAATGAAAATAACTATTTCAAAAATTATTTTTTTGGAAATTTGAATTTAATTTACTGAAATAAATTATGAAACTCAAATGGCGCGATAGCTATGTATTCCATGTTGTAAGGAGAAGCCAGTACGCAGTATAATTTTTCTTCCGGACTTCTTTCCCCTTACGGCCAAAGCAGAAGCTTACAAGAGGCAAATTTGAAATTTGTATTTCCATATATTTTTTATTTTAAATATAATCTGTTTTATAGTTGTCAAATTGAAAAATTTGTCAGAAAAGCTGCCGAATGTCAAAAAACCTACCGAAACACGCTGGCTCGTTGGTTTTTAACCGCCTAGATGGTATTTCGTTTGGTTTTTTCAATATAGCTTGCTCGCTTGCACCAACGCAAAACGATAGTGATGAATATTCAACAAAGAATCATCAATGATCATTTAGCAGTGAAACAAATTTACTACATGCATATGTATACATACACAAATGTTACTTTTCAGTTCTGCCAAATCAAAAAAAGCACTGTGCTGCCAAATCAGTACGGAAAAAACATATCGAACAGGGCGGATCAGAAATTGAACCAGCAATTTATCTGGTTTAATCGAGCTGAAATCTTTGTTGTTGCATTTACATGCAAAAATTTTTATCTGGGTTAGGATCACCGTATGTGAAACACGGCTAATATAATAAACTGCCTAAAAGCGTGCCTCAAAATTTTTAATTATTTTTGAGTGGAGAAAATATTCCAAAACTAATGAAGCTTAATATGCAATATTGCAAGTTACAATAAAGATATCTGATATATTAAAACGGTTTCTTCAGTTTTTAAAATAAGTAAGTAATTTAAAAGATATTGAGGAGTGAATATAGCCAAAAATCGCGTTTTTGGCCTCTTTAAATATGAATATCTCAAAAACTGTACGCATTAGCGAAAATCTGACTTCAGATTCAGCGCACCGAAATCCTTTACAAAAGTAGAATTTTATTTCTGTAACAAAAACTTGCCGACCAGTGTAATTATTATTATTATTTCTTTTTTATTATTATTTACACCCAAATTAAGTGCTCCTACCCCACAGTATATGTATATGGTAAAACGATTAGTGTATACGATATTGTGGTTCGTGTTCACACTAGTGGGTATCGTAAAAGATAAGAATACGATCTTAAAGCTTTTTCACCTTCCGGTTGGTGTCTGAACTAATTTTTGTAAAAACTATGTGGTGGAAAATTCTTGGTGTTACCACTGCAATTTAATTAACCACTAATTAACCACTGACCATACACTCGCGATCAGCTGTTTTGCACCTTGGTTTGTGTGATTATTCTTTTTTCTGTTTTGGCGCCTTCTCCCTGGAAAACCAAAAGGAGAATGCCCAGCGAAAAAGAATAATTTTGCAAATTGTTTAAAAAGGATACTTATCTTTTTTTCTGCAGCCGTTGGAGTATATATACTCTTCTTATTCGGGAAGTGGACACTTTGGTTCCCTTCCCAAGCACTTTGATGAATTGAGAAGGTATATTGTTCCAAAAGCGAACTGAAAAAACGAAAATTTGACGCTCAGATATCATGCAGTCATAATTAGGATGCATGAGTTGTTGTGATCGTGACGACCTAGGTAGTAATGATTTTGTGAAGCAGCGTAAGACAATTAAGCTTCAACATATTATTGAACGATATTGACAATATATGCGAGATGTGGTCTCGACGGTTTTTCCCATAGATATATCGTGCAATGTCATTATACAACACGTTCAATTTTCTGTTACACGCGCTATCACAGTGCGCATAAAGCTCACAGCCATACAGCAGGGTTGATAGCAAGTATGATTTTGCTAGTAGTCTTGTTTTAATTGGTATGAAGTACTGCGAAGTCCATAAAGATCGTAGCATACCATACAATTTGCCTATTGCATTATATATGTGATTATTCCACGTCAATGTTCTATCAAATGTTGCACCTAGATTCCTAGCTGTGTTGACGAAAAGTTCGGTGCAACCTTAAACATTTAGCCTTTAAACCTTTGTCGTAATTGCAAACATGGCGAGATTTCTTTTATATGACTATGCACTGATTTGGTTGGGTTTATGAACAAGCCATTGTCACTAGCCCATTGATTAACACGGATAAGGTTCAAGTTTAAATTGTATATGCACGAATTAAGTGACGGAGCAGGGCAGCTCACATACAGCTGAACATCATCCGCATAGACATGAATATTGCAATTTTTTAATACGCACGGAAGATCATTTATGTATATTAAGAACAATAATGGTCCAAATATGGACCCTTGTGGCACCCCTTTGGATACAGGTAAATAACTGGATTCCTCATTATCTACGCATATTGCTTGTGTTCAACCGAGAAGATATGACCTTACTAGGTTAGTTGCTGAAGACGAGAACTAGAACAAATTTTTTAACTTTAAACAAAGCAGTTTGTGATCGGCCGTATCGAAAGCTTTGGAGTGGTAAAGGAGTGTTAAAATAGTTACATAGTTCTTATCCATAGTTAACCTAATGTCATCCGAGATAGTCAAAAGAGCAGTAATGCAACTTTTATTCTTCCTGAAGCCGGATTGACATGGGCTAATCAGTGAATGTTTTGAAATAAATGTTTTAATATCAGAGTCCAACATAACTGTTAAGTTTTTTCTAAGTGTCCTAAAATAACAGTTTCATGTAAACACAACAGCATAACAGTTGAGCAACGCCGATAACAGTTATTGTTTACAGACTAGCTGTTTCCGTCAGTGGGAAACCTTTATTTTCAATTTTCTCCGTCACTGTTGGACAGTGACGGTTATCGTTGAGCAGCGAAAAATTTCTGTCGCGAAAGGACGCATATTTCGGGCAGAGAAAAAATAGAAGTCCTTTGTGCATGTATGTTTCGTACGCACGTACATGTGCCACTCCGTTGAGGATGAACATATGAAATAACGACCTCTTTTTATACATATGTATGTATGTATGTAGATTAGGTAGTTGCCTTTTATTAAATTTTAAGTGAGAGGCGGTAAAATCGTAATACCAAAATAAAAAATTCGTTATTTTTAATAAAGCCGAACTCTAAGTATTAACAATAATAATATAAAATAGCTATGTACACAGGTATGCACCTACGTACTACTGAGCTTAACTACGATGTGTTAATATGTATGTAAGTACATATGTACATACATATGTATGCTGTATAATAATTAAAAGGCTGCACGAATGGATTCGAAATGGCCAACAAAATATTCGCGGCCGTCCAATTACAGTACCTACTTGTTTCTGTCGTTTTATAATAAACGCAAGTAGAGCACAACCATAAACAGAACCAATACAATTACTTATTCGTAGCGACAATTACATGACCTTAAAAAGGTTCTGCAAATAGTGTACACTACTTGCGAATACTTCGAATATAATCGAAATATATGTATGTACATTAGAGTGCGTTTAAAATTCAAATTAACGATATTTTACTGTATCGCCCCCTCAATCTGTAGTACGATGGTCAGAGATATCACACATAAATTTTGGTCCCGATTGGTGGCGGTTAAGGCGTGGCGCATTAAGGTCAAAGTTCAGAAAACTCTATGAAGGGTCAAAAAATCAAAATATTTTTTTTAATTATCTAATACCCAAAATTAATACTTCTATACCCAAGGATAACAAATATAAATTTTGGTTCCGATTGATGGCGGTTTAGTGGTGTTTTAAGGGGGTCAATGTTCACATTGCCATAGAAGACTTACATTTTTAGTGTCGCATATGGTAATCTGAACTTTGACCCCCTTAAAACACCAGTAAACCGTCATCAATCGGGACCAAAATTTATATTTGTTATCCTTGGGTATAGAAGTATTAATTTTGGGTATTAGATAATTAAAAAAAATATTTTGATTTTTTGACCCTTCATAGAGTTTTCTGAACTTTGACCTCAATGCGCCACGCCTTAACCGCCACCAATCGGGACCAAAATTTATGTGTGATATCTTTGACCATGTGACTACAGATTGAGGGGGCGATACAGTCTTTTTATGAACTTTTAAATTTTTCATACAAATTAAAAGCACCCTAATGTACATACATATTTTCATAAACACACATCCAGACGTTGTGTTCAGCAAATTTACGCTGCTAGTGTGAGTGTGTGTATGTGCATATGCATACACACTAGGGCGGGTCGATTGGTAGGGGCCAAAAAAAAATTAACAGGGACACATCGCAATTATAAAAATTTGGGTAATTTCAAGCTTTTTTGCCCAAGAAACCATATGTCTAAAATAAATTTCGAACCAGAGCTTTTTACGATCTACATATTTCCAACTGTTCTATATATTTTAAAATAACTCGGTAACCAATACTTCGATTCTTTTGATTTTTTCGGCATTAGTTAGGAAACTTATTTGGCATATTAAGGTGGTTTTATGAAGGAAATAAAGTTCTCCCGAAATTCGCGGAACAACCCGATTTTCATGCGAATATAATACGGACATCTATACCTAAAATATATTAAAATTTAGAGGTCGTGCAAATGCCTCCAATTTTCTTTCTCCTTTTATATCAGTGATGATACATAATTTTTTTCAAAGTCCTTAATGAACAAGAAAAACATTTCTTATCATTAAAAAATGGAACATATGTTTGTTGGGTTTTTATTTTTTGGTCCACCTTAATGCCATATGCACATTAAATAAACAAACAAACCAAAGAAGCAACAAGGTTTTGCGAATACTTCATAACATGGTTATTATTATGTTCTATTCTATCGTGGCGAATAGTGTACACTAATCGCTCCAACAGAGCAAATAGAAATATTATTTGTATTCCAAATGAAAAGTATGGGTTATATTCGTATCTGCATTGAAATTGTGCTGTGACTAATAGTACAATGCATGGAGTATTCCAAAATATAGAAGAGGCAAATGGTATTGTGCAGAGGTCTAATAATAATTGCAGAAATATGCAAAGCCGACGGCAAATGAACTGGTGCCTCTTTGACACATTTTCGCTAGTTCTTAAACAGAAATTCTGTTCTCTAGTTACTTATTAACTTCCGTGCAAAGTATGTAAAAAAATTCAGACACATATGCATATTAATATGTATGTACATAAATATGTACATAAGTAACGAATCTAACATCAAATTATATTTTAATACATATATTACGTATTAACTAAATAATTCAAAATAAAATTCCTGTCCATACCTGCTAAGTTACAAAATTGATTATTTTAAATACAGTCATACTACGAATACAAATTTTCTTCCATTTGTACACATGCATATGCGCACGAACGTACATGCATATCTACATATGTAAACATATTTTTCAGCAACACTTTTCTTTATCCCTCTGTTTTTAACTGTTTTCAAAGGACGGAAAAATATAAGTCTCATTGAAACCGTCACTTGCTGAGGGATATTTTGGAGTGTTGAAAAATAACTCTTAAATGGCAACAGAATGAAGATCGTTGAGAGAGGTTGCCCACGGTGAGAAACACTTTGAGTGTAAGAGTTTTCTGTTTCAGTCAGTCGAAACACTTTGCGCTCAGCGTTTTTGTGTTTCCGTCAGACTGAAATGGAATGAAAATAAGTGTTAAAGTTGGTCTCTGGTTAATATGTTGGTGCATTATGTGTTCAAGAGCTTTAGAGAGAATAGGCAAAATGGCAAGGGGTTTATAGTCACCATTTTGCTTATGAATTGGAATGATTTTGACCCCTTTCCAACAGTCCAGAAAAGTAGCAGTTGTTAAAACTGAATTTATTGCACATGTGAGGTGGGGGAGGATTTTGGGAAGTAAAAAATTTACGAACAATAGATGCAGGCCATCAGACCCAACGGCTGAACTGACTGAACAACATCACACTCGTTAATACCCGCAAAACTAAAATCTGAGAAGGACTTGTTAGAAATAATATCGTATGTATCGTAGCATGGTGCACTCGCGATGGCACTAATTTCTACAAACTTTTTATTCAAAACATTTACATCAACGAAGTCACCATCAGTGTGGTTTTTCGATTAGTCAGCCCAATTTCTCGGATACGTTTCAATGTATGCTTACAGTCAAATGCGTTGCTGCAGCTTAAGTCGTAATATTTTGTTTTCTGATATTTAATGGCTCTGGTTACCTCTTGTTTTAAATTTTTGTAACTTCGGAAGAGTAAGAAATGCGCGTTATACTACCGAAATCGATTTGCTTGTTGTTATGAGCCACAGCGATATTGTTGTGAGCCAAACGGAGCCATTGGCTGAGCACCTATGCTATAAAACTCCAGGGCTAGATAGTGGCCTTCAGCAAAATTATTAACTTTACTTTCAACCCAAGACCTTCAGGATCAATATCATGGACTCTATTAATTTTTCTGACTTTTTTTTTTTAAAGCGCTAGCTATAAAATAAAAATCTTGCGTTTTATTTTTTAGCGCCAGCGATAAAATAAAAACCTGGAGTTTTATTTTTTAACTCCAAAATAGGACTCCAGGGCCAATAGTTAGCGAACCAATTAACCGAATTGCGTAAATTTGGTATCAGACGAAAGGTAATTCAGTAAGATTTTTAGTGGTGCTAAAATGGAAAAAATTAAAAAAATACGTGACAACCTTGGCTTGAGTGGTAACCTTGGCATGGGTTCATTAACCAGATTTTACCGTTATTTTTGACCGCTCGTAATTTCTACAAATTTATTATAAAGAAATTATTTACCCTTAGCAGTTAAATATGCATTAAATGATAGGATCTACTAATACTTTTGACCAAGGCTGAAATTATCTTGTTTAGTTACCAAATCTTCCAGTCCGCCCGATTCTGTGTAAATACGTTTCGCAGTCCGCATTTCCCTTTGCATCCATGGGTAAATCAAAATTTACAACAATTGTAACTTGCTCAATGTCAATTCCTAGTTTGGAATATTTAAAGTTATCATTGCGGAAATAAATTCAAAATAGATTATATAGCATCGCACTCGTTACCAGAAACATGAATGTGTAATTTTCAGGGACCGTAGCGGTTATCATTTTTATAAAAAAAAAATTATTTTTAACCGTTATAATTTGATTTCTATTATCTCGATCAAATTTTATCGATATCTTATGCTAGCCACACACCTTGCAATTTTTTATACAACTTGAGCAAGTTGCGCTCGAAATTGCAACGTTTTTGGGGCTGTTGTATGAAGTTGTGTATCGGTTGTACGAAAAATCAAAAAGTTTTGATTTTTTGGCAAGTTGTACAACTTGGTTGCATCGTTTGGGGCATGTTGTTCAACATTTCATTTTATGAGAATTCTTGAAGTGAACACATCAAATTAAAATAACTAAAAATAAGCGAATTTAACAGGAAAAACATAAATATTTGTAGAATAAATAACACAAAATGGAAAGCTCGCAGGAACCACTTTTTTGCAATTTTTTCCTTTTAATTAATCGTACCTTTGCTGTACGTTCTTCTTATCCCTACAAGCGCAATATTATCCTATTCCATCTTGACTCAAAGTATTTTTTTGCAAAATGAGATTGTACAAAAAGGTTGTACAATAAATTGCACCGTATGTAGGCAAATAGACCAACTCGATTGCAACCGAGTTGGGTCAACGGTCGCACCGTGTATGGCTACGGTTATGATTTTTATTTTTTCGATCAAAAGTAATTTTTATTATTGGATTTAAATTTTTTCGATCAAACTTGATCAATATTTTATGATTTTTATTTTTTCGATCAAAAATAATTGTTATAATTTGATTAAAATTTTTCTGAGCATTGTGTAAACAATTCGGGAATTTGTTATTCTAATCTATTTAAATAAAACATTCGTTTTGTACAAATTTATTTATTGATAAACATTAAACAAATTAAAATATGTTATGCGTTCTACATAAAAATAATTTTTTTCATAAAAGTGGACTTAGTCAATTTGCACTAAGCTAGCGATATACATACATACATTCATACGAGGATTGTTTGATAAGTCCGTGACATTTTTATCTTGGCGACCAGTAATTTTGAATTCAACACTGCGCAAATCAACTACCATCTCGTAAAAGCCTATTGTAAAAGTTTATGTTTATGTTCGTATGCTGATTAAGCATAAATTGCTCCATAAATGAACCACGAAGGAAACCAAGTTAAAGCTTGATACTACTATGGGGACTCCATAATTCTCAGTGGGTAAAAAGTGGGTTACTGGATTCCGTCGTGGTCGTAATATCCAAAGTGATTCCCAACGTTCAGGTCGCCCAAAAAAGTAGGGCCATCATAAATCGCCGATAAAATACATAGAATGATATTGGACGATCGGACAATGAAATTGCACGTAATTGGAAACCATAGGCATCTCAACTGACCGAATACATCGCAACTTACATAAACATTTAAAAATAGAATTAACACAGCTATTCTGCAATCCCTCGGAACTTCGATCGCGGCGACGCCGACTGCTACGACAAAACGAAAATTGGTATTCTGGTTTACGACGTTTCGAACATAAGTGTTGTTAAGTGTTAAACTATGTTCGAATCAGTGTTAGGTAGCGTTTATGCGAAATTATATGTATTTTTGACAGCTCATTTGTATTTTTGACAGCAAATTTATATTTTCAGTAAGTTTTAGATTAAATTTTCAGAAAGAATATATTAAATGGTTAAAAAATGGATTCCATTGCTGCAGCAGCTTTTTTATTGGAAAAATAAATGGAAGAACAAAGGAATTTGGACATTAATTTTAATTCAATTTTTTAAAATATTGCTTTCTATTATAAAAAAAAAGTGCCAACATATATTAAAACGGCATTTATAGAATACTGTCACCAAGTTTCGTGCGAGAATACCTTATACTTCGGAAATTAACACCGGCTAAGCTTGGATAGAATGAACCAATTTTATTTATTTACAAACTACTGAGAATTTTTCTGTGAAACTTTCAGGAAATATTCTTTGGATGATAATTCATCTACCTTTAACGCTTTCAACTATTATTAAATTATAATATTAAAGTTCTCCAAAATGAGAATTCTGCCGGCTGAGGTTTTTTTTAGGGCGCGGCCGAAGGCCGGTGACACAAAAAGTCTTCTACACACACATAGCTTTAACAAGGAATATCTCTTGTACTATAATCGTCCGGCGGGACCGACTTTTTTTATGATCTGTGATCATTATATACAAATTTTTCCTTAACACCAGTGGTACATTATTGCGATTCCCACCTTAACTATTTGTAATTTTAAATTATGAAAAAAAACTGGACTCCATGAACTCAATGGCAATGAAAATGCCAACTTTAGTGAAAATAACATTTACGGCTTATTCCCACAAAGTTTCATGCGAAAACCTCTAGCAGTTGGGCTGTTTTACACTATTTATAGTAATATGTTATACTGATGCAATCCATGGATGACGCTCCACACTGGTCGCATATCAACAAGTTTTTATGGATCGCGAAACATAAAAGCAGGTTGCGATCAATCAAATCATGAATATGTACATATCGTGTAGCAGGAATTTTGTGACTCGCCAGGACGCGTCGAGCATGAACGGACATAGAAAGTGAGCAAGTTTCTTCGATTTGTTAGTTTCTCGTGCAAATGTTTGTAAATCATGTCACATGGCGGTGTTTTAAATCTTTAAAAAGACACAATCAGGCAAAAATGCTTAAAGGAGTACATCCTGGCACAGAAATTATGCCCGAGTTGCGATACCCACTCATATTACATAATCGTAGTAATAATACACAATTAAAATTATTTTCAGAAGCTTTTATTAAAAAATAATAATAAAAGGAAAATAAATTTTATTATTAAATAAAAGTTCAATACATTGAAACTCCTTGTACTTATTTCCCTCTATTCAGTCTATTGTACTAAAGCAGATTCCTTTTGTTCACTTATTTTGCAAAGAAAAGGCCAGTAGCATAGCTAAACCAAGCCCGTTTTGTATAATAATGTTGCATAAATTTAAAAATCATAGTTTAATTACATTAAATTGGTAATATTTCCAAAAATAATCAAAATTTCTATTGCCTCCGACACACAAAAGCTGACGGAAAGAATCGCTCCGATAAACTGTCAAAAATCCGATCCATCGTGAACCAGAATGCCGATTTCCGAACTTCGAAAAAATCTGACGTTCATCGGACGTCAATCGAATTGCAGGATTCCATTTGATCCGATTCACCTCCGATGAAAGTGGATCGTAAACCGGAATAGATGTGTAAGTTTCGTTTTGCACGATTTGCATTCCGCATTCTCACCGTCAATAAAATATTCGTATGCGAAAATTTCGCTTGCGACCCGTTTGTGAACATTCAAACTCTTAACACTTTATTATGATGAAAAAAGCAAAAAATATTGATTAAAGTTGATCGGAAAAATTTAAATCCAGTTATAACAATTATTTTTGATCGAAAAAATAAAAATTATAAAATATCGATCAAGTTCGATAAATGAATAAAAATGAAGTTATATTTGGATAGATGTGATAAAATCATTACATCGACATACTTGCATTTTGTTGTTGCGTTCTACATAAAAATGCACTTTAACATAAAAGTAGAGTTACACAGTTTGCATTCTATGCCAGCGATATTTTAAATATATTAGACATTACCTCTAGAGAGTACATTTGTCGTTATAAGAACTTTTTCGAGACCAGCCCTGAATCGATCCAATACGGCTAAACGCTGCTCCACTGTTAAATCTCCGGAAAGCACTGCCACTGAATGTCCGTCCGATGACATTTTCCCAGCTAGCCATCCTGCTGTCTTACGAGTCTAGATACGTATAATTTAATTAGCTAGAAATTTTTCGTTCAGTTCTACATACGTGACAAAATATTATAGCCTGTCCGATTGTAATTCCAGCGTATATATTTTGTATTGCGTTGTATTTGTCCTCCTCATTAATACATTTTACATAATATTGTTTTATATTTTCTAGCGATTCTTGTTCCCTCATAAGTCTGAAATGCAATAAAAGTGAATTGAAACCTAAAATTTCAAATATGTATATCATATAATTAAGTGATTAACTTAGGTCACTAATCGATGATCGTATCAGTCTCTATTGATAAGTTTATATAAAAAACATTATTATGTTCCCTTATGAGGATTTCAAAAAAGAAACAGTTTTTGTTTTTCATTATATAGAAAGGTTTAAAAAAATGCAAAACCATTAAATGCAGAAGTGATTTTTCATTCGGTGCTATAGAATTCGAGTTTTTAATAGTTGAAAGACATTCAAAAAGTTGTGTTTTACAAAACCACTGTCTATTTGAGTATTTGAGTATTTATTTATTTTCGTTAAAGTTTATACAAATTTACAATAAACCATTACCCGCGAAGCTGATACCGCTTGTCTGCAGGTTTACAAATAATTAGCTTATAATACAGACTTAAAAATAACATAAAACAAAAAATTGAACATAAAATATAATATAAATAAATTATGTGATAGATTTAAGATTAAGATTTAGGATTAAAAAAAAAATAATAATAAAAATGTATATATATATATATATGTATGTATGTAAGCAATAATATTTCGAATTTTAAATCAGTAATTACTACAACAAACTTTTAATATGATTTCCTATTATTTGTTTTCTCTTTTGCGTATTTGGTAGATTGGTAAGATTTACAGGCAGCTCATTAAAAAGTGATGGCAGTACAACTGATAGCGTATGCTTAGTATAATTATTTAGGAACTTAGGAATGATGAGTCTATTATCTAGGCGCCTTCTTGTATCATGACTACGAGAAATCGGTATCCTAAGCGATGTGTCATCATAAAACTCAGTAATAATTGTATACTTGTATATTGATTTAATATCAAGTAGTTTTGACTCCCTATTTAAATTGATGTTCGCCGTGGGTAGTCTTTGTTTTTAAAAAAGTATTTTAAGATTATAGGGCTTTGCTGTAATTTCTTACAGTGAACTGAAGATCCCCACGCAGTTATGCCATGTCTTATATATGACTCCGATAGAGATATGTAAGCTTGGCGTAATACATTAAAGTTAGTACAGAAACTTAAGTGTTTTAAAAAATACGACGATGTTCTAAGCTTTTTTCTTAAATGGGATATATGTGCACTCCACTTAAAGTTATCGTCAAGTATAATACCAAGATATTTGTACGTCTCAACCGTTTCTATTTTAGTTGTGCATTTGCATGACGTGAGGTTTTTATGCAAGCAATCATAGTTATGGAATACTAGATTTATATATGAATTGTTAATATGCGGTTGTCTAATATGCATAAGTTTTGTCTTTGTCGCGTTTACAGCCAGTCCATTATCATGCGACCATTTCGTGATGACATTCAGTTTTCTTTGCATTATTTTGATTGTAGTGCCTAGATCTCTGTGTGGCACCACAATTGTTGTATCGTCTGCATACGCAAATGCTTCACAGTTGCTGAGAGCTTTGAGCATACTGTTTGCATAAATTATATACAAAAGTGGTCCTAGTTTAGAGCCCTGAGGTACACCGGAACAGACTGTTTATTCGTCACTGTATTCACCTAACAACTTAACACGGTATTTCCTTAATTGTAGATAGCTTGCGAACCATTTCAGAGAGTCTCCCCTTATCCCGGCATTATCCAATGCATTGAGCAACTTTGTGTGTGACAATGTATCAAATGCTTTTCTAAAATCAACGAACAGAGCCAAAACATGATGATTTTTTCCAAGACTCTCATTTATTGTGCTAGCAAATTTTCCTAATAATTTATTGATATTTTTGTCTTTTTGAAACCCATATTGTCTATGGTCAATAACCTTATATTTTATTAAATATGCAGATAATCTACTTGCAATTATTTCTTCCATAATTTTTTCTACTACAGGTAATATAGAGATTGTACGATAATTACAAGGATCGGATTTTAGTCCTGTTTTAAAAATAGGTCTTATCACAGATAACAAAGCTAAGATTGATGAGTTTTGCTATTATAGGTGCAATGAGAGGTGCTATTACTTTTAGATCTCTTGGTCTAATTTCATCATATCCAGGGCTTTTTCTTTCGTCAAGTTGTTGTATAATCGTCAATATTTCGTTATCACAGGTTTCGTTCATAAATATCGCGTTTGGAGTCCTACTTTCTTGTATACTTATATACCTAATATCACAGTTGTGTATTAATTTTGTAACATCTTCATTAAATGTGGTTGCAAAATTATCACAGACATCTTTCATGTTATCATTTTTGAAATTTTTTGAAATGTGCTCATCTGGACTGATGATCTTACGACCAACAATCTCATTGACTAGCTGCCAGGTTTTTCTTGGGTCGTATCTGTGTTCTAAGAATTTGTCTTTAAAGTAGTCGTTTCGAGCTCTCTGTATTTCCTTATTAACAAAATTTCTAAATTTTTTGTAGTCAGTTTCGAAACTCGACAGTTTTCCTAGATGTTTTCTTATGACTAAGGTGCAACTATACACTCAAAAAAAAAAATTTCTCTCGATCAAAGACATAATTTTCCTTATTTTGAACACGCGTCCCAATACAAAATTTTCTTTGTTTTGTGTAAATTTTCTCAAAAATGTGGAAAAAATATAAAAAAACATTCAAACAAATTCGTTCCCATGGGGATTTGTATGGGAATTTAATTTCTCAAAATTATCGAAATCAAGTCTTCAAAACAAGGAAAGTTGGGAATGGAATGGCGCTTAAAGAATTTTTCATTATTTTAATGTATGAATTTTTTCAAAACATGTATATGAAACCATTGTAACGCATGTAACAACAATATTTTATAAACCTTTTAACATGTTTTAAGGAAAATTTACTCAATACAAAGAAAGTAGTGTTCAAAATAGGTAAACAATTTCTTTGACCCCTCCATATATTTTTTTTCTCTCAGTGTAGTTTTGGTATAATTGTTTGTTGCTACTTTCACTGCTACTATTTTGTTGATGTTGTTGTTGCTGATGTTGTTGTCGTTAACCGTCTTCATAATTCTCCTACCTACTTCTTTCTTTCTATTTCGGCTCTTTTCTTTCCTTAATTTCTTTCCTACTTATTCTTTCTTATCCTTCTTATTACTTGACTTTATGTTTTTCTAGTATAGCTTTTTCTACCTTTTTATGTTTCTATTTCTTTGAAACTACAAACCACTTCCAGCCAAACATGTTCACAATTGCATGGTATGTTTGGTGAACACGCACACACTCAGCTATGCATGCGTTGTATTGAAAGCATGCAACAACAACCACACGGCAATTTTCCAACGACGATTGTGGACGCATTTTCCAATAAATTTCAATGAAAATTGGCGCAGTTCTATTTGAGAGCAATACCTTTCTAATGGTGTTCTTAGTTTTAAAATCGGTTCAGCAGTTTCGACGGAGAAGATGGAACAAAATTTATGTTAGCGTAATAATAATAATAATAATAATAATAATAATAATAATAATAATAATAATAATAATAATAATAATAATAATAATAATAATAATAATAATAATAATAATAACAATAATAATAATAATAATAATAATAATAATAATAATAATAATAATAATAATAATAATAATAATAATAATAATAATAATAATAATAATAATAATAATAATAATAATAATAATAATAATAATAATAATAATAATAATAATAATAATAATAATAATAATAATAATAATAATAATAATAATAATAATAATAATAATAATAATAATAATAATAATAATAATAATAATAATAATAATAATAATAATAATAATAATAATAATAATAATAATAATGATAATAATAATAATAATAATAATAATAATAATAATAATAATAATAATAATAATAATAATAATAATAATAATAATAATAATAATAATAATAATAATAATAATAATAATAATAATAATAATAATAATAATAATAATAATAATAATAATAATAATAATAATAATAATAATAATAATAATAATAATAATAATAATAATAATAATAATAATAATAATAATAATAATAATAATAATAATAATAATAATAATAATAATAATAATAATAATAATAATAATAATAATAATAATAATAATAATAATAATAATAATAATAATAATAATAATAATAATAATAATAATAATAATAATAATAATAATAATAATAATAATAATAATAATAATAATAATAATAATAATAATAATAATAATAATAATAATAATAATAATAATAATAATAATAATAATAATAATAATAATAATAATAATAATAATAATAATAATAATAATAATAATAATAATAATAATAATAATAATAATAATAATAATAATAATAATAATAATAATAATAATAATAATAATAATAATAATAATAATAATAATAATAATAATAATAATAATAATAATAATAATAATAATAATAATAATAATAATAATAATAATAATAATAATAATAATAATAATAATAATAATAATAATAATAATAATAATAATAATAATAATAATAATAATAATAATAATAATAATAATAATAATAATAATAATAATAATAATAATAATAATAATAATAATAATAATAATAATAATAATAATAATAATAATAATAATAATAATAATAATAATAATAATAATAATAATAATAATAATAATAATAATAATAATAATAATAATAATAATAATAATAATAATAATAATAATAATAATATTAATAATAATAATAATAATAATAATAATAATAATAATAATAATAATAATAATAATAATAATAATAATAATAGGCGCATTTCTGTCGTACCCAAGCATGAAAACAATACTCGCTTATGCATCAAATTACCTTCAAAGCAACAACACCAACTCGACTATTTTAAAATTTTAAAAATAGTCCAGTTGGTGTTGTTGCTTTGAAGGTAATTTGATGCATAGCGAGTATTCTTTTCATGCTTGGGTACGACAGAAATGCGCCTAATAATAATAATAATAATAATAATAATAATAATAATAATAATAATAATAATAATAATAATAATAATAATAATAATAATAA
Source organism: Urophora cardui (assembly GCA_960531455.1). NCBI lineage: Eukaryota > Metazoa > Arthropoda > Insecta > Diptera > Tephritidae > Urophora > Urophora cardui. The sequence goes on along the minus strand of OY482671.1, from coordinate 51,170,964 downwards.
TAATAATAATAATAATAATAATAATAATAATAATAATAATAATAATAATAATAATAATAATAATAATAATAATAATAATAATAATAATAATAATAATAATAATAATAATAATAATAATAATAATAATAATAATAATAATAATAATAATAATAATAATAATAATAATAATAATAATAATAATAATAATAATAATAATAATAATAATAATAATAATAATAATAATAATAATAATAATAATAATAATAATAATAATAATAATAATAATAATAATAATAATAATAATAATAATAATAATAATAATAATAATAATAATAATAATAATAATAATAATAATAATAATAATAATAATAATAATAATAATAATAATAATAATAATAATAATAATAATAATAATAATAATAATAATAATAATAATAATAATAATAATAATAATAATAATAATAATAATAATAATAATAATAATAATAATAATAATAATAATAATAATAATAATAATAATAATAATAATAATAATAATAATAATAATAATAATAATAATAATAATAATAATAATAATAATAATAATAATAATAATAATAATAATAATAATAATAATAATAATAATAATAATAATAATAATAATAATAATAATAATAATAATAATAATAATAATAATAATAATAATAATAATAATAATAATAATAATAATAATAATAATAATAATAATAATAATAATAATAATAATAATAATAATAATAATAATAATAATAATAATAATAATAATAATAATAATAATAATAATAATAATAATAATAATAATAATAATAATAATAATAATAATAATAATAATAATAATAATAATAATAATAATAATAATAATAATAATAATAATAATAATAATAATAATAATAATAATAATAATAATAATAATAATAATAATAATAATAATAATAATAATAATAATAATAATAATAATAATAATAATAATAATAATAATAATAATAATAATAATAATAATAATAATAATAATAATAATAATAATAATAATAATAATAATAATAATAATAATAATAATAATAATAATAATAATAATAATAATAATAATAATAATAATAATAATAATAATAATAATAATAATAATAATAATAATAATAATAATAATAATAATAATAATAATAATAATAATAATAATAATAATAATAATAATAATAATAATAATAATAATAATAATAATAATAATAATAATAATAATAATAATAATAATAATAATAATAATAATAATAATAATAATAATAATAATAATAATAATAATAATAATAATAATAATAATAATAATAATAATAATAATAATAATAATAATAATAATAATAATAATAATAATAATAATAATAATAATAATAATAATAATAATAATAATAATAATAATAATAATAATAATAATAATAATAATAATAATAATAATAATAATAATAATAATAATAATAATAATAATAATAATAATAATAATAATAATAATAATAATAATAATAATAATAATAATAATAATAATAATAATAATAATAATAATAATAATAATAATAATAATAATAATAATAATAATAATAATAATAATAATAATAATAATAATAATAATAATAATAATAATAATAATAATAATAATAATAATAATAATAATAATAATAATAATAATAATAATAATAATAATAATAATAATAATAATAATAATAATAATAATAATAATAATAATAATAATAATAATAATAATAATAATAATAATAATAATAATAATAATAATAATAATAATAATAATAATAATAATAATAATAATAATAATAATAATAATAATAATAATAATAATAATAATAATAATAATAATAATAATAATAATAATAATAATAATAATAATAATAATAATAATAATAATAATAATAATAATAATAATAATAATAATAATAATAATAATAATAATAATAATAATAATAATAATAATAATAATAATAATAATAATAATAATAATAATAATAATAATAATAATAATAATAATAATAATAATAATAATAATAATAATAATAATAATAATAATAATAATAATAATAATAATAATAATAATAATAATAATAATAATAATAATAATAATAATAATAATAATAATAATAATAATAATAATAATAATAATAATAATAATAATAATAATAATAATAATAATAATAATAATAATAATAATAATAATAATAATAATAATAATAATAATAATAATAATAATAATAATAATAATAATAATAATAATAATAATAATAATAATAATAATAATAATAATAATAATAATAATAATAATAATAATAATAATAATAATAATAATAATAATAATAATAATAATAATAATAATAATAATAATAATAATAATAATAATAATAATAATAATAATAATAATAATAATAATAATAATAATAATAATAATAATAATAATAATAATAATAATAATAATAATAATAATAATAATAATAATAATAATAATAATAATAATAATAATAATAATAATAATAATAATAATAATAATAATAATAATAATAATAATAATAATAATAATAATAATAATAATAATAATAATAATAATAATAATAATAATAATAATAATAATAATAATAATAATAATAATAATAATAATAATAATAATAATAATAATAATAATAATAATAATAATAATAATAATAATAATAATAATAATAATAATAATAATAATAATAATAATAATAATAATAATAATAATAATAATAATAATAATAATAATAATAATAATAATAATAATAATAATAATAATAATAATAATAATAATAATAATAATAATAATAATAATAATAATAATAATAATAATAATAATAATAATAATAATAATAATAATAATAATAATAATAATAATAATAATAATAATAATAATAATAATAATAATAATAATAATAATAATAATAATAATAATAATAATAATAATAATAATAATAATAATAATAATAATAATAATAATAATAATAATAATAATAATAATAATAATAATAATAATAATAATAATAATAATAATAATAATAATAATAATAATAATAATAATAATAATAATAATAATAATAATAATAATAATAATAATAATAATAATAATAATAATAATAATAATAATAATAATAATAATAATAATAATAATAATAATAATAATAATAATAATAATAATAATAATAATAATAATAATAATAATAATAATAATAATAATAATAATAATAATAATAATAATAATAATAATAATAATAATAATAATAATAATAATAATAATAATAATAATAATAATAATAATAATAATAATAATAATAATAATAATAATAATAATAATAATAATAATAATAATAATAATAATAATAATAATAATAATAATAATAATAATAATAATAATAATAATAATAATAATAATAATAATAATAATAATAATAATAATAATAATAATAATAATAATAATAATAATAATAATAATAATAATAATAATAATAATAATAATAATAATAATAATAATAATAATAATAATAATAATAATAATAATAATAATAATAATAATAATAATAATAATAATAATAATAATAATAATAATAATAATAATAATAATAATAATAATAATAATAATAATAATAATAATAATAATAATAATAATAATAATAATAATAATAATAATAATAATAATAATAATAATAATAATAATAATAATAATAATAATAATAATAATAATAATAATAATAATAATAATAATAATAATAATAATAATAATAATAATAATAATAATAATAATAATAATAATAATAATAATAATAATAATAATAATAATAATAATAATAATAATAATAATAATAATAATAATAATAATAATAATAATAATAATAATAATAATAATAATAATAATAATAATAATAATAATAATAATAATAATAATAATAATAATAATAATAATAATAATAATAATAATAATAATAATAATAATAATAATAATAATAATAATAATAATAATAATAATAATAATAATAATAATAATAATAATAATAATAATAATAATAATAATAATAATAATAATAATAATAATAATAATAATAATAATAATAATAATAATAATAATAATAATAATAATAATAATAATAATAATAATAATAATAATAATAATAATAATAATAATAATAATAATAATAATAATAATAATAATAATAATAATAATAATAATAATAATAATAATAATAATAATAATAATAATAATAATAATAATAATAATAATAATAATAATAATAATAATAATAATAATAATAATAATAATAATAATAATAATAATAATAATAATAATAATAATAATAATAATAATAATAATAATAATAATAATAATAATAATAATAATAATAATAATAATAATAATAATAATAATAATAATAATAATAATAATAATAATAATAATAATAATAATAATAATAATAATAATAATAATAATAATAATAATAATAATAATAATAATAATAATAATAATAATAATAATAATAATAATAATAATAATAATAATAATAATAATAATAATAATAATAATAATAATAATAATAATAATAATAATAATAATAATAATAATAATAATAATAATAATAATAATAATAATAATAATAATAATAATAATAATAATAATAATAATAATAATAATAATAATAATAATAATAATAATAATAATAATAATAATAATAATAATAATAATAATAATAATAATAATAATAATAATAATAATAATAATAATAATAATAATAATAATAATAATAATAATAATAATAATAATAATAATAATAATAATAATAATAATAATAATAATAATAATAATAATAATAATAATAATAATAATAATAATAATAATAATAATAATAATAATAATAATAATAATAATAATAATAATAATAATAATAATAATAATAATAATAATAATAATAATAATAATAATAATAATAATAATAATAATAATAATAATAATAATAATAATAATAATAATAATAATAATAATAATAATAATAATAATAATAATAATAATAATAATAATAATAATAATAATAATAATAATAATAATAATAATAATAATAATAATAATAATAATAATAATAATAATAATAATAATAATAATAATAATAATAATAATAATAATAATAATAATAATAATAATAATAATAATAATAATAATAATAATAATAATAATAATAATAATAATAATAATAATAATAATAATAATAATAATAATAATAATAATAATAATAATAATAATAATAATAATAATAATAATAATAATAATAATAATAATAATAATAATAATAATAATAATAATAATAATAATAATAATAATAATAATAATAATAATAATAATAATAATAATAATAATAATAATAATAATAATAATAATAATAATAATAATAATAATAATAATAATAATAATAATAATAATAATAATAATAATAATAATAATAATAATAATAATAATAATAATAATAATAATAATAATAATAATAATAATAATAATAATAATAATAATAATAATAATAATAATAATAATAATAATAATAATAATAATAATAATAATAATAATAATAATAATAATAATAATAATAATAATAATAATAATAATAATAATAATAATAATAATAATAATAATAATAATAATAATAATAATAATAATAATAATAATAATAATAATAATAATAATAATAATAATAATAATAATAATAATAATAATAATAATAATAATAATAATAATAATAATAATAATAATAATAATAATAATAATAATAATAATAATAATAATAATAATAATAATAATAATAATAATAATAATAATAATAATAATAATAATAATAATAATAATAATAATAATAATAATAATAATAATAATAATAATAATAATAATAATAATAATAATAATAATAATAATAATAATAATAATAATAATAATAATAATAATAATAATAATAATAATAATAATAATAATAATAATAATAATAATAATAATAATAATAATAATAATAATAATAATAATAATAATAATAATAATAATAATAATAATAATAATAATAATAATAATAATAATAATAATAATAATAATAATAATAATAATAATAATAATAATAATAATAATAATAATAATAATAATAATAATAATAATAATAATAATAATAATAATAATAATAATAATAATAATAATAATAATAATAATAATAATAATAATAATAATAATAATAATAATAATAATAATAATAATAATAATAATAATAATAATAATAATAATAATAATAATAATAATAATAATAATAATAATAATAATAATAATAATAATAATAATAATAATAATAATAATAATAATAATAATAATAATAATAATAATAATAATAATAATAATAATAATAATAATAATAATAATAATAATAATAATAATAATAATAATAATAATAATAATAATAATAATAATAATAATAATAATAATAATAATAATAATAATAATAATAATAATAATAATAATAATAATAATAATAATAATAATAATAATAATAATAATAATAATAATAATAATAATAATAATAATAATAATAATAATAATAATAATAATAATAATAATAATAATAATAATAATAATAATAATAATAATAATAATAATAATAATAATAATAATAATAATAATAATAATAATAATAATAATAATAATAATAATAATAATAATAATAATAATAATAATAATAATAATAATAATAATAATAATAATAATAATAATAATAATAATAATAATAATAATAATAATAATAATAATAATAATAATAATAATAATAATAATAATAATAATAATAATAATAATAATAATAATAATAATAATAATAATAATAATAATAATAATAATAATAATAATAATAATAATAATAATAATAATAATAATAATAATAATAATAATAATAATAATAATAATAATAATAATAATAATAATAATAATAATAATAATAATAATAATAATAATAATAATAATAATAATAATAATAATAATAATAATAATAATAATAATAATAATAATAATAATAATAATAATAATAATAATAATAATAATAATAATAATAATAATAATAATAATAATAATAATAATAATAATAATAATAATAATAATAATAATAATAATAATAATAATAATAATAATAATAATAATAATAATAATAATAATAATAATAATAATAATAATAATAATAATAATAATAATAATAATAATAATAATAATAATAATAATAATAATAATAATAATAATAATAATAATAATAATAATAATAATAATAATAATAATAATAATAATAATAATAATAATAATAATAATAATAATAATAATAATAATAATAATAATAATAATAATAATAATAATAATAATAATAATAATAATAATAATAATAATAATAATAATAATAATAATAATAATAATAATAATAATAATAATAATAATAATAATAATAATAATAATAATAATAATAATAATAATAATAATAATAATAATAATAATAATAATAATAATAATAATAATAATAATAATAATAATAATAATAATAATAATAATAATAATAATAATAATAATAATAATAATAATAATAATAATAATAATAATAATAATAATAATAATAATAATAATAATAATAATAATAATAATAATAATAATAATAATAATAATAATAATAATAATAATAATAATAATAATAATAATAATAATAATAATAATAATAATAATAATAATAATAATAATAATAATAATAATAATAATAATAATAATAATAATAATAATAATAATAATAATAATAATAATAATAATAATAATAATAATAATAATAATAATAATAATAATAATAATAATAATAATAATAATAATAATAATAATAATAATAATAATATAATAATAATAATAATAATAATAATAATAATAATAATAATAATAATAATAATAATAATAATAATAATAATAATAATAATAATAATAATTAATAATAATAATAATAATAATAATAATAATAATAATAATAATAATAATAATAATAATAATAATAATAATAATAATAATAATAATAATAATAATAATAATAATAATAATAATAATAATAATAATAATATAATAATAATAATAATAATAATAATAATATAATAATAATAATAATAATAATAATAATAATAATAATAATAATAATAATAATAATAATAATAATAATAATAATAATAATAATAATAATAATAATAATAATAATAATAATAATAATAATAATAATAATAATAATAATAATAATAATAATAATAATAATAATAATAATAATAATATAATAATAATAATAATAATAATAATATAATAATAATAATAATAATAATAATAATAATAATAATAATATTAATAATAATAATAATTAT